>CM055640.1:32375812-32975812 GCA_029378325.1 Elaeagnus macrophylla | reverse complement strand
ACTTATAACGAAAATTAAACAAAAATATAACAAGTTAATAAATATTAGTATCATTTATGAATAAAATAAATTTATTAACTAAAAAATCTAAACAAATAAAAAACTCAATCAAATACATTAAGAATTATAGACATTAAAACTAAAATAAACATATAAAAATATAAAAAGTAAAATATAATTTATAATTTTAAGCTTAAAACTATATTTAAAAATATATATTTATAAACAATATAAGAATAACTAATAATAATAAAAATTTTATATAAAAAAATTCAAATAAATTCTAAAAGATTATTAAAATAAAATGTTAAATAATATAATATTAGATAAAGTTAAAATTTAAATTAAAATAAAATATAATAAATATAAACTTAAAAAACTTTAATATGAAGTTTATCATATACTTATTTTTTTAATTTTATTTTATAATGTTGAGTTTAAAAATATTTAAACATTATTTGGATTCTTATATTTAAGAAGAATTTTTTGTAGTACACTACTCTAATTTTATTTTTGTTACTAATAGTTACCAAATACATGAAAAATATGTATATATTTAACCATTTTATTTACAATTCATTTCATTTTTATCTACGTATTTATTAAATAATATTAATATATACTAATATATGTACATAAAAATTAGACACAATATATTACTATAAATAAAATATTTATTTAATGCTAAAAATATACACATAATTAATTTTTTGTAAAAAAAGTTGGTCGGGACTGAAGCTCCCCTTAGCCCCCACGTAGATCCGCCACTGTATATAACAATTAACATATAAGTTCGTCTAAGATATATAATTATTTATTTAAAAAAAATAAAAACAAAAACAATTATTTATATATAGAAAAATATTAAAAATATATAAATTTGTATTTATTTTTATACTTATATCAATCAAATATTAATATGTAATTTGAATAATTTTATTATATATCATAATATAATTAATATAAATATAAAAATAAATATAAATTATATCATCGTAGCATTCTTCTTTATACATGACCAACAACAATAATTCAAAGTTAGAATAAGCACACTTTTTTCGTTTTTTGTGTCAAAGAATAAGTACACATTGGAATGGAAATTTTTCAATACCTTTCCAAAATGGGGTCAGACTTCGGGGCCCTTGGATTTTCGATGTCCTTTGTCTATTTGCCAGGTAAAGAAAGCATTGCCGACGATACAGTACCGATTTTAAATCGGGAAAATAGTACTTCACATTATATGATTTACATTATTTAATTTACATTATATGGGAATCTCTTGTGGTTCAAGCATTGCCGACGATACAGTACCGATTTTAAATCGGGAAAATAGTACTTCACATTATATGATTTACATTATTTAATTTACATTATATGGGAATCTCTTGTGGTTCAGTGGTAAGACTCTCCCTCTTCCATTAGGAATCCAAGTTCGAATCCCACCACGGGTGTGTGAGTTGTTTTCTCTTTATTAATAAAAAAAAAGGCCTTTAGAGCCCTTTTAAAAAAAAAAAAAAAAAAAGTGATATCAATCCCTTAATTTAAAAAAAAAAGTCAATTAAAATCAAAATATATAATTTTAATAATTTTTTAATTAAAATATTATTTATTAAAATATTAATTAATAAAAAATTATATTATTTTAATATTTTTAATATTAAAATATTAATTTAAAAAATAATGTTTTGTCCTCTATGACTCCTCTCCCTTTTAAATTTATTATTATTAGATTTAATTTATGATATTAATTTTAAAATTTTATTTTTAACCTTTTAAAAATATATATATATGTATATTTTTTTTATAACACAAATATATATATATATATATATATATATATATAAGCATATATTTTTTACTTAAAAAAAAGTTAAATAACTGTATTATAGTGAATTTTTATTATTATTAATTATTATTTTATTGTGAATCAAAAGCAAAAATTATTATTTTAGTGAATTTAATCTACCAATCTTTTTTAACTAAAAATAGAATAATAACAAAACATTATTTTATGAGCAATTCAATCTAAATATAATACAAACATGAGTGATTGATATTGATAAAAATTATATAAATTTATTTAATAAATAAATTAAATATAACATGAAAACATGTATAAACTTGTTAAATTAATATTTTTATTATTATATAAAAATTTAATCTTACATGAATATGAGAGACATGCTTTGATCAAATTTAATAAATGCTTTTATAAGCATTTTTTGCTTAAAAATAATTTATATTAATTTATTATTTTTTAATAGATATAAAATATGACATAATATCGAGTGATATTTTATTAATACTATATTAATATTTTAATATTTATTGTTGTTTAAGTTTTTGAATAATATTTTAAAAATACTCCAATTATTCAAAACGTATTCATTTAATTAAAAAATAAATATATACAGAAAAATTTAAAAGATATTTTAATCATTTAAAAAATTTATTATTATTTTTTATTCTTTTTCTCATTCTCTTTTTTTTTTTTTTTCTTAAATCTCTTGCTCTCTCTCCTTCTTTGTTTGTATGGGCCATACTAAAAATATAATTCATTTTCTTAAAAGGTAGGTATTAGTTCGTTCATTACTAACTTTTAAGCACGTGTTATATTTGATTTTTTTTTTTTGATCAATTGTTCTATTGGATAATTAAAAACAAACTTCGCAATACTTTGAATAAAAGTACTATTATGATCGAAAAAAGGTTCTATTATGATATACATAGAAAATTGAAAGATTTTTAAGTTCTAAGTTTTGAAGTTAAATTTTCAAAATGTGTTGCTTCATTATGTGATATTTTGCTTGATTATGATATTTTGAATACAAGTACTATTATGATATAAAATGAAAATTACAATATTATTGACATGTTTTTGTAGCCAATTTTGCTTCTAAGTTATAGTTTTGAACTTACATTTTAAAAATGTATGTTTGATAATTAATTCTATTTTTATATTCAAAATTACGTTTGAATTTTGTTCTATTTTTATACTTAATTTTTATGGTTTTTGAAACTTAAACAAAGGTTTTGAAAATCATATTAATTCCAAGTTCATTTTTTCTTTTTTTAGTTATCTTTACTTCTTCTTTTTTTTTTTTTTTTTTGTTATGACTTGAAATAAAATGAAACAAGAAAGCATAGCTCTTTTTCAAACAAGTATTTTTTTTTTTATATAAATTAGAAAATAGAAAATTATTTTCAAGCATAAGAAACCATACTTGAAAATATAACTTGTTTCAAAATGGGCCCTAATTAATTCAGTTCTCAAGTTTCAATTTTTGAACCTAAATTTTCAAAATAAGTTGTTGGTAATTAATTAAGTTCAAATTCATTTTTTTTTTCTCTGTGCAAATAAAAAAATATAAAACTAATTTCATACACAAGAAAATAAAACTCGTTACAAAACGAGTCCTATATTAATAAATAAAATGATTATTTTTAAGGTCTTAACTGAATAATTTCAAAGTTAATGAACATATTTCTTCTCATATATTATATTTTTTTTATATCAAATAATAATATTATGAATTAAATATGTGACTTAAAATAAGATAATAATAAATATTATTAGTGACCATATATCTCACTAAACAAATTATTTTGTAAAGAGAAAATTTCCTTAAATAGATTCAAAGTCAAATTTCATAAACAAATTTTTATTCATAGTCAAAAAAAAAAAAAGAAGCTAAAGTTGAAAATCGAATAATTATGAATTTCTAAATCACATACGCTTGTCTTTTTTCTTTTTTTCTTTTTTTCCTTCCAAATTCAAATTAAATCACGAAACTTCAATACACCCACCTTTAATCCTTGACTATAATGATGTTACATCATATACATAAGCCATTAAGCAAATCTTGTTAATTAATAAAAAAATCTTAGATGTCTTGATTAAGACCTTGAATTAAGAAAGTATGCATATGCACGAAAGAAACTTGAAGAAAGATCAGTGAAGAGAGAAAATATTTTTTAAAAAAAATTATTTAAATTGATATGCTTCCTTTAAGGGTAGTTGGAGTGGATGAAAATTGTGATATTCTATTATATTTTATTGTTTTAAGTGTCGGAAAAATGGATATTTTGATCCATAATTAAATACTATTTTGAGATATTATTTTGAAGGTGACCACTTGACATAAGTATAAGGTCGTGATTAATTTGGTTTCTCTTCTTCGAGTGTATCAAAATCATATATTTATATACTCAAAATAATATTGTAGTAAATGAAAAATTGTCTCAAAGTTCATTCATTAAAAAAAAAAGTTGTGATTTTTTGTTTGTCCCAAATGAAAAAATCATTAACACATAAAATATTTTATATAGTATTTATTTTTTATGATAGGTAAACTTATGTCATATATAACATTTTTATAATATTCATTTATTGTAGTTTTTACGAGTCTTGATCTTTTTTTAATTTTCTTTTATTATATTTATTTTATTTTTTAATTTATAATTTTAATTTATCTAATAATTTTAATTAAACTTATGAATTTATAATATTTAATTTTTTTTTATTCATTACATTATTTTTTTTTTATTCATTACATTATTTTTTTTATATTATGAAGAGTAGACTTAACCGGTATGATTATGAAATAGAAAAAAATACTAATTAAATAATGAAAGAAAAAGCTAAAACAGTCCATATATACCTGACACCTAGCTTCCAAGGCATGCACTACTAGTAGTTTCTTTAACACCAAGCTGTATGTTATTCTAAAAGAAGTAGCTTTAAAGCAAACCATAGTTTTGGGCACTATTTTGTTTTTTTTTTTTTTTTTTTTTTTTTTACCTTAGCTAAATATATAAATTAGATAATATAAAAGTATTATTTAGCCCTAACCATGGCTAAAACCGGTGAAGAAATAATAGTGAAGCTGAACTCAATTGAGAATAATAATAATAATATTATTATTACGATGAACCAGAGCTCGTCAAGCCAGTCTCCAAGAACAAAAGGGCCTGCTCCATTTTTGTTGAAGACTTATGATTTGCTAGAAGAGTATAATTACAGTGAATTATTAGAAACAAATAATGAGAGAGATTTTAATTATAATAATTACAATAGCAAGAGATCATCATCATCATCATCAATTGTGTCTTGGAATGAAGAAGGAAATGGGTTTATTGTATGGTCTCCTGCAGAGTTCTCAGAGTTTATGTTGCCCAAGTATTTCAAGCACAACAATTTCTCTAGCTTCATTCGTCAACTTAATACTTATGTAAGTTATATATATCTCTACTTAATTTCTTTGCTTTATACATATACATAGTGCTTCAATTCAATCATTTATATATCAAGTTATTTAAAACAAAATATATGTTGTTTAATTTGGCTAATGATCGATCGTTAACCATTAATTTATTTATAATTATAAAGTAGCTAGCTAGCTTGCTAGTACTATGTATGGTCATTAAAGTTTTTTTTTTTTTTTTTTTCCATTTTAATATATAACAAATTGTTCACTTTTCATATTAATAGTATCTGATTAGACTTTCTCTAATATGGTTTATATACTTGGTAAAAATTAGATTTCAAAGAACCAAACTTCTAAAGAATATTAACGTACCTAATTAAGTAGCTTTTAAAAAACATTTCTCCTTAAAAAACTGCTCGGATCATATATCCTTCGAGGCTTTAAGCATGATCTTGATTTTGTTTATTCATATTTATGGCAAAAGTGGTTTTATAAAAAAACGATTTTTGAGAATAATCACATGTTTGTTTCTGCTACAGCCTTCTTTGACCTTTTTAAAATCACTGATTGCAGCAAAAAGGTATTCATGCATGAGAAAACCCGAAAAATTTGATCATTTTAATATTGAAAAAACACATTTTGTGCTTCCCAACAAGAAATACCTTATTATCAACTTTATTCTAAAATTGCTTTCTATATCAAATTACTTTTCTTAAAAGCAAAAATAAACATCCCTACGTTTTATGATTTAGTTATGAAGACAAGTACACATATGAAGAAATAAAGAAACCCGAAAAAGAGTTAGATATCCAGCCTCAAGTTCCGATCATTGATCTTGAACTCGATAGATCTTATTCTGGTTTATATTTTTCATTTATTTATGAAAAACTGGTAATATATTTCACGACAATGAAAACATCTTCATCGATCTAAAATCTGCTGCAACCACAAAAAGGTAGTTCAGAATCAAAATAAACATCCCCATTCCATTTCAGTGCAAAATTAGCTAAAGAGTGGGCTACTTTATTAGCATTTTTACCCTATGAGAGAAACTACTAAATGCAATAGAATGTTTGATCTCATAACCATAATATCTTCAGGACTCACCCTTCTGGTCGATAAGAGAAATGGCTTCCTTCATGACATACCTGATTTCTATTTTAAAACATTAACTACAACAAAAATAAGCAAACAAACAAACCTCTTCCTTAGAATAAGAAACAAATCAGCAAAAATATAATTTTTTTTCATAGTTTTAATAAAAATCTTATTATGGATTAGTTTTAATGTTATAGTCTAGTTATAATTACGAGACAAAATTAATTAAGCAATTAACAAAATTATGGCCAAACTGTCCCTAGCCTTGAGCTGTCTAAATTATTATCTCAAAAATAGACAATATAATCTTCTTCTTTTTTTTTTTAAATATCACGGTACACTTTATTTGAATAAACGTAACTTCACTTAGACTCAAAGTTACCATCTATACTTAACTCTAGTCGATTTTATCTATATTCAACTAAATAAAGTTCGCTTGATACGAGAATTCAACAAGATAAAATTTAGTCAATTTTATCTATATTCAACTAAATAAATTTTGTTTCATACGAGAATTCAACGAGATGAAACCAATTTCATCTATATTCAAAACTCATTTATATTCCAACTAAGTTCACTTCAATAACTTCATATAGTAGTCAATCCACGGTTGACCAAGCACTCCTATTATAACTTCAATTGTAGCTAGTAAATATTAATATCAGATCACTGATGATGTTAGCTCATTTGTTTATTATTGGTACAATTGTCAAAATAGATCGAACAAGTAGTCAAAATAGAACAAAATCTTATTTTGCTTTACGTGGTCAAAAATTAAAGCATCAGTCAGTCAATATAGTTGTGCTTGGTAGGCCAATAAATGCCGCCATTGAAAAGAATTGTAATAAAGATAAATAGTATTTTATTGATATTTCGTTGTTTCATTCAATATCATGCTGCTCATTGACCACTGCATATATAATTATATTGTAATTGTAAAACCATGTGAGCCTCATGTTGGTCCGTAGACTCTGTACTAAGATATCCAAAAATCGATCCTTTTTCATGTGAAATCAAAAGTATCCCAAAACCGTAATTGTAAGGTCTTACATAATAATGCAAGGTTGTTAGAGTCTTACACGTGCGATTACGTTAAATATTTTAAGTTCAAACTTCAAACCCATCTAAATAGAGCATTCTTAAAGTGCATGTTGTTTATTGTTTATTACAAAAAGATTTATCGCTCTCAAGCAAGTTCTTAGGAGTTTACAAACAAAGATATAATGTTTTCTTAATCACTTTGTATGATAATGAATTTGACAAAGCTTTTTGACAAATCATATACTCAATAATAGATTAGATGATAATAGAGGATCACATTTAGTAATGAAGATTAGTATATAGTTTCTGTAACTTTGAAAAATAATTATTTTAAGCAGGGGTTCAAGAAAACATCGTCGAAAAGATGGGAATTCAAGCACGAGAAGTTTCAGAAAGGTTGCAGGCATATGCTAATGGCGATCACAAGAAAGAAGTGTGAACCAAGTGTTTTTCCAGCTTACCTAAAGGCTTCTTCTGAAGGCACTAATAATAAAGTAGAATCAATTTTGGTTGCAGAAGATAATATCAAATTGCTATTGATGAAGGAGAATAAGAACCTAAGGAGAGAGAAGTTGGAGTTGGAGATGCAAATTGCACAATTCAAAGCACTAGAAGTTAAGTTATTGGATTGTCTTGCTCACTATATGGGTGGTGATCATCATAACAAATCTAGGAGGTTGTGTTAGGTCATGAGAATTTTTTTTTTTTTTTTTCCTTAAGGATAGAGTTTTATGCTTCTACTTATATGTTGGGTGTCCCTCTTTGTCAATTTTTTTTAGAGTTTTGACAAATTAAGTAAAAGAACTTTATATAATTTATAAAGCAATTATCATATAATGATGAGTTCTATTCCAATGCTATATTTTTGTGTTATTGGCGTGTTATATCAGAATGATTCTTTTCTTTGATAACTAAAAAAACTAATTTTTCATTAATAGGGTGACAATTCGGCTACAATTCATATCAATAACACAATAAAAATTATTTTTAAGTTAGAATTAACTATTAATTCTTTTCTATTTGTAAATATATTAGTTTTTCTAATCATTAAAAAAAAAAAATTCGCTAAAAATAATTTAATCTTTTATAATATTAAAACAATAAATGAACTTGGGCCGAAAAATACAAACTAATACGATACAAGACACCCCTAATACACGGTGCATATTTTAGAAAATGCAAAATACTAAAGTGCAAATTATACAGTAAATAGTGGATTCAAAGGATGAGTTCACCTTTTACTCTGTAAGATTAGACTTTAGCTCTCCATTGTTTTTCAGCTCCATTACTATGTCGCAACCTCCAATGAGTTCACCTTTGTAATAAAGTTGGGGGAAGGTTGGCCAATTTGAAAAGACTTTTAGCCCCTGTCTCACATCCTCATCAGACAAAATATCAAAAGATCCAAAACTCACATCCTCCTCTCTAAGGGCATTTATAACTTTTGAACTGAAACCGCACTTAGGAGCATCTGGTGTACCCTTCATAAACAGCATTACTGGTGAAGAAGAAATCAATTTCCTTAATTGGTCTTCGATAGTCTCTTTTTGCTTAATCCCTTTCTCGGCTAAGACCTTACTGAGTTCCCCACTTTTATGCATCTCCAACACAATGTCTGATCCACCAATAAGTTCACTCTTAAGATATAATTGAGGATAACTGGACCAGTTTGAATACACCTTGAGCCCTTGACGATTTCACCATCAGATAGAATGTCAAAACTGTTAAAACTTACCTTTTCTTGGTTAAGGATTTCCACCACCTTTCGACTGAAACCACACTTTGGTTCATCTGGTTTCCCCTTCATGAATAATATAACAGGGCTTGAGCTAATAAGGCTTTCGATTCGGGAAGATAGAATTGTACTCAATCCAGTAGACCCCAAAATGCCGCCCTTTCCACTGTCTGCTTCAGTCACTTTTGCCTCTTCATAATCGACGGGATTGATCCCATGGTCTTTAAAAACTTGTTTTAATTCACCACTCTCATGCATTGCAATTGCTATATCACTCCCACCAAGAAGCTCTCCTTTGCAGTAGAGCTGAGGAAAGGTAGGCCAGTTGGAATGTTTCTTTAACCCCTCACGAACTTCATTGTCTGATAGAATATCAAAACTTCCAAATTTAACCTTTTCTTCTTTCAAGATGTCAACAACTTTTTGACTAAACCCACAGTTGGACTCTTCAGGCCTTCCCTTCATAAATAGCATGATTGGATTAGAGTCAATCAGCATCTCTAGTCGTCCCTTTAGTGCATCGTTGAGGCCAGGTTGGACCTGTTTTTTAGCTTGAGAAGATGCATTCTCTTTTGCTAACTCTTTTACTGTTTCAAGAATAGTAGTTCCTGCAGCCATCCCAAGGCTAGCAGGAGAAGCAGATTCGTCAGGTTTAATTGATCCAGCAACTTTGGCAACTTTATTGGCTAAACTAGATGGGTCTGCTCCCTCCAATGTATCAACAGTCTTACCATCCTGATAAACAAAATAAATTTACAGTAAGGGCAGTTTCCTATAACACCCAATTTATATCCAGTTTCTCCACATCCACAAAAAAAAATACATAATAATATGAGAATTGATAAAGGAACAGAAAGAGAAATAAGGGGTAAAGGACAAAGCTAAAAAAGCAGGAATAAAAATATACTTGAAAATTTGGTGTTTTTCAACAGCAAAAACTCTTCTGAAAACTGCATGAAGTTCTGATGCACAAAAGCTCCCATTAAACAGAAAGTTATTATGAAAACGGCAAACCCAATCATAAAGGCTGCAAAAGCAATCACACGGAAGGGGACCCCAAGTCCACACGACATACTAAATGGTCAATACTACTTTATTATAACTCATACAAAAAAGTATATATGTGTTAGGAAATTTATGGGTTGAAGCTAATACACAATCAAAGTAAAACTGAGAGAATGAAGATAAAATGGACACAAGTATTTACGTGGTTCACCCAAAATGATTACGGGCTACTCCACGGGCAAAGGCCAGAAGGAATTCACTATACTGAAAGATTTACAACCTCTCTAAATACAAGGAGAGAACAAGATACCTCTCTCTCTTATACTAGAAGAATACAATTAACCTCTCTCTCACAATGAGGAAAGAACTTTTCTAAGTGGAGAAACTTTTCTGAGTGGAGAAGCTTGGAATGCGTAGGATGTTTGAGATTTTGGGATGATGGAAATGAGCAAATGAGCTCTCTATTTATAGAGAGAAAAATATTACTATTTGGAGAGATTAGCTCATCATTTTGATGATGCAAGCGCTTAGCTCATCACTTTGATGATGTAAGCGCTTAGCTCATTACTTTGATGATGCAAACGCTTAGCTCATCCTTTTGAAATTGCAATAATATTCCATCAATTAAGCCATCCCTCTTGACATTGTTTAAGAAGTTGAAAATGGCTTCACACTTGTCTTTCAATCTCCCACTTGAAGTCATCTTTCACGAATATCTCTTCCAACTAGCCTTTGCTCAAACCCTGCTGCTTACGTCTCTACTAGACCATATGAGGATCGACACCATACAAACTTGTCAGGGTTGATTGGTTTTGTCATTACATCTGCTAGGTTCTCATCTGTGTGAATCTTTTGCATATCCACACTTCCTCTACTACTTCTCGAACAAAGTGGTATTGAACCCTTATGTGCTTTGTCCGGGAATGAAAGGCTGGATTTCTTGCAATGTGCAAGGCACTCTAACTGTCACAAAACAAAACAATCTTCTCCTGCTTGTGCTCGAATTCCTCCAATAACCTTTGAATCCAGATTGCTTCCTTGCAAGCTTGTGTAGGTGCCATGTATTCTGCTTCCATTGTAGATAAAACCACAACAGTTTGTAATTTAGAAACCCAGCTTACAGCTCCTCCTGCAAGTGTAAACACATAGCCCGTAATGGATTTACTTTTGTCGAGATCTCCTGCAAAATCTGAATCCACATAACCTCTGACAGTTAATTCTGATCCTCCAAAACATAATGCAGCACTTGAGGTTCCTTTGATGTATCTAAGGATCCTCTTTACAGTGTTCCAATGCTCCCCACCAGGATTCGCCATAAATCGACTGACCGCTCCCACTGCTTGTGCAATGTCTGGTCTTGTACATATCATAGCGAACATCAAACTTCCCACTGCTGATGCATACGGTACTCGAGACATATCCCTCCTCTCTGCTTCATTGCTAGGAGACATACTTGAGGATAACTTAAAATTAACAGGAAGTGGGGTAGATATTGGCTTACAATCTTGCATGTTGAAGCGTCGCAAGATCTTGTTGAAGTAGTTCTTCTGAGAAAGCCAAATCTTCCTGTTATTTCTGTCTCAGTGAATCTACATCCCTAGAATCTTGTTTGCTGGTCCCAAGTCCTTCATATCAAACTCCCTAGCCAATTGAGCCTTTAATTCTTGGATTTGATCTTTGTTGGGTCCTGCTACCAACATGTCGTCCACATACAACAACAAGATAATAAAGTCATTATCACCATCAAACCTTTTGTAGTATGTACAATGATTTGAACTAAGTCTGTTGTATCCGAGGCTAATAATGAAGGAATCAAATCTCTTATACCAACACCTCAGCGCCTGTTTGAGACCGTACAGAGATTTGTTCAACCTGCAAACCAAGTCCTCCTTGCCAGTTTCAGCAAAACCTTCTGGTTGAAGCATATAAATTTCTTCTTCAAGTTCTCCATGAAGAAATGCAGTTTTTTACATCCAACTGCTCTAGATGTAAGTCAAACGTTGCACACATTGTCAAAACTACTCTGACTGTTGTAAGTCGTACTACTGGGGAAAATATTTCATTGAAATCAATACCTTCTTTCTGAGCATATCCTTTTACCACCAATCTTGCACGATACCGTTCCACTTGATCATTGCTATCTCGCTTGATCTTGTAGACCCATTTGTTACCAATGGCTTTTCTTCCATGTGGTAATGGTACTAGTTTCCAAGTCGTGTTCTTATGTAAAGCTTCAATTTCTTTCTGCATTGCTGTCATCCACAGAGATGCATCTGAACTACTTGTAGCTTCATGGAAAGTTGATGGCTCTCCATCCTCCGTTAAAAGACAGTATGCAACATTACTTTCAGTAACATACTCCGAGTGCCAAGTTGGTGGCCTTCTTTCACGAGTTGACCGACGAACTTCTGGAGCCTCGGACTCAACTGGTTCTTGTACATTGTGTTGTGGTGCTGCTTCAGTAGAATCTTGAATTTCTTGTATTGAATTATTTTCCACCTGAACTATTGTAGTCTCTGAATTCTCATTTGATGTGCTATCGACTCCATCTTTTCTTTGTAATTGATCCTCTGCAAAGATCACATCCCTGCTGATTATGAGCTTGCGAGTAGTAGGATCCCACAAGCGATACCCCTTGACACCATCAGCATATCCCAAGAAGATACACCTTCTAGATTTTGGATCCAACTTCGATCTTTCTTGGGCGTTGTACATTACGTACACAGGACATCCAAAAGAATGTAAAGTAGAGTAATCTGCTGGCTTATCAGTCCACATCTCCATCGGTGTCTTTAACTCAATTGCCGTTGATGGCGACCGATTTACCACATAACATGCAGTTTTGGCTGCTTCTGCCCAAAAGGAGTTGGATTGACCTGCAGACCTCAACATAGCTCTTATCTTTTCTGCAAGAGTTCTGTTCATCCGCTCTGCCACTCCATTTTGTTGAGGCATGTATGTGACTGTGAACTGTCTTTTAATACTTTCTTGCTTACAAAGTGCAAGAAACTCGCCGTCTATATACTCTCTTCCATTATCTGTCCTTAAACACTTAATCTGCTTCCCAGATTCAAGTTCCACCTGCGCTTTAAAGTCTTTGAATACTTGAAAGACATCTGACTTCTTCTTGATTGGATATACCCAACACCTTCTAGAGTAATCATCAATGAATGACACTAGGTACTTTGCACCTCCTAGTGACATTTCTGGTGATTCCCATACATCAGAATGAATCAAGTCTAAAATGTCTTTACTCCTTGCATCAGATCTGCTAAACTTCAATCTATGCTGCTTACTTGTAACACAATGCTCACAGAAAGGTAGATTTACCGATTTGAGTCCTGGAAGCAACTTTCTGTCTGAGAGAATCTTCAAACCTCGTTCTGACATGTGGTCCAATTTGAGATGCCACATCATTGTTGATTCTTCTCCTTTACTGGTTGACGCGACACACGCATCAACTTCTTGTAGTGTTTCCCCTTTAAGCATGAATAGATTTGCTGCAATCTTTTCTGCCTTCAAAACCACAAGCGCACCTTTGATAATTTTCATGATCCCATTCTCGACATGGGTCCTGCATCCAAGACTATCTATTTGCCCCAAAGATAGTAGATTCTTCCTTAAGCCCTTCACATGTCGTACCTCCTGAATAATGCGAACTGTACCATCAAACATTTTTATTTTGATAGTACCAATACCAGCAATTTTCAAAGCATGATCATCCTCCATGTGTACATAACCTCCTGAGATTGGTTCATATTTGTGGAACCATTCTTTTCGAGATGTCATGTGCCATGTTGCTCCTGAGTCTATTAACCAGACGTCAGAAAACTGCTTTCTACCTTCAACTGCTGCTGTAGCCTTGCTGTATAAGACTTCACCATCATCAGGGATACTTGCTACATTCCCTTGAGCATTTGATGGCTCAGGGTCTTCATTCTTTCTTCTACTCCAACAATCCTTTTTGACATGCCCTTTCTTGCCACAATTGTAGCACTTGAGATTCTTCTTACTTCTTGATTTTGATCTACCATGATTTTGACTCCTACTAGAGCCACGTTCTGTTGATCTTCCTCTCATCACCGTCAAAGCTTCCGCTTGCTGCGAACTTACTTATCTGTCTTCTTTGTTTTTACGCCGAGTTTCTTCTTCCAAAACAGCAGCTGTAATTTCGTCAAAGACTAGATAATCCGAAAGGATGTTGTTCGTCAGGTTGATGATGAGTTGATCATACGAGTCAGGTAGACTTTGAAGTAGAAGCTCCGCACGTTCAGCTGTCTCTATTTTGTAACCCATTGATGTAAGTTGCGAAAATAGAGTATTCAAGGTGTTGATGTGGTCGGTCACCGATGTAGATTCCGCCATTCGAAGAGTGTAAAGTCTCCTTTTTAAGAAGATCTTGTTGTGAAGTGATTTGGCCTCATACAGTCTTGTTAGAGTATCCCAAATCTCCTTTATTGTCTTCTTTTCTGCCACACTGGATAAAACTCTATCGGCTAGTGCTAAGTGTAGATCAGCAATTGCATTGCCATCCTTTTCATTCCATTTTTGATCATCAATGATCTCAGCTGGCCTTTCTCCAATTGCTTCCAAGCAATTATCCTTCCTCAAAATTGCTTTAATCTTCATTTTCTACAACGAAAAATTACTTCCGTTGAACTTCTCAACATCGAACTTTATTGTTGTCGTCATTTTTGATATGCTTCTTACTTGAACCGGCTCCCACTATTACAAGTGAACAATAATTGTATTTGTGAACAGTAACCGTATATGTGAACAGTAATCGTATACTTGAATAGTAACTATATACGTGAACCGTGAACAGTACCTACAACCAAAGCTCTGATACCACTGTTAGGAAATTTATGGGTTGAAGCTAATACACAATCAAAGTAAAACTGAGAGAATGAAGATAAAATAGACACAAGTATTAACGTGGTTCACCCAAAATGATTACGGACTACTCCACGGGCAAAGGCCAGAAGGAATTCACTATACTGAAAGATTTACAACCTCTCTCTAAATACAAGAAGAGAACAAGATACCTCTCTCTCTTATACTAGAAGAATACAATTAACCTCTCTCTCACAATGAGGAAAGAACTTTTCTAAGTGGAGAAGCTTGGAATGCTTAGGATGTTTGAGATTTTGGGATGATGGAAATGAGCAAATGAGCTCACTATTTATAGAGAGAAAAATGTTACTATTTGGAGAGATGACACATGCGCTTAGCTCATCATTTTGATGATGCAAGCGCTTAGCTCATCACTTTAATGATGCAAGCGCTTAGGTCATCCTTTTGAAATTGCAATAATATTCCATCAATTAAGCCATCCCTCTTGGCATTGTTTAAGAAGTTGAAAATGGCTTCACACTTGTCTTTCAATATGCCACTGATATTTCAAGCCTAATATTGTCTGACTTTACCGATGTGCTGAATACAAGCCCAAGTATAACTAAGGTGTATTATCACCCTGGATTTTCTACAGCTATTGGATGGTATGTCGCACTCCATCCTAGTTCAACTCTGCTTCAGCTTTCTTAACATACAAAGTTCAATGTTCCACCTATATTTCATGAGTTCTCTTTTCCAATTGAATTCTAAAAAAGCCTTCCAGCAATCAGGCTAGCTTGGTCGAGTGCAATTAACAATTATTTCATGCTAGATTACTAGATGTCCTCTATCTTCAGCCAATTTACTTAAAACCTAAAGCAAATCCGTTGCAAAATAGATTTAAATAGATTTAAGATAAGCTAAGAAAGTGGAGCCATTATCTCTTTCATTATGCATCAGAGCTGCCAAATACTAATCACAATTTGAATTCATGGACTTTTCAAAGATAAGTTAATTTAAAGGAAAAACATAGATAGACAAGTATTATATAACAATAGAAATGAAAAGCAAAATGAAAAATTTCAAGTTCACTCCCTAAAACTAAAACAAATAAGTGTAACAACTATCATCGTATATCCAGAAACATTAGCATACACTCTGGCTTTAATTTAAAGATCGATCATTCATTGAAATCAATACCCCCAAATAATACATTATGACAAGAGTGTGAATTCCTAGCCCATCACCAATCTTTCAAATTCTTTATTCTATCAAACTAAACAAGCTACCAAACTAGCAGAAACTAAATCACCATAAAATAATTCTGAAAAAGAAAACCCAAACAAAAAAAATTATATATATATATATACGTTGATGAAGACAAAGTACGGCACAGCAGAAACGGAATAAGCCTCAGCTATCTCAGGTTGTTCTTCAGCCTCCACCTGTAATAAATACACAGCAAATCCAAATATTAAAAGCCCATGTTGGGGAAAAAAAGATGGGGTCTTTCGTCGTTGATGAGGAGGAAGGAGAGAAAACACGAACCCTTGAGAATTGGACATGTGGGAAATCGGTAGAGAGATGGACAAAGACTTGGTCCATGTGTTTGGAAGCTTCACACCATGAAGCCCAGAAGTGAACGATAACAGGTGCACCACTTCGAACGACGACGTCTAGCTCCTTCTTCGACTGCACATCTTTGACGGAACCATCCATTGTTAAAGTCTTCCAAAGCCACACAAACAGAGAGAGAAATAGAGGCAAACGATTATGGCAGAAAATGATCGAAGAAGAAAGAGCTAGAAGTAGCAAACGGTGTATATGCGAGCGGGAGCTTATTTTTGGAGCTGGGAAATCTATGAAAACGAAACCGCCAATATCATACATCGCTATCAGACTATCACCGAATTTGATTCCTCATGTGGGTTGGAATTGGATCCATCCGTATCCATTACTATTCTTAGGCCCATCTATTTTATTGCTTCTTTTATAAAAAACGTAAAATAATGATAAAAGCACAACATATTTATATTAAATAATAATTATGGTTATTATCTTTTAAGTAGCAAAATCTCTTAAAAATGAGTAATTTTCTATTTTAAAATTATTTTATTAGATGATATAAAATAAATATTTTTAAAAAAATAAAAAAATAAAAATAGCACCATCAAAACTTGTAATAATAAAAATAGTACTTCTTGTGTTTGAATCCTATATTTTTACAATTAAAAAAATATTGTTATATCATTTTTTTTATTAACATCGTTCAAATTAAACTACAACAATTCAAACATGTTCAGTATTGAATGTCGTCTAATTGAACATTGTTTAATATTATTGAATACTATTTTTGTTATTATAAATTTTAGAGATATTATTTTTAATAATTTTCCTTCTTTTTTAGATCAAATAGTATTTTTTGTAACTTGAATATGTGTTTTAAAACAAGGAATGACGAGTCTTACCAAATCACTATTAAGTAAACCACAATTATAAAAATGTTCAAAATTGAGAATTGCTTACAAAATATTGTAGTTCAACATTCCAAGCAAAAAAAAAAAAAAAAGGGGTAGAGTTCACCATAATTAATTAGGGAAAATTCCATAAATTTCAGAACCCATAATGCATAATTATCTTATCATATTACCGTGATGCCGAGTTCTCTTCAAAAATGTAAGAAACCATTTTCTTGCTTCGAGTTCAAGCTTTACTTTACACATAATAGCAATAAGAAAAAGCTTTTCTTCACCGAACTCTTAATTTTTCAAGCCAACTTCACCCTCACACAAACCAACCATGAAGTTAAGAAGATGAAAATAATGAAGCCCTTTTTCTCGCAACATTTATCAATAACGAATGAATCTCATTCCTTCCCAATCACTTGCAGAGCAACAAAACAAAACAAAACAAAAGCTTCCAAAATTAGGAAAGTCAAAGTGTACTTACTGTTCTTTTAAAATGGCACCACTTCAATCGACTCATTAGCTTTGGCTTTTGGATGCACTATTGAAAAAAAGGTTTTTTAAGAAACAGCTTTATTTATGAATTACTCTTTTTATATCATATTACAATTCACATGGTAATATTTAATTGGCCTAAAGGTCCCACAATTACTTCTTCATCACATATCCTAATTTTACATATAATTAATAACTGACACGTCACTTGATTCATATAAAACTACTCTTTATTTATACATAAGTTGGCAAACAAATTATTAAAAGAATTGTAATTTTTTTATCAACAATATAATACAAGTGTTTGTATTTATTGCAATTACTAAAATAGTCATAATATTAATTATAATGGGGTTGTAAAATTAATTAAAAAAATCAATTCATAAAGCTTTGTAAAAAATAATATTATATGTGTGGAATCATTATTTTATTTATTTTGCCTTTAAAGGCTTAATTTGTAACATTTTATAAACAACTTTTGCATTCTAAGAAACCCTAGCCTCTCTTTTCTCTCTTATCTTGTTTTTCTCTTTAATGTTAGATTTAGTTAATTATCATGGTATCAAAGCATGGTTATTGAAGGAACTGTAAATTTAAATGCAATTTTTGCAAATCATTCACAATCTTATCATTCACATCAAATAGGTATTTTCTACTGTTTCTTTTTTTTTTTTTGTTCGAATTGCAATTTTAGAGTTTCATTTGATTTGGCAATTTGGAAGTTTTTAATTTATTTTCACAATGACTAGTAGTAAAGATAACTCGCTATAGTCAGTTAGTGTGAGGTTAGATAGGAAGAATTATTTGTATTGAAGTTATGTGATGAAAAAATTTATCAAAGGTAAAAAGATGTGGGGTTGTGTATCGGAAATTGTGAATAAACTAGCAGAAAAGACTGATTGTGCAACCTTGCTAGATACTTGGGAAGTAGATAATTCAAAAATTATCACTTGGATAAACAATTTTGTTAAACACTCAATAGGCACCCAATTAGCAAAATATGATACAGTGAAGGAAGTTTGGGAATGTCTTGCAAGTCTGTACACACAGTCTAACTTTGCAATTGGCTATCAATTGGCTCTAATAGAATTAGTAAAACTAAGAGCTTGTGCACCTTATATTGCACGTATAGAGGAACAAAGCTTGGTTCAATTTTTAATGGAACATCGTGATGATTTTGAGGGACTTTGTGGTTCCATTATGCATCGTAGCCAACTTCCTTTAGTTAATTTGATGGTCAATGAGCTTTTGGCTTATGAAATATGTCTTAAGTCTCAAGCAAGAAAATGACTTCTCCCAAAATCTAATCATTTTATTTTTGCAACTTCTTCTCGACCTTTTGCTGCTCACTGTGGGAACAAAACTTATATAAATATTGGGCTTGATGACTACAGTTTTTTCAAAGAAAATGGTCATTGGAAAGCTCAGTATTTTAAATTGAATTGAGCACCATATCAGTTTCAACAAAAGCATCAATTCAGCCTCCACAGTTTAAGAAGCAATCATAACCACGTCTGTATTACTCTCTGCAATTTAACACTGCAGCAGTTGTATCTCCATCTGAATCCTCTAACTTTGGAGCCTCATCCTCCAATTCTACACTAACTGACCTCACCGAGCAATTTCAAAGATTTCTTGATACGTAGTCGCATGCCATGTCTGCATCTTCTACGATGGATCAATCCCTCTCTCGAGGTATGTCCTTCTCAACATGGGTTTTAAATTTTGGAAATTCCCACCATATGTCTACTAACTCAAATTTGTTTGCCTCTTTATGTCCTACATCATCTGTACCTATCATGACTGCTAATGGTACTCCTATGCCATTAACAAGTGTTGGTTATGTTGTCAATTCTCATTTATCTCTTTCTAATATTTACTACATTTTTAAACTTTCACTAAACCTTGTATCTATTAGTCAAATATGTGATTCTAGTTGCTCAATGTCTTTTTCTTCTATCTCTTGTCATGTAGGATCTGAATCCCAGAAGCTGATTGGGACAGGCCGTTGGCGGAAGATTATATGTTTTGGAAGAGCTAAGATTACCAGAATTTGTAGCTCCTAGTATTAATCTTTTTTTTTTCGATTGTGTCCTTCATCTTCTAGTTTTTATTTATGGCATTCACTTTTTAGTCATGTTTCAGCTTCCTGTTTATGATTCTTAGCTTTTAATAGAACCTTAGAAAATTTGCAAGCTCATGATATTTTTTATTGTAGTGGTTATAAACTTGAAAAGTTTATACTTTACCTTTTAATAGAAGTACTTCTTATTCTGTTGCACCTTTTTTAGTTCATTTTGATGTGTAAGGACATTTTCTTATTATTTTAAAAGGAGGGTCTCGATACTAGGTCTCCTTTATTGATGATCACACTCGTTTTTGTTAGATTTACCTTATGAAATGTCGTTCTAATTTCTTTGATATTTATATTAACTTTCGAGCTCTGGTACGAACACAACATTTTTCTATTATTAAGTATTTTAGATGTGATCTAGGTGGTGAATATATTTCAATAAACTTTCTAATTTGTTTGCTTTATATGGAACTACTCACCAAACTTCTTGTACTAACACTCTTGAACAAAATGATGTTGTTGAAAGAAAACATAGGCACATTGTTGAAACTTCTCTTTCTCTTTTGTTATCATCTTCAATTCCTAGTGAGTTTTGGGGAGAAGTAGTTCTTACTGTGGTCAACTTAATCAACAAGATTCCATCCTTTATAACCTTAGGTTTATCTTCTTTTGAAAAACTATACGGACATACTTCTGACTATTCTTCCTTGAGAGTTAATTCTACTTATTTTTTCCTTCTTCCTCATGTCAAACGTACAAAATTATTGTCATGATCTACCATTTGTGTTTGTCTTGGTTATAGTAAAGGGCAAAAGGGATATCGTTATACTTCACAAAAATAATATGTATCTTATCATGCTGTCTTTCTTGAACATATACATTTCTTTTATACTCCTAGATCTATTCACGACTTGACTAAATCAGATCTTATTCATATTGATCTTCTCTAACCATACAGATAGTTCTTCTCCACAAGTTCCTCCAACTATACATTTTAACTCATCTATTGCACCTCTAGTCCCTTTTCCTCTTCAATGTTCTCGCAGGATTCGCATTGTTAGTTCTAAAGATCTTTGTAAATCGCAACTTGACACTTATAATGCTTCTCCTCCTCCTACAGTTGCCCAAGCTCCTCCTAAGATTATGGATTCTCCTTGTTATTCCAGCGTACTCATAAGTCTACTAAACTACCAGATTTTGTTTACTCTTCTTATTTCACTTCTTGTACTTCATGTTTAGCATCTATTCATTATCTCTTTGAGTTATTATCCTATAAAGAGGTAATCATTGATCCCTTTTGGCAGCAATCTATGGCTTAGAAACTTACTGCATTGCATCAGACAAACACATGGGTCTTGGTGCCTTTGTTGCCAGGTAAACAAGCTATTGGTTCCCATTGAGTATATAAGATTAAACTTCATTCTAATGAGTCTATTGTAAGGTACAAGTCTCGAGTAGTTGAAAATGGATGCTCTCAAAAGAGTGGTATTGATTATGAAGAGACTTTTGCCCTTATTACAAAAATGACCACATTTCGCACACTTATTAGAGTTGCATTTCTCATGGGTGGCGTATATCTCGGATGGATGTTAAGAATGCTTTCTTGAATGATGATTTGCTAAGTATACTACTGAAATTATTGAGCATGCGCGAGCCTTACTAATACTAGAGTTGTTGATACCCCTTGTGAGCTTAATATTCAGTACTTTCCTTCTGATGATAATACTTCTTTGCAAGATCTTATCTTATATTGCACTATTGTTGGCAACTTGTTCTACCTTATTATTACTTGTCCTGACATCTCTTATGTTGTTCATATTGTCAGTCAATTTGTTGCTTCTCCTATTATTGTTCATTAGGCAGCCGTTCTTCACATTTTATGGTATCTTCAAGGCACTATCTTTCAGAATCTCTTACTTTCATCCACCTTTTCTTCAGAGTTGCGTGCATACTCTAATGGTAATTATGGTCGTGATCTCACAGAGCGCAAGTCTGTCACTAATTTTTATATCTTTTTGGGTGATTCTTTTATTTTTTTGAAGTGCAAGAAACCAACTGTTGTTTCTCAATCATCTACTGAAGTAGAGTATCATGCTATCGCATCTACTACTAAAGAGATTGTTTGGTAACATTGGCTACTTGCAAATATTAGTGTTTTTCTTTCTCATCCCACTCTTATGTATTGTGACAACCAAAGTACTATCCAGATTGCTCATGACTTAATTTTTCATGAACGGACTAAGCACATCGAGATCGATTGTTATTTTACTTGTCGCCACCTCAAGCAAAGTACCATTATCTTGTTTTTTGTTCCTTCTTCTTTACAGATTGACTTTTTCACCAAGTCACATACTATTTTACACTTTTATTTTTTTAGTTAGCAAACTCTCGATGCTTTTTGTAGCTGCATCTAGGGATAACAATTCGTATCGTTCGGGTCAACCCATTTTCAACCCAACCCGAACATGACCTAAATTAAAAACATGTTATATATATCAAACTCAAATTCAAAAAATTCAAACACGACTTGAATTTAAAACGGGTTTGTCCAGACCCTGAACACGAACACAAACCTGAACTCGAAAAGTTTGAACTCAACCTGAATTCGAAACGAGTCTATACAAACCTGAACACAAACTTGAATTTCACTGATGCCTGGAAAATTAATCTGAACAAGTTAAAATGAATGATAAATCAAAATTGAAAAGAACAAAAGGAGAAGAATGCTGATGAAATGCTACAAGAAAAACATACATTAAAAGTTATAAAGATGTCATAGATTAAATTAACCAACTAAAAATATTCCTTTTAGATACAATATTGATCAGAAACTTTGCTTTCACAAACCATGTATTTCAAGAACAATTATTTCATTTTTCACAACATGTTTCTAAACTCTCTTGGGTGCTTTTAATCATTATCAAAGATTTGAACTTAGAACCCATTTGTAAGCTAGATGGAACCCAAATAAAGAAAAACCCTAACTTATTAGCAAGTTTTAAAATGAATTGACCTTTCAAAAGCCTAGGCTAGGAGTTCGGAGAAAGGAGCGAGGGTGAAGGGCGAACCGGCAAGGGCACAAGGGAGAGGGGCGGCGACGGCTGCGGCAACAACAGGACACAGAGTGGGAGGGTGGGCACGATGTGAGTGGTTGTCTCCGTGTCTTGTCTGGCTTTTGAGATGGTCGAATGAGACGGGTAATCGCTGATGCAAGGGCTAGGACGGAGTTGGAGGCAATGCGACTGTGTCTGTGTGTCGGTCTAGCTTTCATGATGGCTTTGGGATGACTCAAGAATCTGGTCTGGATGAGGGTTTTACTATTTTAGGATGAACCAATGAGTATGACTTGAGATTTGAGAATATGAGATAAGATTGAGGGTATTTAATTAATCTATTACTATGTCATATATTAATATATTATTATGGGTATTACTTATTAGGGTGGGAGTAGGCTGTGGGTATATAAGTATATCATACATTGGTATGGGCCGGGACATCGGGTATGGGTTTTGTTTTGGGATTGGGCTCTTTTTTTTTTTTTTTTAGAGAACAGGTCAACCCAGTAACAATTTGGACACGACCCACTTTTTTCTTGTAATTTTGGGTTGGCCCATTTTTTATCCAAAATTAAATCGATTTGGGTTCCAATCAGGTTTTCGTGTTTTTTTTGTGCCGCGACAAAAAATGCCACCACTAACTGCATCGTAAGGTGGGGGATATTAGAGTAATTAATATTTTATTATAATGTTATTTTAGTCTTTTCTTTTTCTTAATTTATTTTGCTTTTAAAGACTTAGCTTGTAACATTTTAAAAACAACTTTTACATTCTAATAAATCATAACCTCCACTTTTTTCTTTTTTTCTTTTATCTTGTTTTTCTTTTTAATGTCATATTTGGTTAATTATCACCGACAATGGTTGTAGAAAAAAATTTAACAAATTAAAGAACAGGAAAGTTAAGGCCTTATTTAATAATGATTTTGATTTTTGATTTTTGATTTTTTTTAAGTGATTTTTTAATCAGGTATGTTTGGTAACGATTTTTTATTTTTATTTTTATATTTTGAAGAAATCACTGCCAAAATATGGAGTATTCATAAATCTTTAAAAAGAAGATTTTTCAATCAGATTTCTGATTTTTAATTTTTTTTTATTTTCACCAAACATTTTTTTTCAGATAACAAATCAAGTCTTTTAACTTTTATACGATTAAATATTGAAAGAAAATGATTAAAACCTTTAAATTTATAAAAAATAATTAAAAATTTCTTTGTTTTAAAAGTTTTTTTGAAAAAAATTAAAAAATAGAAATCAGTACCAAACAACTTGGAGGTGATTTCTGATTTTTTTCTTTGAAAATCACTAAATATAAATTATTATTAAACGTATTTGTGATTATTTTTATAAAATTATCGAAAATCATAAAATCAATTAATCAAAATCGTTATCAAATATGCCCTAAAAAAAATTTGGAGATTTGTACTTAAATATATTGCAAATGGCTTTTCTTTCATTACATATGTAATTTTTTTTATTTATTATTCCCATTGAAACAATTTCCATAAAAAGGCAGAAAATAAATTATTTTCTCTTGACAAAATAAAATAAAATATCCCCTATTTTTTCTTTGGTTTTTGATGGAAAGTGAATGTTGGAAGGCCATAAGAGCGTATAATAGGTTCCCAAGATTTTCACAAAATCAAAGTTAAAATACAAAATATTCATCTCCACATGAGTGCCACCAGGTGTGAGGCGTTAGATTAGTGAATGATATCAGCCTAACATGAAGTATCAAATAGATTTTGACACGTGTGTGGTGTTGGATAGTAGATTGGAATTTTTGGCATTTTCCGTTAAATTATGTTTTTTTCTTTTTTTTTTTTTTTTTTTGTTAACAGGCAATCTGAAATTTAAGAGATTGAAGCATTGTTCTTGTGTAACAAATACTTGAAATAATATACACTCTTTTGGACAAAAGGCTAGAATATTTCTAATACTAAATACCTTAAGCCTTGTTCTAAAATTGCATGTTCTATAGAACATGAAGTTAATCCAATAAAAAAAAAATCATTTGTGTATTTGTCTGATCACACAACTAACATGACATTTAGTTCCCCTAACAAAATCCATGAAATCAATATCATGCTTTAAGTTTTCTTCAATAAACTTGCCCGGTTTTAAGACAGTTTCAACAATTCTCAAAACAAAGCCGACTTGGAAGACCTATCTATCACTATATAAAGCCTACAGAACTGCTAAACTAAATGGAAATCAAGACGAAGAAAAAATACCAATTGTTATAAACAATCTAATCATGGTTGCAATGAAATGGGCTTTGTTAGTTTTCTTGTTGGCAATTAGCTGTGGAGTTTGCTTCTCTAACAGGATCAATATTCTCCAAAACAAAAAGTTAGTCAAAAAAACAGGTGATGAGGCAAAGCCTGAGGGCCTTAACATCCACGGAGGAATTGAAGGCAGTTGGACATTGCCATGGGGAAGCAGTGGTGATTTCGGTATCGATTTTGGACATGATCACGAGGATAATTGCGATAAACGAGGTTGCAATAATCCTTCTCCTCCCAGTTTCACAATGCCAGATCTTTACAAGAAAGGACTACAATGCACACCAATTGAATGTCCTACATATGCCAATTGTGACACAGTTCATTTGTACTTTGATTACAATTACATGCACTTAGATGGTAAGAACATTGTTCATGGTGCACAAGTAAATAAAATGAGTAATGGTGATAATGTACGTGATGATATGTCTCCGACAATGGCACCGGAGTCTGCTTAGAAGCAGATGCTTTTATGCTTTCTGTGATGTGTTAAGTTCATACTATATGAATAAATAAAAAGTAGAGTAGTTATATTTCTTATACCAGAAGGGAAAAAGTTCATACATTCAAACATAAAGAAGGAAACAAAGACCTACAAACAAACGAAAATGGAATGGCACAAAAGAAAATGAATGTTCTCATTAGTCTCCTTCAACAATAGTTGCATCTGCCCAATTTGCTGCACTACCGGTGCGAGGAATGCTAGGAAGTCTTGCATACAAGTCCACCTGAAAATGAACTCCACAGACTTGTCCATTGTCATCTTCTCTTGAAATTGCTCTTACCTTATAGAGTGGATGATCAAAGCTTCTTAAACCACTTCCACTTGTGAAAATGCAGCCTATTGCATCATTTTTGTAAAACACAACTATTTCAGCATTGGAAACCTATTGTCACCAACATAACACTAAGACAAAGAAGAGCATAAAAGGGAGACTAACCAGGAGGAAAAGGAGCACAAGATTTTCCACAAGCTTCACTAATAATGTTGGGATTGTCAGAGCACACTAGAGATCCATCACCAGCTATCCCCCATTGAAGTTCAACACTTCCGTCGCGATCCTAACATTGAAGTCATTGTAGCACTTGTTTAAAAGTGTTATGAAATGCAGAAAATTGTTCATTTAAACAAAAGTACACAAGTTACTTAAGGATAGGCATATATGTTAATGACACAAAATACGAAAAGAAATCATCCGTTAGATCCAGTTTTAACATATTTCATAAATAATGATGATAGAGTTAAGCAAATTTTTAATATGTGAAATTTTCACATTTTCGTGTAGAAATAAAAAAGTTAAATAGATGTATAAAATTTTACGTAAAGGCCACGGATCCCAAGTTTTGTTAATAATGGTAGTAATAATCTAAAATGTTAAAAATTGTGACATAAAAACAATTTGGCCCCTTACAATAAAACTTATCTTTTTTATGGTGCATGCACTTTCATTATTATCTTAAGCTAAAAAATTTAACTACTAAATGAGAAAAGGAAAGAAAAAAGTATGAAATTATTGGCTATTATACGGGAAAAAATGATGACGAAAATTTGTAAATTCAAATCAAAGTAAGTATGTTCGATCAAATATAAATATTTAATATATTATTTATGTTGAATTTTTTCAAAGTATATTAATATATTTTGGCCCCCTTAAAATTTTTGCTCCGGCTGCATAATCGTAATATTTACGAACAAGTATGTATGAAATTTCTATATGGGTGTATCAGATGTAGGGAAGTAAAAAATTGGGAAAGAAAATAGTAAAATGAATAGTAATCGAAACATATTATGAAATAATACTAACTCAAACTAAATTATGAATATTTGTATAACTCAATCCTAGCGAGTTTTCTGACAATCATAGTTTGTTATTCATTCCTAAAGTTAGTTGAAAAACAATATGAAATTGTTACGAACTCACCCTGGCTGCAAAAAGGGTAGTAGATCTTGCATCAAATAGAATGAATGCAAAATTTCCTTGGAAATCTTTAAGTACTTGGTCAGCTGGGTAGGGTGCTCTGTCTCGTAGTACCTTATAGGCTTCAATCACAACCATGGCTTCTGTTGCCAGTCTGGGAAGTCCATAGTGTCTTCTAAGTTCATAAACATTCTCTAAGTTCCCAATAAAAATGCAGAACACATCATCCATAACAACAATATTTGACCTGTATGCAAACAAAAGGACAGTATGAAATCAATATTCTTTTCTTTAAATAAAATAAAATTAAAAAAGCACTTAATTCATTGGATCTATTTGCTTGTGTTTCTGTTAAAAATAATTTCAGATAAGAGTTATTTCATAAAAAAGCAATTCCAAGAAGATGCACATAAATAAGTTATTTGAGCCCAAAAAATACCTGACAAATTTTTTTCTCATTATATATATTTTTTACTGTTAGAAGCACTTGGAGTGTCCCAAAAACATAAACAAACAAGCTCATTAAATGCTTAGTACCTTGGTTGCGAACAAGTATTATTATCATGAGACCAGGCCATGAAATTCCCATTTGAAAGATTGTAAAAATTAGTTTCAGGCCACAACTTCCTGAAACTCTGTAAGATTTCTTCTCTGCTCTTAGAGTTGTCCAAACCCAATGAAGGGAGTTTCAACTCTTCTGGTGGTTTGCCAATTGATTTTTCAAAAACTGCTAACATTTTTGCCACAAAATATTCAAGAATTCAAATTCAGACTTGAAATTGTAATGATTATATAAATATATTTCTTGGGCTTATCTTAACTTGTTGTAAAGGAAGGAGAAAGTTGAAGTTTGCCAGCTTAGAGCAATTTTTGTATTGGGGCTATGCAAGTGTCAGCAAAGGGTAGATTCAAAGTGAGACGTGTAAAGTGTTAGTAAGGTAAGCATGAAATGCAGGCATGTTGACAAGAACTCGTTGGCATTCTTCTCTAGCCCATTTAGTGATGACAAAAACCCATTTACTGATTCCTATTTCGTAACGAGTAGTATTATATGCATTAAGTAATGATAAATTAATTATAAAATTATTTATTAATAAGAGATCAATTAAATTATATCATGTAAATTTATATATGTATTAAATTGTAATAATAAATATTTTTGTTAAGTATCTGCTTGAAGCATATCACAT
The DNA here is from genome assembly GCA_029378325.1 of Elaeagnus macrophylla. Taxonomy (NCBI): domain Eukaryota; kingdom Viridiplantae; phylum Streptophyta; class Magnoliopsida; order Rosales; family Elaeagnaceae; genus Elaeagnus; species Elaeagnus macrophylla. The sequence goes on along the minus strand of CM055640.1, from coordinate 32,947,407 downwards.
TGCAAATTGACAATTTTAGCAAAAAAAAAAAGGGAAATAGGCTGGTTTAACCCCTTATTAATAATCTTAATCTGAGTTAACACCCACTAGCATATTTTTAAAAAATACCTCATTTACCCTTATTCCTATTTTTTACAGTTTTTATTTCTTTGTTTGTGTATTTACCGGAGGGTTGTCGATTGATTTGGGCAAGTGGGTTGTTTTCCGTGTTTCGATTCGAAGGAGGAACAGAGGCTGAATCCAGAGAAGCAAAGCGATGATCGAACGTTGGGCCAACCAGCGGCAAACTCTAACCTCTCCAAACTGCCGTCTAGTAAGTAACTTGTTATTTTTTCTTTCCTCATAAATATGCCCTTACTTTTGGTATTTCTATAATTACTTATGTGATTGATTTGTGGGATCTGGGTTTTGTTTAATTGATTCAGTTTTTGTGATGAACATGTTGTTAACGCTTCTTAATGCTAAAGTTTTGATTACTTGGTTTTGTCCATTGCTATTTCTTCAGAATTCAAGTGCGTGAGAATCTTAGCTGCAATTTCCATTTTTTTCTTCGAAAATGGTCGTCGCAACTTCCTATCTTTCTAGGGATTTTTAGTTTCTTATACAATTTCGTTTCTGCTATGCTTAGGCGTTTCTATATTCCGATCTGATTTGTTACTTCTTATGAATTTCTGATTATGCTGATATATTTAATACCTCATCTAAATTTCCAGAGTTTATACTATGGTTTCTGCTAATATTGTTTTTTCAAATTAGAGAGGCTAACAGTAAAGATGGGTGCTCTGGTTTTCAGTTGGACACATGTCCAACTCTATTGAGGTGAGTTTGACATACGTCCAACTGAGGGGTTATTCTGGGCAGTCTAGTTGGACATATGTCCAACTCGACTCCGGCGAGTGGACATTTGTGTCCTCTAAAATATACTCCTCTGGTTTTCAGTTGGACACATGTCCAACTCTGTTGAGGTGAGTTGGACATACGTCCAACTGAGGGGTTATTCTGGGCAGTCTAGTTGGACATGTGTCCAACTCGGCTCCGGTGAGTGGAGTCGCCGGCCGGTCAAAATTTCATCAGTTGGACAGTCGTCCAACTGAGCTCCGGCGAGTAGACATATGTGTCCTCTAAAATATACTCCTCTGGTTTTCAGTTGGACACATGTCCAACTCTGTTGAGGTGAGTTGGACAGTCGTCCAACTGAGGGGTTATTAAGGGCACTTTTGTCACAATATGTAAAAAAATCAAGTGGAGGGAGTCATATCAGATTTTTAATAAATAGGGAGTCATGACAGCATATAACCCAAAAAAAAAAGGCTCTTCATCTTAAGTCAATACTTTTGACCAAACTAATTAGTGAAACTGGTATAGTTTTCTAAAATATTTATGTAAAAAGTACAAGGATCACTTTGTCAATTGAAATTTTCATACAATAGAATTGTTGTAATTTTTATTATCTTCATTATAATTTGAAAATTCATATATGATTTTTTTTTATATAAGATAATCACATTTGAAAAAAAAAAAAAAAAAACGTTTTGTATCGATATTCTCAAACTAATACTTTAACAAGATTACCACTATCAAACCCACCTTAAACTTATGTAAACCGTTGAGAAATATATGTGTAAATTGAGACATGAAATTAATGAGATATATCGTATAATATATTAATTTTTAAAATATATTTAATTTTATCATATATAATTTTTAATGATATTAGATGATAGTAATTGAGATATATAATTTGTCATAATGAACATAAATATAACAAGTAAAAAAAAAAATAAAAAAAAAATATGATGTAATAGTTAAATATTACGTGAATGAAAATTATTTCTTTAATATTCTTATCTCACAAGAGAGGTATATATATAAAATAAAATACAAAAGTCCTGAATAAACTAGAATCATGAATAACTTAGAACTCTATTACAGATAGACATATATTAATTACAATATATTATATACTAATTATATGACTCACGCTAATACTTCCCCTCAAGTTAGCGCATACATATCGATCATGCCCAACATGCTTAGTGAATCATAAAACACCTTCTTAGAAACTTCTTTGTTGAGTACATCTGCAAGTTGCTTCTCAGTGGGAACAAAATGGAAGCTAACGAGTTTGACATCTAGCTTCTCTTTTATAAAATGACGATCAACCTCTACATGCTTAGTGCGATCATGTTATATTGGATTTTGTTATATGTCAATTGCTACCCTACTGTCACAATATAACTGCATAGTATTTTTGAGTTCGAAACCCAAATTAAATAGCAAACTTTTTATCCACAGCAATTCACAAACACCATGAGTCATACCTCTATACTCAGCCTCAGCACTTGACCGCACCACAACTTTCTGCTTCTTACTTTTCCATATAACCAAATTACCTCCCATAAAGGTGAAGTAACCCGATGTCAATCTTCTATCTGTAATACTTTCTGCCCAATCTGTATCTGTGAAGCCACAAACTTCAAGAGAATTGTTGTGTTTAGTGAATATTACTCCTCTCCCTAGAGCTGACTTCAAGTACCTTAAAATTCTTACAACTGCGTCCATGTGACTCTCACTCGGGTTATGCATGAACTGACTTATCATACTTACTGCATATGCGACATTTGGTCTAGTATGTGCCAAATAAATTAGGCTCCTAACCAACCTCTGATAGCGAGCTCGATCAATTGGTACTTGATCTAGATATTTTGCTAGACAATGGTTTTGCTCAATAGGAGTGTCAATAGGTTTACAATCCAACATACCTGTTTTAGTTAGTAGGTCAAGAATGTACTTTCTCTAACATAGAAAAATTTCTTCGCTCCCCCTAGCTACCTCAATTCCAAGAAGTACTTTAGTTCACCCAAATCCTTCATCTCCAATTCAGAGGCTAGTTGTCTCTGTAATTTATCCATCTCAACAGCATCATCTCCAGTAATTACCATATTATCAACATAAATAATTAGAACTGTTACCTTCCCTTGTTGATGTTTAAGAAACAACGTGTGGTCTGAATTACTCTGTCTGTAACCAACCTTCTGCATGAATTGTGAAAACCTTCCAAACCAGGCTTAAGGGGATTGCTTGAGACCATACAAAGACTTCCTCAATTTGCTTACAAAATTTCTAAGAGAAGCAGCTACATATCCAGGTGGAAGACTTATGTATACCTTCTAGACTAACTCTTCATGAAGGAATGCATTCTTGACATCAAACTGCAGAAGTGGCCATTTTAAGCTTGCGGCAAGCGAAAGCAGAACTCGAATAGTATTCATTTTGGCAATCGGAGTAAAAGTCTCATCGTAATCTACACCATACGTCTGAGTGAACCCTTTTGCTACAAGGTAGGCTTTATACCGATTCACATATCCATTAGCATTATGTTTCATAATAAACACCCATCGACAACCAACTGCCATCTTGCCTTGTGGTGGAGGTACAAGTTGCCAAGTATCGTTCTTCTCTAATGCCTCCATCTCTTCCTCCATTGCCTTCCTCCATTTTGGTCTCCCAACGCATCATGCACTTTGTTAGGTACTGATACAACAAATATTTGATTTACAAATAATTCATATGGCTTAGACAATATTTTAGTAGACATGTAATTGGGTATTAGATATTTTGATTTAGCATGGATATTTGGTTCATATCTTTTGGGTGGTTGACCTCGAGTAGACCTATTTGGTAACACATATTGTCCAACATTAGACTCAATGATATTAGTATCAGTAGGTGTACATACCTCAGATGAGTGACCTGTAGTACGAGGGAGCTGTTAATTAAGGGTATAAGTGATGCCTAAGAGAACAGTAGTATCTTCATTTTCATTTTTAGTGATCGAAACTGGTGCTTGGATACTTGGAGCATCTGCTTCTTCCATTACTAGATTCAATAGGTTAAAAATCTCAATTGGACCCATTGAAATATCAGTAAGTGATTCTTCCGATTCCTCCCCCTCACCATGATACAGTTCTTCGAAATATGAATTCTATCCCTGATGAGCAATATCAAGTAAGGAAAAATAACTCATGTTCTCAAAGAAGGTAACATCCATAGTGACATAATACTTTCTGGTTAGTGGTTGGAAGCATTTATACCCTTTTTGATAACTTCCATAACTAACAAACACGCACTTAATTGCCCTGGCATCTAACTTAGATCTCTAATTTTTAGAAACATGTACATAAACAACACAACCAAATACACAGGTAGGAAGATTATGAAATAATGACAAGGATACATGAGATGCGAGAACTTCGAATGAGATTTTTTCATGAAGGACACTAAATGGAAGACGATTGATGAAATGGGCGGAAGCTTATACAATATCGCCCTAAAGATACTTTGGCATATGAGCAATAAATAGGAGTGCACGAGCCATATCAAGTAAATGATGATTTTTTCTTTCGGACACCCCATTTTGTTCTGGTGTTTGTGGGCAAGCAGTTTGGTGAACAATCCCATGTGTTTTGAAAAAACTTGAAAAATATGATTAACATATTCTCCCCCATTGTCAGAATGTAGGACTCTAATGGTGCTATTGTATTGTGTTTGAACACAAGTACGAAAATTTTGAAAAGCTAAAAAAAATTCATCTTTGGTTCTAAGAAGAGAAACCCATGACAATCTTGTACAGTCATCAATAAACGATACAAAATATCTCATATCCGATACAGTGGGCTCTCTACATGGTCCCCAAACATAAGAATGAATTAATTCAAAAGGAATAGCACTTTTATTAGAAATACTAGGGGAATAAGTAATACGATGGCTCTTGGCCAAATCACATGTCTCATAATGTAAAATAGACTCACTAACACCAATAAACAAAGTAGGTATAGATTTTTTCATAAGACTAAAAGACGGATGCCCTAAGCGGCGATGCCACAACCAAATTTCACTTAGCTTGTCAGAACTCGAAGTCAACGCGGTGCGGGACTGTGCTCTTGGTTTCTCCCCGATGTAGTTTTGATCCAAACGAAACAATCTGCCCCTCAGATACCATTGACCAATTATTTCCCTGGTAAAAAGGTCCTAAAAAATCACATATATAAGATAAAACATTACAGAACAGTTAGACTCAGTATTCAACTGTGGGACAGATATTAAGTGATAAGATAAGTCAGGCACATATAAAACATTATGGAGCTGTAAAGTTGGAATGATACGGACTGACCCATTTCCTAAGACAGGAAAAGCCTCACCATTAGCATTCATAACATAAGACACTGGTGGGAAAGATAACTCAGTAAAATAAGATTTATCATAAGTCATATGATCAGATGCACCAAAATCAATAATCCAAGTATTAGACCCAACAAAGCGAGAAACATTTAAGGCCATACCAATCTTATCACTACCAGCTAATGAAGGGGTACCTCCACATGTCACATGATCACCTGTCCAGTCACTCCATAGAAATTTGGTTCTTGTATTACTTGTACCGCAACTGCTTTTGCTTTAGGATGATAATTTTGCCTTTTAAGTCTCAGGTGTGGGTTCAACTTCCAACAAGTCTCTCGGATATGCCCTGCTTCATTACAATAAGAGCAATGAGGACGAGGGCGATTGGCAAAGCCTGGTGGAGGTCCTTGTTAATAAAGTAGAATTGAACTCTGCTGCTGGAGAAAAGGTGCCTTTGATTTGGCTTGAATGGTTAGGCTAGATAATTCAACCTTTGCTTGATTAAGGCTTTCTTGTTGAGATTCGTCCTTACGGATCCATGTAAAAGTTGTGGTCAAGCTTGGAAGGTCTGGCATTCGGAGCAATTCGTCCTTGGCACTATTATGTTTTGTATCAAGTCCTCTTAAGAATGCATGAACTCGCTCAAGCTCCTTTTCTTTCTGGTACCATATAAGGTCCTCCTGATTTTCTATTTTGCATGGACGTTTCTGATCAAGTTCAACTCATATATTCTTCAGCTTGGTAAAAAACATAGACATTGGTTGTCCAATCTGTTGTATGCTGGCAGCTTTGCACATTAATTTGTGGACCTATATAAAGTCAGATTCATTAGTGTAGAGGTCTCCCACAGTCTTTCATATGGCCTCAGTTATGTCACACTCTTCCACCATCTGTAGTACATCATCGGTGATGGCTCTAAATAGAATAGACATTACAAAAGCATCATCATCTTCCCACTTAGCATAGGCCTCCACGTCATCTTCTCACTTAGTATAGGTCTCCGCATCATCTTCATGAGGAGCCTTAATTGTTCCAGTCAAATGTCCCATCTTGTGCATCCTACGGAGATAAATGGACATAACCCTTTTCTATGTTCGAAAGTTGGTACCATTGAGTTTGGTACCACCGAAAGAGCCACATTCTGAACTCTTAACAGAGACTTCAAATTTTGGAATTTCAGTTGACTTATAATTTTGATTTTCTCTCGAATCTCCCATTGAAACAGACAATAATAAGATGCAGCGGAATAAAAAATAACCTTTTTTTTTCCCGTTGACCGTTGACCACTAACTGTGCTGGTGATGTGTTTGGGCTGGAATGGATTGGTGATGTGTTTGGCCTAAGTGAGGAATGAGCTAGGATTTGAGGAATGGGCTTGGATTTGGGCTAGGGTTTGAAGGAGATCTGGAATGGGCTAGGGTTTGGAGGGGAGTCTAAACTAGGTTGCCTTGATACCTATTCTGGCGGCAGATCAGGCGAAATTGGCGACAGGTGGAAAATTCATAGATGGAGGCAGGCGACAAAGACTAGGGCGGTGATAGGGCCGAGCAGAGAGGTGCAGCGGCAGGCGAACGCGACAGGCTGTGATAGGTGCGACGAGACAGGCGCTGTGACAGGCGTGGAGACTGGCGGACGAGCAGCGGTGACACTGACATGACAAAGCTGACAGAAGACGAAAAAAAAGTACAGTTCATTTTTAACCTTCGCTCTGATACCAAGTTAAATATTACGTGAATGGAAATTATTTCTTTAATATTCTTATCTCACAATTGAGGTATATATAGAAAATAAAATACAAGAGTCTTGGATAAATTAGAATCATGAATAACCTAAAACTCTATTACAGATATATTATATATTAAGTACAATATATTATACACTAATTACATAACTCACGCTAACAGTAACTATTTATAATGTAAATTTAATAAGAAAAATGATACGTATTATGCTTAAAATTAGGCACATTAGGGATATAATCTAAATGAGATGTAATGACATTTAAATGAAATGAGAAAATATTATACAATAAGTCTATTAAGAATAATAAACGGGAAATGAGATAAAATAATAGACCCATTTTACATCTCTAACTTAGACGTTGTCAAATCATTTGGTGTAGAAGTTAGATTCTGCAGATTTAATTTCATTCCTTTTAGAGCATAGTTTTCATATTACAATTATTTGATTTTTTTAACAACTTTCCTATAAGTTGTGTATGTTTATTTGAACTTAACCATTCTTTCTTGGCTGTCCTGCTATAATTCTTTAAGGATTTATCATTTCCTGGTGAAAATAAAGCATTAAGTTTGAAGTAAATGTTGTCAAAATCTGGTACAAGTACTTAGCCCCTAACATGTTATCTTCTTTCTAAGTGATGTTGCATAGTTTTTTATACATGACCCAACTTTCTTACTGCGTATAGTGTTGCTTAAGATCAGCATGCCGATCGAGGACCTGCAATTAGTTCACTTTAACTGTAGTTGCTATGAATGATTACACTCTCTTCTACAATGTTGGCATTCCACTAAACAAAGCTTCAGTTTCGTTTGGTGTATTAAAATGAATAACGAATTAGGATGCAGATTTTATAAGACCCCCAATTGACACTAAAATAGAATGCTAATTGAGAATTTATAGAATATAAATAAATTAATATGTACAGTTATGTATTATTATGGGACTCTAAATCGTGTTTTGTTTATATTCATCATGTTACCATCATGAGCACTATTAGCATTTCAAACAACGGGACAAGAAAAAATAAACATGGCCTTCTATAACAGCAGAATATAATATCCATTTTTCAAATAAACAAAATCATTCTCCACTCACTTTCCTATTTCATAGTAAAAATTGCTCTTAAAAAAAAACAAAAAAAACAAAAAAAACAAACAATGGAGGACAAATTTGTATGTGTACAATTTCCTCTGAATTTGGCAATTGCAAAGGATCCTCTGCACTATGCATCTTTTATGCCATATATTTCATGCGATCCCGGAAAACTTCCAACATTGTAGCATAGGTAACAATGCCAGACAATGTCCCATCTTGTTCAACAACCCAAACATAACTCACACGGTGTGCAAGAGCTTGAATCATCACAGCCACCAACGAGCTCCATGGATAGCACACAATGGGCTCCGACAACCTCCTCGCATACCTAGCAGAATGCCCAGCAAACTTACCACTCCTTCCAAAACCAAACTCTTCATCAGATGAAGTCGAGCAAAAGGAAGAAGAGGAAGAAGTAACCATTGTGGTGTCTTCTTCCATCAACTCCAAAAAAGCCCAAGATTTTTCTTTTCCAATTTGTCTTTCACAAGCTGCAATAATTCCTCTGGTGGATCACCACAGTCAATGTAGGTCATCAGATCACCAGCTGACAGCGTTGCTATTGCTGCTGCTACTGTCTCATCGCAAGAACTGAGTATGAAGGGTGAGATTTCACCGACTAACTTGCCATTGGCATCAACAATGGCAACTGAGGATTGAACAATGAGAGACTGAGAGATGAGGGGCAATGCAGACAATGCAGGGTCGTCAAAGCTGACAGCAAGGATATTATGGGAGTCAATGATATTGAGAGAGTTGATGGGGCTGGCTGGGGTGGGAGAGAAGAGGCCAATACAATTGAGGAGGTAGCGGATTATGTCTTCTCGAGTGAGCCAGCAGTACTTGCGGTTGTTTTTGTGAAGCGTAGAGTTCAAGGAGGAATCTTTCTGAAGGAGCCTCTTTAGTGGAATTTCTGAGTTCCGTGTTTGAATTGGTATCACAACGTTGTGTGCTCCTTCAAGAATGACGTCTATGGCCTCCTCTAATCTGCAAAATCGTAATAACAACACAAATTATAGATGTATTCACCACCAGATATAAAATTAACGAAACAAAATATATAAAAAAAAAAACGGGGAGATGGCACTGAGTATTTTGTTTCAATCAAGATTCAAGAACAAGAAAATGATTTTCAGCTTATGAATTTATACACATCAACACCGACCCTCAGTTGGATCCTTCATCGAGAAACAACGAATTATAAAACAATACCTGTCAAATTCTTGCAATTAAGTTTCGAATTTTGTTTCCCATATAAAAGTATTAAATATTTATTCAAAGCAAGCTCGCTTTGAAAGAAAAAACAAGAGGATGTAAAGAACTAATAAACTAAAATTATCGTTAAGGCAAACGAAAGCTCTCTCTCTGTTTTTTTTTTTTTTTTAAAGAAATCCATCCTGAAAACAGATTAGAAACAATAATCATGTATTCAAATTCAGTGCACACCAAAAAACTTGAGATTGTTGCAACAGAATAAATCATTTATTGAACAAGATAAAAAGCCAATATCAGAAAAATCAAGTATCGAGACCAAAAATAAGCGAACTGACATTATAAAAAAAAAAAAGAAGAAGAAGATAAATGCAAATCAAATTAAACAAATACAATGTAAAATCTACACAATTGTGCTCCAAAACAACAATAATTCTTGTAATTATATAAAAACCTTGCGTTAGGCTCCAAATGCCTAACAAGCGCAGGAAATTTAGGGATCAAAACGGAGACGGGAGCTTGAAGAGCAGTAGCAGGACAGGCAAGATTCTCTTCTTTGCAAAGAAAGTAGATCACATCGACCATGGAAACCTTTCCAACACATCGACAACCATCAAAATCAGAGACAATATCCTTCGAGTGGTCACAGATCCACACGCTCAAACAGCTCTCGCCGAGCCTCTTCAGAGTCGATATGGCTTCGCAGACGGTGGCGGAAACGGTAATTGACCTAAGCGCAGGCTTTCCAAGGCATAGGTCAGACACTTCATGCTCCAACAAACTTCTCACTGCCATGCACAGAACGAATTCGAATTCAATTATAAAAAACTAGGGCTCCAAGCGAAGAGTAAGGGGACTTCAGGTTGAAGATGGTTTTATACGGAGAAAATTTAAGAAAATTTCGAATATCCCGAGTTCCTAGTAATGTGGGGGAATTGAGAGAGAATTATTTATAGGCAAAGGACGAAGAGTACGGACTCTAGATTTTTCTTTTCATTTTTTTTCCTGATCTGTGAAACCTGTGCTGTACAGACTACAGAGTGGCCCTACACAAGATGTGTGGATATTAAAACCTTCATAAAATTAAATAATTAGACAAATTCAATATTTCCAAATCTAGCAACTTGGATTTGAAGAATATACCGACAATTCTGAGAAAACTTACTTTTTCTTTTTCTAAATATTTAACCCAAAAAAATTATACTGTTATATGGATTTTAATATTCTTTTTTCTAAATATTTGACCAAAAAAATAATTTACAAATATATACTTATCTTTACGAAAAAAAAAATTATATTGTTATATATATTTCTTTTTTCTAAATATTTGACTAAAAAACTAATTTATAAATATATACTTATCTTTACGAAAAAAAAAATATATTGTTATATGTATTATAATATTCATTTTTCTAAATATTTGACCAAAAAAATAATTTATAAATATATACTTATCTTTTAAATATTAGTTTATTTTCTTTTAATTTTGACAAAGTTCAGACCTAATTATAAAAAATATTAAATCGTTGTGCCAAATGAATAAAATGCTAAAACTAATAAAAATGTTGGAAATAATAGTTGAAAAGTTATGTAATTTTATTAAAAATATAATTTAATTATATAATTTTTTGGTTAAATATAAGGATACTAATTTTTAAAAAGTATAGTTAAGTCCTATAATTTTTTAATTAAGTAGAAATAAAAATATTAACTTTATAAAAATTTCAAATAAGTTCAAAAAATGCAAAAATTTAACATTAAACCATTATTTTGGTATTTTTTGGACCTCTTTAAAACTTTTATAAAATTAGTGTTTTTATTCTACTTAACTAAAAAACTATATAGTTAAAATGTATCTTTAAAATAATTATTGTTCTTATTTTATTTAACTAAAAAAATATAAGACTAAATTATATTTTTAATAAAATTATAAAACTATTTCAACATACTACCCAAAAATGTTGCTATATTCTTTATTCATTAGATTTTTTTTTTTATTTGTTATGCATACATGAACTTTTTTTCCTTTTTCTTTTTTATGAATTTTTATATTTCCTTGATGTGGATTAGCTTTTTATCCAAGGACATTGTAGGTAGCAAAGCAATGTCTTGTGATTAAAAATATTGATATAGATAAATATTTTTTAAAAATTGCAAAATTATAGATAGTTTTAAAATTTGTATAAAATGTTAAAGCTAGCTTATTATTAGAAGTGATAATTTGTGTGGATAATATTTGTTCTTGTTCGTCTTTTGTTTTTGTTTTTTTTTTTAGCTTAACTTCATATTTCTTTTAATAATATGTAAATTATTTTTAACTAATATATATATATATATATATATATATAATCACAAAAGAATTAAATATGCAAATTAGTTGTTATCCAATAAAATAATGCGCCAACAAGAAAACAAAAATGAAACTAATTTGGCAAATTAATAAAAAACAATATAAGGGCAATCACACCACCAATTAATCTAACAAAAAAAATAATAAACAAAAAACAATACATGAACACATAAGATTTAACGTGGTTCTTTTCCGAACTTTAGAGCTTACATTCACAATCCAAGCAATAATCTACTATGAATCAAAATGATAACAACTAATACTTCCAAATAAGAATACAATCATTTACTCTAGTACAAGTAACACCCAATTTATTTTAGCTCTAAGAATTTTCTTTAAGTCTCACACTCCTTCGATGGAGATATGCTTATATTATAATGCTAACAATAGATTGAAATAGAAGAGAATAATACCTTAAAGAAACTTAAACTTAAGAGTTGTCCAAGAATACTAAGCTTCCTTATCTATAATGGAGAAAACTCTATTCTCACTTGTCTTTCTTTCTCTCTTTAAGCTCTCTAAATACTTTCACCAAACCTTGAAAAGAAATTACTCACACTTTAGGATAGCATCAAAGAAACTCCAAAAGCTCTCACACACAACTAGGGATGGCAATGGATCGGATCTGATTCGATCCGCTGATGATTCGATTTGATCTATTGTTTAAAAGATCCGATTTGATCTGATTTGTTTTGATCCGTGGATTATACAGATCAGATCCGTTATTGTTCTGTGGATCATATGAATATTCATGATCTGATCCGAATTGTTTCAATTTTTTTTTATTTTTTGAATACATTATTTAATGTAGTATATTACATACTTTAAATTGATAAATATAAATATAGATACAATAAAATTATAGATTTATTGAAAAATATTTATTATTTATTTATAATCAATATATATTAAACCTTTCATTAATATTATAATCTATAAATAAAAAAAAAATACTTTTGTAACAAAAAATTAACATTATTATTTGATACTATCTAAAATTATAAAAGAATAATATTGTAAATTTTTATAAATAAATAATTATAAAAATTTAGGAAGTATTTTTGAAATGTGTGACTTTTTTAGTACTAAAATTATAATTTTAAAATAATTACTTTTGGATCGAACCATGAATTGATCTAATTCGGTTAGATCCATGGATCGATATGTCTAAATTTGATTTGATCCGATCCAATCCATTGATCTTGTACGTGGATTATGATCCGAATTGATCTAAAAATGATTTGTTTTGATTTGATTTAGAGTGGATCATATGGAGGAAATATCCATAGAGTTCCGATCCGGTGGATCTTTTTGCCATCCTTACACACAACCATGTAGAAGCCTTCTTGTCTAGCTGCCCCTTTCCAAGTGCTCTTGTGACCTCCCTTAATGAGTTAGGTCACCTCAAGAATATAATATCCTCATGTCATTTACCAAATTATCCATTCCATTTCATGAACCAAGGTCTAAAGAAAATGCCCATATATGTAATTTCACACTGTCCTCATGAAATAAAAATTTCTTTACAAGCAAGAGAAAATGGTAGATCGTTTCTACGTAGAGCGGCTTCCCATTATAAGCAAGGGTAGACCGTTTCTATGCAGAGACCATTTTCTTGTCCTTCCACCACACATGTTATGCAATGCTTTAAGTTCAACCTTTAATGCTTAATTATTGGTGATGGACACTATTTTGGACCTATTATTTGTTAGTTTTTAAGTATTTATTTCATGATTTATTTCGGTATTACTTTGATTTAGAGGGTATTTTTATGTTTTTTAGGTTCTAATAAGTGTGAAATGAATTATGGATTTAAGTGATCAAAGAGAGTTAAAATGGAATAAAAGAGCTAAAGGATGTAAGCCTTACATTGTACGCCATTTATTACGTAAGGGGTAACAAACTAGATAAAAGAATGTAAGCCTTACGTTAGGAATCAGAAATTCTATAAGAATCCTTACAAGGCATTTACAACGAGTTGTGCCGCAGAAGAAGAAATTGTGTGCCTTGGCAGGGAGCTCTTGGGTTATATTATGAGAAGTCAGAAAATCAACGTGCGCCTCAATAGGAGAAAATGCGCCCTACGGTAGTGAGGTCCTTGTTTTATTTCTAGCCCATAATTTTAAAGCACACCGCGGAAGAAAAAAAACACACCCCTCTGCCGGCGCACCTGTTTGACACTTAAATGCCTAGATTTTTACACACTCTTAACCTAACCTATAAATACAACATAAAAATCCATCCAAAATCCTATGAGTGAAAAGTAGCTGAAATTCATTATCCACAATCCTTTTTCTCCATTTTCTAGAGAGAGAAACTCCATTGATGCTCCATTAAAGCTCCTTCAAGAACCAATTGGAAGAGGTGACCATCCAACTCCAAGAAGGGCATTGCAAGAGTGGAAATAGAGGTATCTCCATTGTTTGTAATTTCTTTTCTTTGTTGGATTTTAAGAATATTATTTGTAATAGAAAATATTGATTTAGATTTTATTATGAGTAGCTAAACTTATTGTGTGAGATTTAGTGATGTTTCTATGAGTGGATGAATATTTTTATGATTTAATTTGGATTAAAGTGATTTATATATTATTCATTATTGTTACTATCTTTGTTCATGATTAATCTTGATCATGTTAATTTATGAACATTAGAGAATAAATTAGAATTAAGTATTAGAGTTATCATCTTTGCTTAATTTAAAAATATTGGACAATAACCTAATCGAAGTACATTGATTTGTTGTAGGTTAGGTGGCTAATTTGATTTCCTAAAGGTTTATGCTAATTGATTAATTAACGTTTCAGATTAAAGAGGTTAATTAATGAATTAAGAGATATTCTTCATTGATTTAGGAATTTCTAGGGTTTATTAGGAAAAGTCAATAAATCTAACTTTTCGTGCTTAATTGTGAAACTCTTATAAAATATTCTATCTACGATTGGTTAGCTAGCTAATTTCTCACGCTTTTCCATCATATTAATTCGGCTAACTTTTTGCTCGTTTGTTTAATTCTTGTGAGAAATTTTACAATTTTAATATTCGTTTCATCAACAAACTTTGTTAGAGTGTTTAGGATTTAATTTTGCAAATAATTTTTTAGAAAACAACTGACATGTTTCCTTGAGAGATCGACCTCATAATTGCTTATCTCTTGCTACGAGTGATTCGTATACTTGTGAGTATTATAATTTGCACATCAATTGGTTCTCAAACATCCCATGTACTTGCATCACACATCACAGGTCTCCACTTTAATGCTAATCCTTGGATAATCCATTGTTTGGGTCCTCCACCACCTTTTAACTACCATGATTAGGTGGTCACCTCTACCAAGTAAAACCACTAGGCTAAGGTGAGATATCATTGGTGTCTTTAGCCATGTGATTTATCACTAACTCTACCTCAAAAAGTTCTTCAATAGCTTCTCATATCAAACACACCAACCATTAAGCTTTCTTCACATCCAATAACTCGTTAATTTTTTTTTTTACCACGGTAGAATACAAAGCCTCAACAAGTTGAACAATGATCTCATAGCTTATTGAATCAGACACCACCATGAAGTTCAAAACCATGCAGCCCAACAGATCAAACTTTACATAAACAAGTTGACCATACACATGATAAACTCTATCTACACTTTCAAAGTACATCAACACTATACTTATACCATATCCAAAGTTTCTCACATCAAATGCATTTAAAAACTTTACCATCTCCACATCTACGTCAACAGTAATAAGAGATAATGCAATAAACAAGTCAAAGTATTAAAACATTATACATTTTTGTTGTACAAACTTCGTTGCACCAATATTGGCCTTGTACCTTGCCAAATTAAGCTTAAATACACTATCATTCAACGTACTCACCCAATAGTAGTCATTATTGCTTGCATGTCTAGGAAAAAGTAATCATGCTTGTTCTTCATACAGAGAAATCAATTCATCATCAATAGCCTCATGTCATATGCAAGTATCCTTCTTAAATCACCTACTCCACACATAATACATAGGCGAGGTCTAACCTCCCGAGAACCCCTTTGTCGCGATGAATTTGATTTCTTGCTATAGAGCCTTTACTAACTAGCTCAAATGACTCAGCTGGCATAGTGTCAATTACTATCTCTATATTACTTTGGGATGATCTTTGTCGTCACCTAGTCTCTCTTTTGATTGCTTATGCATATCCACCATATTTCTTTACGCACATTGCAATTGTTCCACCTCGTTACAAATTTGTCTGGATAGATATGGTGAGTTAATTCATCGAAACTAACTTGCATGAACATCACATTCTCCTCAAATGTTGTATATCTACGAATGATGCACTTCTTTCTATCATTACACCAGAGCCTGTATGATCAATACCACTCCAATAAACCAAAAAAAAAAAATTTTAACACCTTCTCCGACTTCTCTCACCCAACCTGTGCATAAAGCAACACAACCAAATACTCTTAAATGATCGTATTTAAATGGACATCCAATTCACACTTCTTTGGGTGCCTTGAAGTTAAAAGACACTGACGAGAACCTATTAATAAGATACCCAATAGTAGCAATAGCTTCACCACAAAATCTTAGGGGCAAGTTGGCACAATAATGCATAACTCTACTCTCTATAAAAGAGTCCTCATTATCCTTCCTACCAACCCAACTTGCTAAAGAATCCTAGAAAAAAAATCTTGTGCCTGATAATATATTCTTTCTACATAATCCAACAAAGGTTTTACGACAAAACTCCAAGTCATTTTTTGTCATAAGGTTCTTTACCTTCATCCCAGTTTGGCTCTCAACAAGAGACATCCACTCTTCAAACTTCTCTAAAGCTTCACCCACTCTATCACTTCTAATATGACCATGTTTTTTACAATTATAACACTTCACATTTCTTCTTACTCCTAAAAACTTAGACCATGGACAAAATTTATCATTCAACTTTTAGCTTCTACTTCCTCGACTGATGAGTGCTTGAAAACTACTAATATTATGTGATTTATTGTACTTAATTGTTACAAATAGATTTGATTATAATACTTTTATTTAATTATTTGCATAAATCTATTATTTCAAAATTACGAGTATATTTTAAGTATTTTTAGCTTCATATGAGATAAATAATGTAAGCACACGAAGATGGGGCATTTGGAACACTCAAATAGCAACCTATGAGCAAAAAGGATGAAGGCAGGTAAGCCTTACATCAGAAATCAACCAATATGTAAGGGTTCTTTGATGTACAAATTATAGTACTCGCAAGTGTACGAATCACTTGTAGAAAGTGATAAGCAAACCTTCGAGGTCGATCTCTCAAGGAATTGCAATGGTTCTAAGCAACATTTTTCTTAATCTAATTAGAGTCCTAAAGCAGCTAACATACTAATTAAATAGAATTCTAGTAATACTAAAACTCTAAATAACTAGAATCCTAAACCTAATAAAACTATAAACAAAGTGGATTTGTGAGCAAGATTAATGATGTTGAACAATTAAGGAAAACAATTATGCAAATTCTGAATTAACTCAAGAAGATTTCAAATATCAATGGAGGATGTATGAACGTTTAGTTTGGTTGGCCATGCTTCCATCAAAAAGTTATGGTGAATTAACATGAACGTTCTAATAAACAAATATTACCGACTTTCCTTTTAATTACGAAAATTCTTATAATCGGGTAATATTCTTTGTTAATTAACTAAACAATATCCTACGATCGGGTATATCAAATAGCAACCAAATTATGCACAAGGAAAACATGTCAATTAAACTAATGCCATGACTAGGTCATTAATTTAAAGCTTTGATTAAGTTTTTCAAAGTAAAGTTAAAGTGACGTTCTTAAAACCAAACTCTAATATTTTTGAACTTAACTATGAATCTCAAATTGGCCCATAAAAATTCACAATTAAATATCTAAACATGCTCTTAATCAAAAGATAATTTCATTTATTTCAAAGCAATAAAAATATTCACCACAACAGTTCTAACAAACATGGCAGCACAAACTAAACATCCATAATAAAATTAGCCACTCATGTTCATATTAATATTCATAGACAAATTTAATTTGAACATACACTCAAAGGAGTAAGAAGAAGAAAAGAAAATTCTATAACAAAAAGAAACCCTAGATCTAAATACCACAATTGGATTGGATGATGTTCTTCTCCAAAGGCTCGATCTTCGATCTTCAATGACTTCTTGGATCCTTAGAATTAATTCTCTTGCTTCTTTGAGTGTGGAAAAATGCCTAAAATATGGTTGAGTCTCTTGTTGATTCGCAAAATTGCAGTGTTGTAAAAGGGGCTCTTAAGGGGGTATTTATAGATGTAAGAGTTACATAGACTCCTGATTAATTCAAGAATAGGAGCACCGCGGCACACATATTCCTCGCCGTAGTGCGCGTTGTTTTATGATTCTTCACATGTACCCCTTACATATGTGTTAGTGCTTGAACAACTCCCAACTAGCTTCTTGCTAGTCTCTAGCAAGTAGAGCGATCTAAAAACTAAAATAAAAACAAATAAAATAAACTAGACTAACCTAAATCACTTCCGTAGATTGTCATGGTTGCATTTAGCATATGCAACAAGCCTTTAAACCACTAGGTGGCCCTAGTGGACGAGTTATAGTCTTGTAAGGGTTTCCAGTGATGACACCCACAAACATAGTACGACTCTTAAAACTATTAAAGACTCTAAACATACTTGAATCAATCCATGCACATGTCTTAAAAATTATTAATAACGAATGGCATACGAAATAGTTAAAAATCACTTAAGCTCAAAAACAGTTTAAATATCAAACCCATTTTTGTAATCGACTTTTGAACAAACAATCAAACCACAAGCCCGTAAGTTACACTATCGGATTGTGCCATGTATGATATTCATAGATTATATTTTAGATCTCAAAATTGTGCAAGTAAAATATGAATGAAAATTGCACTCACAAACTCCATAGGCTCACTTTTCAAATTCATCTCCACTAATATAGAAATCAAAACTACCTTGAATCAATAGGACTTTATTAAGCTCGTAAAGTTGTGTTCAGGTATTGATGAGTGCTGAAAAAGCACTAATATTTCGTGATTAATTATGCTTAATTGTTGGAAATATAGATTTGTTATGATTGTTTATTTGATTAATTTCATAAATCTATCCATTCGGAATCACGGGTATGTTTTAGTGCATTTCAGGTGTTTTTAGCGTCAAATGAGTCAAATAATGAAAACACGCAAAGACAGAACACTTACGGCGCTCGGATCACGAGTTACGGGCTAAACGAGACAAATATGTAAGCCTTACATAACGAGCCATCACATATGTAAGGGGATAAACATGAAGAAAAGGAAAGCAACACGCGCCGCGGCGAGGAAAATTCATGCTGCGGCGGGGAGCTCTCGGGTTTTGACATTATTTCCAATTTTTGTGTTGCGCCGCAGCGGGGAAAATGCATGCTGCGGCGCGTCTATTCCTATGGCAATCAGGATTTTTGTAAACCCTTACATCTATAAATACCCCCTTAGACTCCCCCTTACAGAACAACTCGAAAAACTCGAATAACTTTGATACAACTTTACACTTTACAATTTTGCGACCAAACAAGCAATTCAATCAGTTTTCGGAGCTTTGCTACACTCAAACGAAGCGAGAGAAATCATTCTAAGGATCCAAGGAAGCCATCAACAATCGAAGATAAAGCTTTTGGAGAAGAACGCTATCCAATCCATAAGCAGTATTTAGATCTAGGTTTCCTTGTTGTTTTAGAATTCTATTTTCTTCTTCTTTTGTTAGAGTGTATGATCATATTTTATTTGTCTATGAATATTAATATGAACATGAGCGGCTAATTTCATTATGGATGTTTGGTTTGTGTTACTATGTTTGCTAGAATTGTGTATAGTGTATATTTTATAGATTTAATATAAATGAATTACCTTTTGATTAAGAGCATGTTTAGATATTTAATTATGAATTATCATGGGCCAATTTGAGATTCGTAGTTAGGTTGAAAGATCTTAGAATCTAGTTATAGGAACGTCACCTTAACTTTATTCCGAAACACTTAATCAAAACTTCAAATTAGTGACTTAGTCATAGCATTAGTTTGATTGGCATTTATTTCCTTGCACATAATTTGATTACTATTTGATTTACCCCGACCGAATGCAGTTAATTAGTTAATCAACAAAGAGATTTACCCCGACCGCAGGCAGTCTCGTAATTAAAAGGAAAGCCGGTAATATTGTTTATATAGAACGTTCATGTTATTTCACCATACCTTTTCGATGCAAGCATGACCAACCAAACTAAACGTCCATACATCCTCCATTGATTTTTTGATCCATTCGAATTGATTGTTAACTTGCGATCTTGTTTTCGTTTAATTGTTTGTATGATTGTTCCCGTCACAAAACAAACAACTTTTTACAGTTTTACTAGCTTTAGGATTCTAGTTGCTTAGAGTTTTAGTTTCACTAGAACTCTATTTAATTAGTGTTTTATTTTTATTGGAACTCTATTTAGATTAAGAAGATAGTTATTTAAGACCACTGCAATTCCTTGAGAGACCGACCTTGGAAGTTGCTTATCACTTTTCTACGAATGATTCGTACACTTGCGAGTACTAAAATTATCACATCAAGTTTTTGGCGCCGTTGCTGGGGACAATTTGTGCCACGGTGAGAGACTCTTTGTTTCAAAACAATTTTTCAAAAAAAAAATGCGCATCGCGGCACAAATATTTCCCGCCGCGGCGCGTACATGTTTTTCAAATTTTTGGCTCGAGACAGGAAGTCCCTCGCCGCGGCGCTCATTTTTTTTTTGAAAAATTGTTTTGAAATAGAGAGTCTCTCGCCGCAGCACAAATTGTCCCCACCGCGGCGCACATTATTTTTTTGAAAAATTGTAATTTTTTTGGATTTTTTAGAAAACATGCAATGTATGCAATGTATCCACTCCCAACCAAAACTTGGGAATGTCCTTATTGCCTTGAAAAAACGTTAAAATAAAAATGCGATAAAAATAATAAAAGAAATAAAAACAACGAAAGAAATACAATACCGAATGGGTGCCTCCCATTAAGGGCTTAGTTTAACGTCTTAGCAAGACGTGGCTGCTCTCGTGTCTATTCATCGAGAAGACTTATTAAATCGATGTTGTTTAAATTGTTGTCTCCTTCCAAATATGGCTTTACACGATGCCCGTTTACCTTAAATGGTTCTTACGTTTTCGGATTGAGCAACTTGATTACTCCGTGTGGAAGTACGTTAGCAATTGTGTACGGTCCGCTCCACCTAGAATGAAGTTTTCCTGGAAACAAACGCAAACGTGAATTATATAATAGAACTTTCATTCCGGGAACGAAATACTTACCGAGGAGCCCTTTGTCGTGATAGTGCTTAGTGCGCTCTTTGTAGATTTTGGCATTTTCGTAAGCTTCATCTCCAATTTCCTCAAGTTCGCTCAATTGAAGTAATCGTTTTTCCCCAGCTTGTTCCATGTCCATGTTGAGCTTCTTAATAGCCCAATAAGCCCTATGTTCTAGCTCAACCGGTAAGTGACATGCTTTACCAAAAATTAGCCAGTAGAGACTCATACCAATTGGAGTTTTATACGATGTACGATATGCCCATAAGGCATCATTCAATTTAATTGACCAATCTTTCCTTGAGGGCGCATTGTGCGTTCCAATATCCCTTTGATCTATCGGTTGCTCACTTCCACTTGCCCCGAAGTTTGGGGATGGTATGGGGTAGCCACTCTATGAGAAATGTTGTACTTCTTCAAAAGCCCATCGAAGAGTCTATTGCAAAAGTGGCTGCCTCCATCACTAATGATCGCTCTCGGTGTGCCAAATCTGCTAAAAATGTTATCCATAAAATATTTAACAACGTTAGCGTCATTAGTTTTAGTGGGTATCGCTTCTACCCACTTTGAAACATAGTCAACAGCGACTAGTATGTAAATGCAGCCAAAAGATGGGGGGAACGGACCCATGAAGTCGATCCCCCACACGTCAAATAACTCTACTACAAGATTAGATGTCAAAGGCATTTCGTTACGCTTACCTATGTTATCGGTCCTTTGACATTTATCACATCTCACACAAAACATGTTAGCATCTTTAAATAAAGTAGGCCAATAAAAACTGGATTGTAATACCTTTAGGGCCGTTTTCTTACCACCAAAATGGCCCCCACAATGTAGCTCATGACAAAAGGTTAAGATGCTCTCATGTTCCTCTTCTGGCACACACCTCCGAATGACTTGATCTTGACATAACTTGAACAAATACGGGTCATCCCAAAAGTATTATCTGCAAACACTGAAAAACCTTTTCTTTTCCTGAAAAGTAATGTTAGGTCTCAAAATACCACTAGCTAGATAGTTAACAATGTCAGCATACCATGGATTCGGACCTATTGTAAACAATTGTTCATCAGGGAAGGTTTCAATGATTGTATCCTTACTTTCACCTTCAACATATTCATAATCAGTAATCAACCTAGACAGATGATTAGCTACCACATTTTCAGTACCTTTCTTGTCTTTGATCTCTAGGTCAAATTCTTGTAAAAGTAGGATCCACCTAATGAGTCTAGGCTTAGCATTCGGTTTAGTCAATAAATATCTCAAAGCAGCATGATCCGAATGAACTATAACTTTAGTTCCTACCAAGTAAGACCTAAATTTATCAAGTGAAAACACAAAAGTCAATAGCTCTTTTTCAGTGGTGGTGTAATTAACTTGGGCGACATTAAGTGTTTTGCTAGCAAAGTATATAACATGTAATCGTTTATCCACTCTTTGCCCCAAAACAGCTCCTATAGCATGATCAGATGCATCACACATGATTTCAAACGGTAAAGACCAATTAGGAGCAACAATTATAGGTGCAAAAGTAAGCCTATCCTTTAAAGCATTAAAAGCAACAAGGCATTCATCATCAAAATCAAATAAAGTATCTTTGGACAATAGATTACATAATGGACGACTAATTTTGGAAAAATCCTTAATGAACCGTCTATAAAAACCTGCATGTCCTAGGAAACTTCGTATACCCTTAATAGATGTCGGTGGAGGCAAATCTACCTTAGCCTTATCAACTTCAATTCCCTTGCTAGATATGACATGTCCTAGCACTATGCCCTGTTGGACCATAAAATGACTTTTTTCCTAACTAAGCGTCAAATTGCATTTAATGCATCGTTCTAATACTAAAGTCAATTTATGCAAGCAATCATCAAAGGAATTATCGAAAACTGAAAAGTCATCCATAAATACCTCAATGAATTTCTCCACCATGTCTGAAAAGATCGACATCATACATCTCTGAAAGGTGGCAGGTGCATTGCATAGTCCGAATGGCATTCTCCTAAAAGCGAAAGTTCTGAATGGGCATGTGAATGTCGTTTTCTCTTGATCCTCCGGAGCGATGGGTACCTGATAATAACCTGAAAGACCATCCAAAAAGCAGTAGAAATCGTGCCCAGCTAGTCTTTCTAACATTTGATCAATGAAGGGGAGGGGGAAGTGATCCTTTTTGGTGTATAAGTTCAGCTTTCGAAAATCAATACACATCCTCCAACCTGTAATTATCCTAGTAGGCACTAATTCATCTTTGTCATTCTTAACCACGGTTATTCCAGATTTCTTAGGTACCACATGAACGGGACTAACCCATTTACTATCAGCAATTGGATATATTACCCCTACTGCTAGGAGTTTCAAAACTTCCTTCTTAACTATCTCTTGCATGATTGGGTTTAGTCTCCTCTGCGCTTCTTTAACTGGTTTGACATCGTCCTCTAAATTAATCTTATGCATACACATTGCCGGACTAATGCCTCTAATGTCCCCAATACTCCAACCTATTGCCTTTTTATACTTCCTAAGCTCTTTAATCAATTTCTCCTCTTGGTTTTGGCTGAGTGTAGATGATATAATAACAGGGTATGTTTCATTCTCTCCCAAAAAGACATATTTTAGATGCTTAGGTAGTTCCTTAAGTTCAAATTTAGGTGGAGCAATCTCATTATTATGTGGGACATCTAATAAATCTAAGGGTGTACTGTTGTCATCTAATGATATGGACATTGTCTAATAGTTCACTGTACTCCCTAGTCTCATAGTCTAAGATGTCATCTACCTCTCCAACCGTAAGTGCTACTTCCAATTTATCATCTAATCTAGCATGCACAAAAGTATCATGAATTATTGGATCTAAGCATTCTACAAACGAACATTCATCAATAGCAGATATAGAGGGTAAGGAGATGAATCAAAAACCTTAAAATGAACAGTCTTTCCCAAGACCGTCATTGTTAACTTTCCACTTTGGACGTCAATGATGGTTTGGGTAGTAGCCATAAATGGTCTTCCCAAAAGAATGGTGTGTTCCTTGTCCAAAGATGGATTATCCTGCATGTATAAAACCACAAAGTCAACAGGTATGATTAGCTTATCTACCTGTACAAGTAAGTCCTCAACCATGCCCTTCGGATATTTAACAGATCTTGTCCGCAAGTTGAAGGGACATGGTTGTTGGTTTTAGCTCTCCCAAACCTAGCTGCAAGAAAATTGAGTAAGGCATCAAATTGATACTAGCGCCTAAATCAAGCATAGCCTTAGCTACTTTCCTATTCCCCATAGTAATATCAATTATGAAACTACTTGGATTTTTTAACTTAGGGGGTAAGTTGCGTTGAAGTACCGCACTAGCAATTTCAGATACGATTACTCTCTCATTAAGCTCATACCTTCTTTTCTTAGTGTTTAGTTCCTTGAAAAATTTAGCATACGAAGGTGCGTTCCTAATTACGTCTAACAATGGCAAATTAATATTAACTTTAGATAGCATGTGAAACAAATCAGAAAATTGCTTATCTTGCTTACTGTCCTTTAAACGGTGTGGGAATGGTATAGGTGGTCGGTATGGCTCCGATGACTTGTGTAGTGTAGGTGGATTAGATGACTCTCCAATTCTCGCCTTTGAAGGCTCTTCATGCTTGTCACCTCTTTCCTCCAATTCCTTTGAAGCATTGTTATCATCTTCCATGTTACCTGCACTATAAGATAAATCATTAGAAATTTCAAGTAAATTTTTAGTAACGACCTTACCACTCCGAAGAACCGTGACAGCTTTGGCTTGTTCGGGTTGACTGGGCAGCTTTCCCGTCTCTTGTTTGTGCATTTGTTCCGCTAGCTGCCCCACTTGCATTTCCACTCTTTTCATTGAAGCTTCCATAGAGTCCATCCTTCCACTACAAGATTGTATGAAATTATTTAGGGTTTCCTCTACAGTCGGTTTATGTTGTGAAAATTGTCGGTTTATATTTTGGCCTTGAGTTTGGTTTTGGATGAATGGTTGGCTATTGTTTTGTTTCCAAGCGAAGTTAGGGTGATTCCTCCATCCAGGGTTATAGGTATTTGAATAAGGGTCGTTCCTAGGTCTAGGTTGGTACCCTTGCATTAAATTTGCCTCTTCAGTAGTACCTGTATAAGGATCACCTGCAAAAGAACAAACATTAGTACCATGTCCATAGGAACCACAAACTCCACATACCTCGTGTTTTGGCATCTGATCAACATTGGAGGTTGTGAGAAGTTGCACTTGTTTCGTTAATTCAGCAAATTGCATGGCCATTTCATTGTTGGAGCCTAATTCGTGGACTC
Organism: Elaeagnus macrophylla; assembly: GCA_029378325.1. Taxonomy (NCBI): domain Eukaryota; kingdom Viridiplantae; phylum Streptophyta; class Magnoliopsida; order Rosales; family Elaeagnaceae; genus Elaeagnus; species Elaeagnus macrophylla. The sequence goes on along the minus strand of CM055640.1, from coordinate 32,922,146 downwards.
CAGCTCTTCTTCCTCTAGCGCTCTTTTGTTGGGAATTGGCTCCCAACATCTCGAATAATTCGTAGGTTTCATCCGCTGTTTTCTCACCCATAGCTCCTCCTGCAGCGTTGTCAACTGTGAATTGACATTGTAGCGTCAATCCGTCGTAGAAAAACTGATTATGTAGCTGCAACGGGGGTTATGATGAGTGCTCAAAAAGCACTAATATTTCGTGATTAATTATGCTTAATTGTTGGAAATATAGATTTGTTATAATTGTTTATTCGATTAATTTCATAAATCTATCCATTCGGAATCACGGGTATGTTTTAGTGCATTTTAGGTTTTTTAGCGTCAAATGAGTCAAATAATAAAAATACGCAAAGACGGAACACTTACGGCGCTCGGATCACGAGTTACGGGCTAAACGAGACAAATATGTAAGCCTTACATAACGAGCCATCACATATGTAAGGGGGTAAACATGAAGAAAAGGAAAGCAAAGCAAAACGCGTCGCGGCGAGGAAAAGTCATGCCGCGGCGGGGAGCTCTCGGGTTTTGACATTATTTCCAATTTTTGTGTTGCGCCACGGCGGGGAAAATGCATGCCGCGGCGCGCCTATTCCTATGGCAATCAAGATTTGTGTAATCCCTTACATCTATAAATACCCCCTTAGACTCCCCCTTACAGAACAACTCGAAAAACTCGAACAACTTTGATACAACTTTACACTTTACAATTTTGCGACCAAACAAGCAATTCAATAAGTTTTCGGAGCTTTGCTACACTCAAACGAAGGGAGAGAAACCATTCTAAGGATCCAAGGAAGCCGTCGACAATCGAAGATAAAGCTTTGGAGAAGAACGCTATCCAATCCATAAGCGGTATTTAGATCTAAGTTTCCTTGTTGTTTTAGAATTCTATTTTCTTCTTCTTTCGTTGGAGTGTATGATCATAGTTTATTTGTCTATGAATATTAATATGAACATGAGCAGCTAATTTCAGTATGGATGTTTAGTTTGTGTTACCATGTTTGCTAGAATTGTGTATGGTGTATATTTTATAGATTTAATATAAATGAATTACCTTTTGATTAAGAGCATGTTTAGATATTTAATTATGAATTATCATGGGCCAATTTGAGATTCGTAGTTAGGTTGAAAGATCTTAGAATCTAGTTATAGGAACATCACCTTAACTTTATTCCGAAACACTTAATCAAAGCTTCAAATTAGTGACTTAGTCATAGCATTAGTTTGATTGGCATTTATTTCCTTGCCCATAATTTGATTACTATTTGATTTACCCCAATCGAATGCAGTTAATTAGTTAGTCAACAAAGAGATTTACCCCGACCGTAGGCAGTTTCGTAATTAAAAGGAAAGCCGATAATATTGTTTATATAGAACGTTCATGTTATTTCACCATACCTTTTCGATGCAAGCATGGCCAACCAAACTAAACGTCCATACATCCTCCATTGATTTTTTGATCCATTCGAATTGATTGTTAACTTGCGATCTTGTTTTCGTTTAATTGTTCGTATGATTGTTCCCGTCACAAAACAAACACCTTTTTATAGTTTTACTAGTTTTAGGATTCTAGTTGCTTAGAGTTTTAGTTTCACTAAAACTCTATTTAGTTAGTGTTTTATTTTTATTGGAACTCTATTTAGATTAAGAAGATAGTTATTTAAGACCACTGCAATTCCTTGAGAGACCAACCTTGGAAGTTGCCTATCACTTTTCTACAAGTGATTCGTACACTTGCGAGTACTAAAATTATCACATCAGGTATATGGTTATGAAAGTATGGAAAAATTCTTCTCGATAGGATAAGAGTACTTTTTATTTTATTTCACAACTTACTCAACTTTTCTACCAAAATGTTCTTTTCTATCCTCCTATTTTATAAATTCCTTATGTTCCTTGGATTTTTGCTTATTTTGTTTATTTACTTTTCTTGCTCTTTACTCAAATATTTTTTTTTTCATAATAAATCAAAGCAAGACATATATAATTTCCTTCAATTCAAATGCTCATGAAAATCATGTATTACATTGAGTACTCTTATCACTAAGGGTAGTACAATGTATATATGTATATTGAGTTCACGGGGGTTTACTATGGATAAAACAGTACGGGGAGGCTCGAAAAGTTCAAATGGTCTAAAGATGACCTAAATCACTTTCTAAGTGTTATTTGATTTTATTATTTCGCCTTAATGAGTTTTTAAGAAAGTTCTAGAGTTCGTTGAGACTTAAAATATATCACGAACATGCGCACATTACACAAGCCAAACATAGTGATACTAACCAAAAAAACTACCACATATACCACAAAATCTTCAAACTAGATGAACCTAACATTTTTGTGCCTCTTCACTTATGTGAAAATTAATTTCTTTCACATGTCACCATCATTACAATCACATTAACATCATAGACTTCTGGATTGACTCAAGTGGACTCGATACTATCCTAATAAAATTCAAATGAAAAATCTACAAAAAAAAATTAAAATTTAAAATTTGGTCTAAATTCATGCTAATGAAATATTTTTCTCACCCCAACCTAATTTCTACATTGTTCTCAATGTTTCAAAGAAAAACAAAAGAAATTAATTATGAAGGTGAGAGAAGTTACCTCCCCCTTTTCGTATGAGATTGTGTACATTACACTTACGCTCCGGTTCATTATTCCTTGCCCTTCTCATCATGTAGCATTTAGTTCGCAAGAAATATGGATGAAACCTTTAAATGTGTGCATCACAACTCAAAGCCAAATTTAAAGATTAACTAAATTCAAATGAAAACAAAACCATTAAACGATGTTAATTAAAATCCTTAAACAATCCAACATAAAATAAAAACAAAATAAAAATAAAGAAAAAAAATGAAAGAAAAAGAAAATTAAACTAGAAAATGAAAATTAAAGAAAGAAAATACAATTGGGAGGCTTAGTCCTCCATATCATCAAGTTGCTTATTATTGTCGTCGAGTTGGTTTGCTGGTCGTCTGAAGACAAAGTCGTGGCTCGGATACTGCAGAACTAGGCTGAATTGGGTGAGGCCTACTTCGCTTTGTGTCAACTAGAAACTCATCATTTTGTGGAGTAGAGCTTGGCATTCGTGTAAATATCTCATTTGGTTGCTGAACCAAGCTTGTTGTTGAGTTTGGTGTTCTTGTATTTTATTCACCCTTGCTTCCAAGTTCACCAACCTATCTTTTGTGGTAGCGTTCTTGGAAGAGGTCCCATCACCCTTCCTACTATCTTCTCCCGCTTTGGTTCCACTAGTTAGGTGTTGCATGTAAGCGAAGGTCAATATTTCACCCGGTTGCAATAGTACCTCGCCCGTGTCATATTGGACTCCATGTTTGACACACAGACCGATGATCGGTTGGGGAAAGAAGTAACTTAGGTTGTGATGCTCAGCTGAGAACACAACCCGTTGTTGAATAACCATCCCTACATCAATTGAACGCTCGGTCTCTATGGCATATTGCAAGATTGCCTACTCCCTATCAACAGTACTATAATGCCAGGTTGGCATTAATCTAGAACATACAAAATATTGTCAAATACGAGAATGGGTTCTAAGGTGCTTAGCTTGAAAAATATTGACCATGTTCTCCTTATATTCCCACTCCCATAACCATCGGTGAGGGTGTTTATAATCTCATCGTAATCCACCTATTTTAGAGAGGTTTCATACCCGCTATCCTAAATATCCCTCAGCCCATAGTATGAATTTATAACCGTCCTATTAAAGGGGACCTCAACACCCCTTACCCATACCATTCCGTCCCGAGCTTCCGAGACATTCGCGTAGAATTCTCGTACCAATAAACTCACACCCGCTTCTAGGGCGTGTAAAAATTTTCTCCACCCTAGAGCCTCAACCTTATCAAAAATTTTCATTAGTCCCACTTGTCTAAAGTCTAACCCCTTCTCATTAACAAACTCTTTATTCCTTTTAGCCGCACCTTCGTACCACTTTTATGCCTCCTGACTAACAAACCGAGAGGCATTAAAGTTTCGTTCTTCAACCACTTTACCTTTCCCTTTGGAATGACTATCTTCTCCGGCCTTTCTTTTTGGAGCCATAGAATTTTTTTACTCAAATAATTTCACACCAAACAATTAATTCCAAAAAATTCAAAAATCCCCCAAAAATTAGTCCCCTCTTATCCAATTCAAATCACGTAAATCCAAAAATTTCAAACACAATTCACAAATTCCAAAAAATAATTACCAAATTAAGATAGAATTGTGAAAAAATTTACCTCTTTGGAGTTCAATTGAAACCTTGAAGAGAAAGCCCTAATTTATTTTTCGAAACCCTAGGTTTTGTTGAAGAAGATGAAGAGGCTTCTTGATTTTTTGAGAAAAGTTGTCAAAATTGATAAAGGAATGTTTGATAGCAATGTTGGAATGAAGAAATTATGTAGTAAAGTTTTAATTTTGGTGAGAAATTGGAGAGAAAGTGAGAGAGTGTTTGGGAGTGTTTAGGAAAAAATGAGGGAAAGTGAGGAAAAATTTTGGGGGAATTGGTTTTTGAATTCACGAACTGCCCATTTTTTGAAAAAATTTGAAACCGTACCGCGACATACTTTCTTCCCACTGCGGCATGGATGAAATTTTGGGTTTTATGTGTGAAATAGAACCTTACTCGGTACGACACAAATATTTCCCTGCCGCGGCGCGCATAAAATTTTCCAAAATTTTCCCAAAACAGAACCATGCTCGTCGCGGCACAAATATTCCCTGCCGCGGCACGCAAATTTTTTTAAAAAATTTGTTTTGAAATAGAAACTTCCTCGCCACAGCATAATTTTTTCCTGCCGTGGTACACACAAAATTTTTAAATTTTTTAATTTCTTTGGAATTTTTGAAAATGGGCAACGCATTCACCCCCAACCAAGATTGGGGTAATGTCCTCATTGCCATAAAAAGCTTTTAAAAAAAATAAAAGAAAAAACGAACAAAGAAAGAAATGAATACAATACCGAATTGGTGCCTCCCATCAAGGGCTTTGTTTTACGTCTTAGCAAGATGTGGCCGCTCTTGTGTCTAAGAATCTTGGAGACCTATGGTTTCTATGCTTTTTAAGTTGGTATCTCATTCCAAGTATGGCTTGACACGATGCCCGCTCACTTTAAACGGTTCTTGTGTTTTGGAATTTAGCAACTTGACCACTCCATGTGGAAATATATGTGCAATTGTGTACGCTCCACTCCACCTAGAATGTAGTTTTCCTAGAAACAAACGCAAACGTGAATTATATAACTAAACTTTCATTCCAGGAACTAAAGACTTACTGATGAGCCCTTTATTGTGATAGCACTTAGTACGCTCCTTGTAGATCTTTGCATTCTCGTAAGCCTCATCCCGAATTTCTTCAAGTTTGCTTAGTTGGAGTAGTCGTTTTTACCCAACTTTTGTCATGTCCATGCTAAGCTCTTTAATCGCCCAATAAGCTCTATGCTCTAGCTCAACAGGTAAGTGACATGCTTTACTAAATATTAACCAGGAGGGGCTCATACCAATGGGTGTCTTGTACGCTGTGCGATATGCCCACAAGACATCATTCAATTTAATTGACCAATCCTTTCTTGAGGGGCGCACTGTGCGTTCCAATATTCCCTTGATTTGTCTGTTGCTCACTTCCATTTGCCCTGAAGTTTGGGGATGGTATGGGGTAGCAAATCTATGAGAGATGTTGTACTTTTTTAAAAGCCCATCAAAGAGCTTTTTGTAAAAGTGGCTGCCTTTATCACTAATGATCGCTCTCAGTGTTTCAAACCTGCTAAAAATGATATCCTTCAAGAATTTAACAACAACGTTAGCGTCATTAGTTCTAGTAGATATCGCTTCTACCCACTTTGATACATAGTCGACTGCGACTAAAATATAGGAAAAACCAATAGATGGGGAAACGGACCCATGAAGTCAATTCTCCACACGTCAAATAATTTGACTATAAGATTCGATGTCAAAGGCATTTCATTACGTTTGCCTATATTATCGATCATTTGACATCTATCACATCTCATACAAAACATGTTAGCATCCTTAAATAAAATAGGCCAATAAAATCCAGATTGTAATACCTTTAGGGCCATTTTCTTACCACCAAAATGGCCTTCATAGTGTAGTTCATGGCAAAAAGTTCAGATGCTCTTATGTTCCACTTCGGGCAAACACCTCCGAGTGACTTGATCTTGACATATCTTGAACAAATAGGGGTCATCCCAAAAGTATTGCCTGCAAATACTGAAAAAACTTTTTCTTTCTTGAAAAATTATGTTAGGTCTCAAAATTTCACTAGCAAGATAATTCACAACCTTACTTTCAACTAGTTTTAAAACTTCCTTTTTAATAACCTCTTGCATGATTGGGTTTAGTCTCCTTTGAGCTTCTTTAACTAGTTTGCCATTGTCCTCTAAATTGATCTTATGCATACACATTGCTGGACTAATGCCTCTAATGTCCCCTATACTCCATCCTATTGCTTTTCTATACTTCCTAAGCTCTCCAACTAGTTTCTCCTCTTATTTTTGGGTGAGTGTAGATGAAATAATAACCAGATAAGTCTCATTCTCTCCCAAAAATACATATTTCAGATGCTTAGGTAGTTCTTTAAGTTCTAATTCAGGTGGAGTAATCTCATCATCATGTGGGACATCTAATAAGTCTAAGGGTGTACTAGCTTCATCTAATGGTATGACATTGTCTAAAAGATCATTGCACTCCCTAGCCTCATAGTCCAAGATATCATCTACCTTTCTAACTGTAAGTGCTACCTCTAATTTATCATCCAATCTATCATGCACAAAAGTGTCATGAATAATAGGGTCTAAACATTCAACAAATGAGCATTCATCAATAGCAGATATAGAAGGGTAAGGAGATGAATCAAAAAGCTTAAAATGCACAATCTCTCCTAAGACTGTCATTGTCAACTTCCCTCTTTGGACATCAATGATGGTTTGGGTGGTGGCCATAAATGGTCTACCCAAAAGAATTGAATGCTCTTTGTCCAAAGATGGGTTATCCTGCATATCTAAAACCACAAAATCAACAGGTATGATTAGCTTATCTACCTGTATAAGTAAGTCCTCAACCATGCCTTTCGAATATTTAACAGATCTATCCGCAAGTTGAAGGGACATGGTTGTTGGTTTTAGCTCTCCTAAACCTAGCTGTAAGAAAATAGAGTAAGGCATCAAATTTATACTGGCACCAAGATCAAGCATAGCCTTAGCTACTTTCCTATCTCCCATAGTAATACTAATGATAAAACTACTTGGATCTTTTAACTTAAGGGGTAAGTTTCGTTGAAGCAATGTACTAGCAATTTCATACACTATGACTCTTTCATTAAGCTCATACCTTCTTTTCTTAGTGTTTAATTCTTTAAAAAAATTTGCATAGGAAGGTACGTTTCTAATTACATCTAACAGAGGCAAATTAATATTCACTTTTGAAAGCATGTTAAATAAATCAAAAAACTGCTTATCTTGCTTGTTGTCCTTTAAAGGTGTGGGAATGGCACTGGTGGTCGGTATGGCTCTGATGACTTGTGTAACTTAGGGGAGCTAGATGACTCTCCAATTGTTGCCTTTGAAGGCTCTTCATGCTTGTCACCTTTTCCCCCCAATTCCTTAGAAACTGTGTTGTCATCTTCCATGTTACCTACACTATAAGGTAAATCGTTAGAAATTTCAGGTAAAACTTTTGTAACAACCTTACCACTCCGAAGAACCGTGACAGCTTTCGCTCGTTCGGGTTGACTATGAAGCTTTCCAATCTCTTGTTGTGCATTTGTTCAGCTAGCTGCCCCACTTGTATTTCCACTCTTTTCATTGATGCTTTCATAGAGTCCATCCTTCCACTACAGGATTGCATGAAAGTATTCAAGGTTTCCTCTACGGTCAGTTTATTTTGTGAAAATTGTCGGTTAATGTTTTGGCCTTGTGTTTCATTTTGGACAAATGGTTGGCTATTATTTTGTTTCCAAGCAAAGTTGGGGTGATTTTTCCATTCAAGGTTGTAGGTATTAGAATAAGGGTTGTTCCTAGGTCTAGGTTGGTACCCTTGCATTAAATTTGCCTCTTCATTAGCACCTGTATAATAATCACCTGCAAAAGAGAAAATGTTATCTCCATGTCCATAAGAACAACAAACTCCACATACCTCGTGTTTTGGCATTTGATTCATGTTGGAGGTAGTAAGAAGTTGCACTTGTTTGGTCAACTCAGCAAGTTGCATGGCCATTTCATTGTTGGAGCGTAATTCATGGACTTCAGCTCTTCTTCCTTTAGCGCTTTTTTGTTGGAAATTGGCTCCCAACATCTTAAAAAGTTCGTAAGTTTCATCTACTGTTTTCTCACCCATAGCTCCTCCTGCAGCGTTGTCAACTGTGAATTGACACTTGAGTGTCAATCCATCATAGAAAAATTGATTTTGTAACTGCAATGGAAAGTGGTGATGTGGACACTATATCAAGAGTAATTTGAACCTGTCCCAAGCCTCATGAAAGGGTTCTCCTTCCATTTGCAAAAAAGTAGCAATTTTGGTTCTTAGGTCAGACGTTTTTTGATGAGAATAGAACTTACCCATAAATTTGTTATAAATAGCGTCCCAAGTGGCCAAAGAACTAGGTGCCAATGTCATGAGCCAAGACTTAGCTCTATCTTTAAGAGTGTAAGGAAAACACCTCATCTATAGTTGATCTTCACTAAGTCCCTGCAGTGGAAAGGTTGCACAATTGCATATAGTTCACGCATAAAATTTAAAGGATCCTTATTAGGAATACCGTAAAAGGAGGGAAGCATGGAATAATGAATATTTTTTAATTCATAATTCCTAGCTGCCTCTGTCAGTTGAATGCACAATGTGGCAGTTCTAATGATAGGTATTGCAAACTCTTTATTCATCATTTGCCTATCTACGTTGTCACCCATTACTACTTGCAATTGTTGTTGGTCTTTTTCCTTGATAGGTGTTTGATCCTATGAATGTTGTCAATGAAGGGAGTGAGTTCCTAGTTAAGTGACCTCCTATCCTGCATGCACAAATAAAAAGAAAACAATGATCAAGGCAATAGAGAAATTGCAATAAGAGCACTATTTTCTGGTTTTTTCTTAATTATTTGATTTTTTTTGTTTTTTTGAATAAAAATAAAAAATAAAAGTAAAGTAAAGTAAATAAACAAATAAATCTAATTTAGAAACTCTAAAAAGCTAAAAAGAAAATTACTTAAAACGTCAACTCTCCGGTAACGGCGCCAAAAACTTAATGTGTAAATTATAGTACTCATAAGTGTATGAATCACTTGTAGAAAGTGATAAGCAAACCTCCGAGGTCGATCTCTTAAGGAATTGTAATGGTTCTAAACAACCTTTTTCTTAATCTAGTTAGAGTCATAAAGCAACTAAAGCACTAATTAAATAGAATTCTAGTAACACTAAAGCTCTAAATAACTAGAATCCTAAACCTAATAAAACTGTAAACAAAATGAATTTGTGAGCAAGATTAATGGTGTTGAACAATTAAGGAAAACAATTATGCAAATTCTGAATTAACTCAAGAAGATTTCAAATATCAATGGAGAATGTATGGACGTTTAGTTTGGTTGGCCATGCTTGCATCGAAAAGTTATGGTGAATTAACATGAACGTTCTAATAAACAAATATTATCGACTTTTCTTTTAATTACGAAAATTTCTACGATCGGGTAATTCTCTTTTGTGATTAACTAAACAATATCTTACGATCGGGTATATCAAATAGTAACCAAATTATGCACAAGGAAAATATGTAAATCAAACTAATGCCATGACTAGGTCATTAATTTGAAGCTTTGATTAAGTTTTTTAAAGTAAAGTTAAGGTGACGTTCTTAAAACCAAACTCCAATATTTTTCAACCTAACTATGAATCTCAAATTGGCCCATGAAAATTCACAATTAAATATCTAAACATGCTCTTAATCAAAAGGTAATTTTATTTATTTCAAAGCAATAAAAATATTCACCAAAACAGTTCTAGCAAACATGGCAATACAAACTAAACATCCATAATAAAATTAGCCACTCATATTCATATTAATATTCATAGATAAATTTAATTTGAACATACACTCAAAGGAGTAAGAAGAAGAAAAGGAAATTCTATAACAAAAAGAAACCATAGATCTAAATACCATAATTGAATTGGATGACGTTCTTCTCCAAAGGCTCGATCTTCGATCTTCAATGGCTTCATGGATCCTTAGAATTAATTTCTTTGCTTCTTTGAGTGTGAAAAAACTCCTAAAATTTGGTTGAGTCTCTTGTTAGTTTGCAAAATTGAAGTGTTGTAAAATGGAATCTTAAGGGGGTATTTATAGGTGTAAGGGTTACATAGAATCCTGATTCATTCAGGAATAGATGCGTCGCGGTGCAACAATTTTTTCGCCGCGGCACAACAATAAAAGTGGAACAATGGTCAAAACCCGAGAGGTGCTCGCCGCAGCACACATATTCCTTGTCGCAACGCGCGTTGTTTTTTGATTCTTCACATGTACCCCTTACATATGTGTTGGCTCATTACGTATGGCTTACATAATTTGACTCGTGTTGCCCCTAAATTGTGATCCGAGCGCCATAAGTGTTCCATCTTTGCGTGTTTGCATTATTCAACTCATTTGATGCTAAAAACACCTGAAATACACTAAAATATACCCGTGATTCCGAATTGATAGATTTATAAAAATAATCAAATAAATGAGATATAACAAATCTATTTTTAACAATTAAGTACAATAATCACGAAATATTAGTGCTTTTCAAGGACTTATCATTCTTCTCTATGTATATTAGATTATATTTGTCTATGAATATTAATTTAAACATGTTTTGCTGAATTTAACTATAGATGTTTAGTTTTCGTTACCATGTTTGCTAGATTTATTTTAGTGAATGCTGATGAGTGCTCGAAAAGCACTAATATTTCGTGATTAATTGTGCTTAATTGTTTAAAATATAGATTTGTTATGATTGTTTATTTGATTATTTTCATAAATCTATCCATTCGAAGTCACAGGTATGGTTTAGTGTATTTCAGGTGTTTTTAACGTCAAATGAGTCAAATAATGAAAACACGCAAAGACGGAACACTTACGACGCTCGAATCACGAGTTACGGGCTAAACGAGACAAATATGTAAGCCTTACATAATGAGCCATCACATATGTAAGGGGGTAAACGTGAAGAAACTGAAGACAACGCGCACCGTGGCGAGGAAAAGTCATACTGCGCGGGGAGCTCTCGGGTTTTTACATTATTTTCAGAATTTGTGTTGCGCCGTGGCGGGGAAAATGCATGCTGCGGCGCGCCTATTCCTATGGCAATCAGGATTTGTGTAAACCCTTACATCTATAAATACCCCCTTAGAGCCCCCCTTACAGAGAACTCGAACAACTTGTACACAACTTTACACATTACAATTTTGCGACCAAACACTACATTCAATCAGCTTTGGGAGCTTTGCTACACTCAAACGAAGTGAGAGAAACCATTCTAAGGATCCAAGGAAGCCGTCGACAATCGAAGATAAAGCTTTTGGAGAAGAACGCTATCCCATCCATAAGCGGTATTTAGATCTAGGTTTTCTTTGGTGTTATAGAATTCTATTTTTCTTCTTCTTTCGTTGGATTGTATGTTCATATTTTATTTGTTTATGAATATTAATATGAACATGAGTGGCTAATTTCATTATGGATGTTTAGTTTGTGTTGCCATGTTTGCTAGAACTGTGTATGATGTATATTTTATTGATTTAATATAAACAAATTACTTTTTGATTAAGAGCATGTTTAGATATTTAATTATGAATTATCATGGGCTAATTTGAGATTCGTAGTTAGGTTGAAAGATCTTAGAATTTAGTTATAGGAACGTCACCTTAACTTTATTCTGAAACACTTAATCAAAGCTTCAATTTAGTGATTTAGTCATAGCATTAATTTGCTTGGCATGTTTTTTCTTGCGCGTAATTTGATTACTATTTGATTTATCCCGACCGAAGGCAGTTAATTAGTTAATCAACAAAGAGATTTACCCCGACCGCAGGCAGTCTCGTAATTAAAAGGAAAGCCGGTAATTTTGTTTATATAGAACGTTCATGTTATTTCACCATACCTTTTCGATGCAAGCATGGTCAACCAAGCTAAACGTCCATACATCCTCCATTGATCTTCAAATATATCTGAATTGATTGTTAAATTGCAATTTTATTTTCGTTTAATTGCTCGTACTTTGTTCCCGTTACAAATCAAACACATTTTTACAGTTTTACTAGCTTTAGGATTCTAGTTACTTAGACTTTTAGTTTTACTAGAACTTTATTTAATTAGTGTTTTATTTTTATTAGAACTCTATTTAGATTAAAAAGTTAGTTATTTAGAACTACTGCAATTCCTTGAGAGACCGACCTTGGAAGTTGCTTATCACTTTTCTACGAGTGATTCGTACACTTGCGAGTACACAATTTAACACATCAAATGCTTAGCAAAATAGGTAAAAATTGCTTTTTGATTAAGAGTTTATTTAGAAATTTATTTATGAATACTTATGGGCCAATTTGAGATTCATCAATGGATTGAAAAATATGAGAATTTAGTTTTAGGAATATTACCTTGACTATATTTTGATAAACTTAATCAAAGCTTCAAATTAATGACCTAGTCATGACATTGGTTTGATTGAAATATTTTTTTTTTCTTGTACATAATTTGATTGCTAGTTAATATACTCGATCTGTAAGATATTGATTCGTTAATCACCAAAAAAAATTACCCAATTCCTAGAAATTTTCGTAAATAAAAGAAAAATCGATAATCTTGATTTATTTGATTATTCATGTTAATTCACCATAATATTTTGATGCAAGTATGGTCAACTAAGCTAAATGTCTATAAATCCTCCATTGATCCTTAAAAACCTAGTGAAGTTACTTTTAAGTTGAAATATTATTTTGTGACTTATTCGTATGCCATCATAATTATTCATTCGTTGCCTTCATCCCTTTTGCTTTCATTTCCAATCTCACTTACAATTTTAATTAATTAATATTTTAGTAACTTTAGGATTTCATCTAATTAATGTTTCAATAATTTTAGTATTCTAACTAATTAGTGTTTCAATAGCTTTAGGAGTCTAATTAATGAGTATTTTAGTAGCCTTAGAACTCTAATCATTTAGTATTTTAGTTATTCTTGGATTCTAGAGAAGTGTAAAGAGTTATTTAGAACCACTACAGTTTCTTGAGAGAATCGACCTTGGAAGTTTTCTTATCGCTTATTACAAGTGATTCGTACACTTGCGAGTACTATAATTTACATATCATCGACCACGGGTAAATAATGCATCACTACTACCATTGCCACTTAGATGTAGACCTTTCATCTTCAACTTGAACTCTCATGTTCTCAAGTGAGAGACCACTTGCTTCAAAGTGATTCTATTTCTTCCATACTTGAGCCATGTCTTCACTTTAAGATATGAATCAAGTAGATTATGTAGCAAGAGATGTGCAAGATCCTCTTCAATATTGTCCAAGTCACTAGCAATCTTCCAAAACTCTGAAAAATTAGACTCCAAGCCTTTGACATATCCATCTTGAAATCGAGCAATTATTTTTTGAAATTAAATCTTTGAGACAATCTTTTGAACATAGATCTCATCTAATCTCTTACAACAATGATTTGAGTATATATTCAAATATAGTTGAATATTGTATTTGTCGTTGTTATGTCAATTGTTGAAAGCCCAACAGGCAAATTGGCCTTCCATAAGTATTACGAGATTCTAACACAAAATGTCAATCTTATGATAGTAGAAATTCAAGCAATTATAAACCCTTTTTGAATCATCATATCTTTCAATGTGTGACTATGTTTACCTTTACTTTAACACATAACAAGCATAAACATTACATAGATTATCCTATATGAATATCAAATGAAATAAAATCATCATGGAGCAGGATCTAAGTGAAAAATACACAAATATATGTATTTATTCAAAATAACTAACAAGAATAAAAAGAATATAAGTAAAACCAACCAATCAAAGAAGGACTCATGCATGTAAAAGGAGATCCCGTTCTAACAAAAAAAAAAAAAGGAAAAAAAAAAATTAAATTCTTGAAGATTAAAATCTCAAGGGGAAAAACTCTAAATGTTTTCATGTGCAACTTAGTACTCCTAAATGACCTAGTATATTGGTTATGTTTATTGAAAATTATTTTATCATGAACTAATCATTTTTCTTTTTCTTTTTGCTAATAATAAATTAATAATTTTGTTACTATGAAACTATTATGCTTGTATTTTAATTTTTTTCCTTGAAAATGATAACATTTCAACTAAATGCTCATTATATTAATGTGTACCTAGAAAAATTATTTATGTGCAAGTTGCAACTCTATAAAGCTTAAAAACCCAATTCCTTTGATTTTATGTTTTTCAATCGGTGAAAAAAAAAAATTTTCCTTTTTTTAAAGACCACGTGATAAATCAGAACTCATATTTTACACAACTTAAATGAAATATTATGTATTTTTAAGAAAAATAATATTATTACCAATGTTTAAAATTTTGAAGTTGATTCAAATATAAATTTCATATAAATGTAGAATATATTATTATTATTGACAAATTTTTTTTTTTTTTAAGAAACTTATGAAAACTATATCAAAATTATGAAATTTGTTTATAAAACACTATAAAACATCAAATAATCAGTTACATATATTTTTAAACTAATTTCTTATTTAATACATATATTTTTAAAAGTTATTACATTTAATTTGATCTATAAGTCAATTAATCTTTATAAAAAATTAAAACAATTAGTTACTTATAATTTTAATCTACTTTATTTTTAAACTACTTTATTATAATATATATATATTTATAAAAGTTATGATATTCAATTTGATGAATAAATCAAAATATTGCAGAATAATCAGTTAAATTACAAATATTATTATAGATAAATCTCGAAGGTACATAATAGAGTTTAAATCATAATAAAACAAAAACTATAGGTAAAATTAATAAAATAAATGTAAACTATATATATATATATATATTAAGAAGTATAAATTATTGTCTCAAATTAATTAAATAATATTTTTGATAGAAAATAAAACTATAAATAGATAAATTATTTAGAAAATAAAAACTATAAATAGATAAATTATTTAGAAAATAAAAAAATTAATATGAAACGATATTTTAGCAACAATATCCACAATATTTAGGATATTTTGACAAAAAGTGATATTTTTTAACAATTTAATTACAACGATAATTTAACATTTTTGACATTTTAGCTAAAACATATAAATATCATATTTTAATTCGAGATATGTAAGAAGCAACAATATCACAACAATACTGACGAATATTATCAAAATTTTCATCCTTGACTATTAGTACCGAAGATAAAATAGCTATGTCGATGTCGATTAACTAATATCTATTTAAAAAAAGTTAATGATGTAGATATTTTTTTAAAGTCATTTAGTTTATTTATATTTTAAAATGTAATAATGTAGTTCATGAAGAAAAATAGCTTTTTTATGCTGAGCGACAATTTCTATTTTTAATTACTAGTTCGATTGCAAGATTAATGAAATATGTATTTTTTAAATAATTGTAAATGAAAGACAAAATATAATTAAATATGATTGCAATAAATATGTGATCATAGGTCTATTCTTACTACTAGCTTACAATTTAACCAAATATATCATGAATAAAGATTTAAGTTATTCAATCTTGAATTACTATCGTAACCCAAAATCTTTCTTAAATTCTTAATTATAGCTTTATAAATCTTGATAAGCTTAAGACTTTCCATCTTTTTTTACTGTATAGTTGATTAAATATTTACTTTTTAACCAACCCTAAATTATGAACAACTTAAATATATGCTTACTAGATTTAATTCACCATTTTCATTAAGATATAAAAAGATGATAAATAAACTAAGCAAGATTATAACATCGTTTAGCCTTTAACGTATGTGTCAATCCTACTCATGACAAAAGCCTCAAGGTACTACTTTGAATAAGGATATTAACTATTACATACTAATATATTAAACTAGATGTAGGCATATTCATGAAATAAACTAATTGATCAATCTAATTAATACAAGCATAGTCATGACAATTAAAATATAGAATTGAACAAATCAATAATCAAGTTTTAAATTAAAAATTTATCATGATATTAATTTAATTAAACTATAGTCTAGGGCTTGAAATTGCCTACAATCACATAAAATATTTAGCTAGCCAAGTAAATAACAAAATTTAACAGATGAAATAAATAATCCATCATAAATAAAGAAAATAATAGGAAAAAGGATTTGATTTTGAATAATTATTGGATCCAAAGGAACAACAAAACCATTCATAACTTTTTCTTTAATCTTCAAGAATCTTCAACAATAATACAAAGATAATTTTTTCTCTATTTTTTCTATAAAATTTTGGGTATTTTTCTAAGATGCAACTATTTTAACTGCATTACCTTTTTTACTGTTTTTATCACTTATCTACTTAATAAACTATTAAAGGTTATAAGCAAGTAAGTTTAATATATGGGGATTATTAAGTTAATCCATATTTCATTTGAGGCATCCACGTATAAATAAAATTAATAAAAATATTTATTAAAAAATTATATTTTTCTTCATAAAATATAAAAATAAATAATTAAAACACATGAGAACAATAAAATAAATATAAATATAGAAGAATTGACACCTTAAAATATGTATAAAACAATATCCGTCAAAAACACTTAACTTAGCTAATTTTTTAGCTGTTTAATTCAATTATTTTTAAAATGTGACATAACAATGACAACACTAGCTAGAAAAGAGGAAACTAGGTATCAAAGGTCTCCTAATTATTTAATTTAAGCAGTTTAATCTCATAATTATTATATTAGGTACCAGAGGCCCATAATTTTTTTAAAAATGTCATAGTAGTCTTGTTACTATGTATAAATGAGTACTTTAGGCTCATAATTTTTGAGTTGGGTACCTATAGTTCCATTATTTGTGAAAATTAGGTACTATAAGCTCTTAGTTTTAATATTTTTGTTGGACTAGTAGTGCTCATTTTAAAAAATTATATAATTATGATTGCTTACTTTTCATAATAACAGGACTTGTAATACCTGACTCATAAATTATGGGACTAAAGCACTAATTTTAAAAAATTACAGAACTTCTGATACCTAACTCTATAATTATGGGATTAATGTTTTTATTTGATAAAAGTTACGAGACCCCTAAGACCTTTTTTCCTAGAAAAAATCAGTGCACTTAAGTTCTAGTAGTTATTTTTATTTTATTTTATTTTTTGAACTATATTTGACAAATACAATATAAACATAACAATTGCAATTTCAGAAATTCAAATAAAATAGGGAAAAAAAACTAAAAATGATAATTTTGTTCTTGTATTATCACATTTTCAAATAATCGAGTTAAAATGTTCCAAAACTAGCTACATGAGCTAATTTCTCTATTTCTAATACTAGTGAAAGACCATCTATCTTTTTTATTTTTTTTAATGTTTTTATTTATTTATTATCATTTTTTTGGATTTATGCTATAGTTTTTCATATGAAAATTTTCTTTGTGAAATACAATTGAATAAATAAAGATATAAATATAGGTAGTAGACCTAAGTGCATTGTGTTGTCATTCTAATATCACATTTTCAAAATAAATGAACTAAACTGCTAAGATAATAGTTAGAAAATTAAGCATTGTAGTTGCAATAACTAGTAGACTTGAATGGTAACTCTTACATTAGATGTAAGGATAGCAAATGGTCGATTCAAGTTAGATCCACACTAAACCATATTGACCAACAGGGCAAACTAAACTAATCAATTTTTTAGTTTTAGATACGCTTCTACTCGGTTATTACCCTTGGGTTATTGACTTTAATTTTGTACAATAATTCAGCCCAAAGTATTGAAAAATATTATAAAATAATTAAAATCCATACTGAATTGTGAAGTGACTCGAATTGGTTTTCTAAAAATGGGTTAAGCACTAAAATGTTTGTGATCTAAATTTGTCTGCACTGAACTGATCCAAATATAGGTCATGTTTGTAGGACCCCTTATTGATAAGGACTAATTAGATTGTGTCATGTAGACTGTTATATGTATCAAGTTATGATAAAAAAATAATTTTGATTAAATATAGGTGTGTACAAAGGTAGATGTGTGTAGAATGAGGAAAGACATGTATCCCGTCTCATTTTTAATTTTTGGATGTGATATCTATAGAATTGTAGAAAAATTCAACACAATTTCAATAATATGAATATAGTTATACTCTTTTTTTTTTTTTTGATAGTGAATAAATTATAGTCAAATAAGATAATATTACATTTTTTAAGGAGAATCAACTAGTAACCGAGAAATAAATAGTATTTTTTTTTTTTAACTTTTTATGGTGCATTTCCTAAGATCAAGTTCTAGAATCGTTACTAGGTGTGTACAATACTTCAAAACTACACAAAAAGTTAGATTTTATATAGGTCTGTCCAACATATCAAAACTTGCAGATTGGTTGATTGACACATTAATTTGATTATTATATATGCAGATTGGTTAAATACAGCAAAATTTGTTAATATTATTTGTTTTCAACCTTGTATTTGCTTATTAATAAGTTTTTTATTTTTAAAAATTATTTATATGGATAAACATCAAGTTTAAGTAGATTGCTTTACTTTTATCAAAAATAATGTTAGATAAAAGCTATTTAAGAAGACAAATTTATGAATTTTTTTTTTTTGAGATAACATCACTTTTAACAAAAGTATAAATAAAAATTAATCCCATTAACGTAATTAATTATGATATTATTTTGATGAAGAAGTCATACCATCAAACAAATGTGTATGTTATGATGAGCTAAATAAAAGTATTTATTAAGAAAACACCTATTGGATGGAAAAAAAGTGGAAAAAATCAAGCTCTACTAGGGTTTAGAAAATTTCTTGCTGATTGTTGATCCTTAATCAATTAATGCCATTTACAACCTTCATTTTCTAATTCTTGGTTTGTTCTCCTTCTTTCGTTTCCATCCTTGAGCTTCGCTGTTATCATCCTTCGTGTTCCTTTGGTCTCTTTGATTTTTTTGATTGCTAAAAGGGAGAGTTGTGCACGGTTAGCGATTTCTAATCTTCGTCATCTCCATGGCCATTCTATGGCTTGATTTTGGAGAGGGGCTAGTTTCAAATGCGATTTTGCTAGAAGGTGGGTTAATCAGGCAAAGATGGATCAAAGTGGAGGAGTTGCACAATCTCAATTGCAGGAAAACAATCGAATCTTCTCAAATTTCTAATCAATTAGTTAAAACTTGCTAGTGATCTCATTTGATTGGAGGTTTCGATGCTAAGTAGAGTGTTGGTTGAGTGGTGTGTACCTTGTGATTGGAGGTTGGTTATTTGATTACTAATTTTTAATTAAATTAGAGATGTTTTCTATTCTGGATATGTGATTTGATTTGGATAGTGTTTACTATATTCTAATATGGTCAAATTGCATGAATGAGTTTGCAATTTTACTGTCAGTATTGCGATTGCAATTCTTGTTTGACAATTCTAGATTACTACAATTGAGTTTTTTAATTGTGATATATGTTTTTACCTAAGGGCTTGATTTCTACTCTACTATCATGTGATCATACTTGTTGTCATCTGAAGGTGTATGAAACTAGTTTGGAGAAGATTGAATTGTATACAGGTTGTGTTTCAATACTCTAATTAGGAGTTTATATCTCCTTAGAACTTGTTCTACCATTATTGGTTTGTTGAGCTAATTGGGTGTGTTTATTAATGCCTATCACTTTCTGAAAGACTGTGGATTTGTTTGTACTAAAATGATCATGCTAGTTTGAAAATCATCCTGACATTGTTTGTCTTATGGAGATTAAGACTAAAAGAGGGCATGCAACAAGGTTATGTAGAAGGTTGGTATTTTATAATTACTTAATAGTAGATCCTATGTAGAGTTATCGAGTAAAATGGTAGTAATGTGGAGGAGTAGTATACAAGTGATTAACAATGATAGTACTATGGATATGAAAGTGGGTGTAATTGGGAGATGTACGTTTGTTTATGGAATTCTTGATGAAAGATTGAGGTATGAGAAATTTCATAAAATTGTTGGTTCTAAAGGAGGGAATACTAAGCCTTGATTGTTAGTTGGTGATTTCAATGAAATGTTGTGTAGTTTTGAGGAGGGAGGTTCAAGCTTTGATATTAAGAGATCAAGGAAGTTCAGGAAATTTATGAATGAGTGTGAAATGTTGGATACAAAGGTAATAGGATGTCATTTACTTGGAGGAATTGAAGAGATGGTGATGAGTTTGTGCAAGAAAGGTTGGATAGGGTTATGTTGAATCCAAAAATGGAGAGTTTTCCCAATTTGGTGGTAATTGTTCCCCCAAATATAGGACCTGACCACAATATATTGATTTGTGACTTTGAGCTGCTAATAAGAGTGGCTAAGAAAAGATGTTTAAGTATGATTTAAAATGGAAAGAATAGGAGGATTATGATGATATTGTAAGGGAGGTGCGAGGTTTACATAGATGTGGGAAGGCCTATGGGAAAGATATTGAGGAAGTTTGGGGGGGGGGGGGGGGGGGAGATAAGAGAAGGTTTAAGATATGGAGTTTACCTTTGCGTGGGAATCCAAAAAAGAAGTTGCAAGACTTGTCGAAGCAGTTGAGTGAGTTAGAGGATGGGGGACAATCAACCTGGGGGAAACAAAACATGATTAAAAATGAAATGGGTGCTATATGGAAGAAGGAGGAGCTATATTGGGGGCAAAAGGCTAGAGTTAAATGGCTTAATTGTGGGGACAACAACTTTAAGTTCTTTCATCAAACTATTTTATGTTTAAGGGGGCTAATGGGGTGTAGATCAATGAAGTGGATGATGTTGCTCGTCTGATTCAAGATTTTTTTTCTAAAGTGGTGTTTCAGTCATAAGGGTGCCAAGGTATGGATGAGGTGTTGCACGTTGCCTAACATATGGTGACAAAAACCATAAACAATAAAGTCACTAGTATGCCTATAATGGAGGAGGGAAAGAAGGCTACTTTCAGTTTAGGAAAGATAAAGGTGCTAGAGCCTGATGGGTTTGGAGGGTCATTTTTTCATAGACACTGGAATATAATTGGTGATGATGTGTTTGAGATAGTAAGAAACTTCTTTGAGAATGATTTCCTACCTATGTCTGTCAATGAGACTTGTATTGCTTTGGTTCTTAAAGTGCTAGTACCTACATGCCAAATCAGTTTAGGCTTATTGTTTTATGAAACTTTTTCTACAAGATCATTTCTAAGGTGCTAGTAACCAAGCTTAAGCCTGTAATGCATGCTATAATTGTAGAGGAGCAGGGAGCATTTGTAGGTGAGAGGTACATTCATGATAACATTCTAATTGCACAGGAGGTATTTTATCATTTAAAACATAAGAAAGATAGGAAGCTTGGGTTTTTTGCCCTCAAAATAGATATGGCCAAAACTTATGGTAGGGTTGAGTGAGCTCTTATGAGAAACTTGGGATTTGTGATCAATGGGTGTAATGGATTATGAAGTGTATTACTACTGTACAATATATGGTAATTTTTAACTGGGAGCTCATGAAGAAGTTTAGGCCATAGAGGAAGAGATAGGGGGATCCTTTGTCTTCCTATTTTTTCATCGTAATAGCATATGTGCTTAGTAAATTGATTAAAAAGACAATGGAGGATGGTGCCCTGCAAGGTTTAAGGATCAAGAGAAGCTGCCCAGGTAGAAGAATTGTATAGCCCTGCTGAAGTGCATAGAGGTATATTACAAAGCCTTAGAATAGCTAGTTAATTTCAGTAAGAGCTACATTTTGTTTAGTAAGAATATGGGGAGTGAAGAGCAAAATATATTAGCCAGTTTGTTTGGCGTCAATTTGGTCTCTAATGTTGGGAGCTACTTATGATTACCCACAGATTGGGGTGCTTCAAAGGCTAGCTTGTATGGTTTGATATAGTAGAAAATGTTGCAAAAAAAAAAAATGCTTCTTGGAAGGCTAAGCTTTTTTCCACAGGTGGAAAGGAGGTGATGTTCAAGTAAGTGGCTCAAGGCCTTCCTAGATATGTAATGAGCATCTTTAAATTTCATAATAAGGTATGTAAAAGATTGATAGGTGCTATGTTGGATTTTTGGTGGTCTCATAATATGGAGGATAAGGGGATTAGGTGGTGTTCACAAGGAAAATTGACTAGAAGGAAGGAGACAGGATGTTTGGGGTTTAGAGATCTTGAAGTGTTCAACAAAGCTATGTTGGCTAAGCAAGCTTAGGGATTGATGTACAAGCTACATAGTTTGGTTTTTAAGGTGCTTAGAGGTGTATACTTTCGAAATGGGCAATTCCTACAAGCTAAACGTCATATGGTGAGCTCTTGGGCTTGGAAAAGTATATGTACTGTTAAACGATGGGGTTTGGAGTGTTAGAAGTGGTCATAAAGTAAACATTTGGAGTGATAAATGGCTTGTCAAGGCTGGTTTGTTGGAGGAATTTAGGCTAGAAGTTTGGAGTTAGTGGTTGATCTAATAAAGTCGGTTAGAAGTAGCAGAAGGTGAATGTTCTTGATAGTGTTTTCCTTGTATGGATTAGGAATGAGAAACTTTGTGTGCCAATCTCTAGTGTTGGAAGGCCTGATAGGTTAATTTGGCCTCATAAGAGAAGTAGCAAGTTTACGATAAGGTCCTGTTATAGGATGTTACATGAAGTGTATGATGGCTATGGGGAAAAAAGTTGCCTCTAGTTCAACCCAAGTTGGACCTTGGTTTTGGAAGCATCTTTGGAAACTTAAGCTACCAAATAAGATTAAAATCTTAATTTGGAAAGCTGTGGAGAATTTCATTCTTATAAAAAGTTTGTTAATGAGAAGGAAAATATGTGGTTATAGCCTATGTCATGTTTCTATGTAGTGAGAAGGAACTGTAGATCATTTACTAGTTTGGTGCAAGAAAAGTCTTGATGCTTAATTCTTGTCTAGCCTATATTTTGATTTGAGTATGGCTAGAGTTGCTAACTTTGGGTGGTGGTTGCATGAAAGATTTGTGGAGCTGGTAAAGAGAGATGATGGAGGTATGGAATAGTGTGTTTCGATTTGTTATTTGCTTTGGCAGATTTGGTTGAAAAGAAATAAGGTTCATTCTCTCAACAACATGTTATACCTCTAAAGGTGATTCAAGTTGCAGCAAAACAAGCTTTCATGTTATACCTTCGTAAGGTACTGGAGGGCTTGTGAAATGGAAGCCTCATGATGTGGGGATAATAAAGATTATTCATGATGCAGCTTATGTTAAGGGTGAGATAACTGATGGTATTGGAATGTGACTAAAGATGTGAATGGTGATGTGTTGGATGTTTTTGGGGAACAAGTGAATGGTGTTTCGATAGAACAATTGGAGTTGATTATTGTATTGCTTGGTTTGCAGTTATCTATTGCTAATGGTTGGAATGCTATAATAGTGGAGCTAGACTCTAGAGTTGTTATTGGTTGGACAGAGGAGAGCTTAGAGATTTCTTGTTGTGTAGAATACGTCCTATAGGATGTTTAGTATGCATTAAGTCTCTTTAACCATTGTAGTGAGCTGTGGGTTAGTAAAGATGCTAATAGGGTGGTTGATGGTTTAGCAAAGTATGCTAGGAGGCAAGTTTGTAGTATTCGTGTATTATGTTATACTCCTGATATTTGGAGGGGTTTTAGAGCTTGAGAAGTGTGTAGCTTCTTATTAATTCAATAAAAAGTCTATTTTCTAACCCCTAAAAAGTATTTATTGTAACTAATAGTTTAGGCTTCAAAAAGCACAACTCTTTTGTACTTTTGGGTTGCTTGCAACCTTAGTACTAAATTATTCTCGTCATATTAGTCATTTAATTTATCTCCTCACTTATTAACCTTACAGATAGAGTTCAAACTATAATTTTTTTATTGTCATTTTCTTATTACTTGTATTGAGATCTCATGTTTTAAAAAATACCTAAATTAAGCATAAGAAAATTTTAATAATGCTATTATTGGCTTTTAATATTTGTTTGAACGTTGCTCCAACTCTTCTTTTTCATTTGGCTAGAAACATCTATCTATTATTTGATTCTTATTATTTTTAAAATATCTTTTATTATTTAATTTTTCATCTTATATATGTATTAGTCCTTGTAATAATTTGTTTATTATATTAAAATATAATTGTTATAGAGAAAGTTTCAACCCGGTGAACAATCAAGTTTAGGTGATACAGACATCTAAAAACTCACCCATCATGTACAAGCAGCAAAAAGCAAATAATAATTAACGAGTAATTTACAAATAAACAAACATGACTGATGTCAGATAATAAGATAAAGCTGTGAATGCTTTCTAATCATTGTATAGTCTTAATATATTGGCACATATATTGAGGATACATTGATTGTACTAACTCAGGCAACAGATCAATCAAACAAATTAATATAACGTGGTATACTCACTTAGGCTATAATCCTAAATAGTAGCATCCACAGTTTGCTTAAGGCAACAACTTAACAGCCAAATTCACTAAGAATATAAAATAGTTACTACAGACTCGATAAAGATAAAATATCAAATACCTTTATCAGTTAGGGACCACCTGTCCTAATTGTCAAGGCTGCTATCACCAATTGTCTCTATAGTTACTTTAATCCTTACAAGATCTGACTCATCTCCAAAGCCATACCACCACTTAGTATAATACAAATACCTTTAATCAGTATACGTGTATAATATATATTTAATTTTATCCAAAATATAATTTTTAGAATAAACACCTCATTTCAACAATACAAAAATCTTGACATATTATTAACACAAAAACTCCACCTTGTAATAACAATGCAAAAAAATACGCGATGTATTGTTATTAAGGAACTCCGTCTGATAAATTAATTTTAACAAAATCCACCTTCACCTCGTATCTCAATACATAAATAACACTCGATGTATTGAGAATATAAACTTATCTTCTGAAAATATCAAAGATATTATATCCTCCTAATCACCAATACCGAATCACACTCAACATATTTATGATAATGAAATTATAAAATATTTTTAAATATACAAAAAAAAATTCACTCGCTTGAAAAATACGCAACACCAAATATGCAGTGTTAGAAATATATGTAAAAGTGATGGAAAAGAGCATAAGAAAGTGTGTAGAAATGTGTATTAAATAAGAGAGAGAAGGGGGCATTGGAAGCTATTTTTTCAGCTTCTCGAACCTTTGCGGACACCTCATCGTGCATCTCTATGAGGTCTCGTTGACCACCTCAGCGAATCCCTCACAAATGTCAGCAAGTCCAACGAGTCATAGATCCACCCTGTGTACACTCACAGACCCTTCGTAGACCACCTTATCGAGCCATCAACAAGACCTCTACAAGGCCTCGGTGAACCACTAAAAATAAGTTTTTTTAAGGCTAAATTTCACCATATTTAAATCCATAAAATTCACTAACTCATGAAAACATATGCAAGTAAAAATACATTTTAACATGCACTTTATATGCTCCCAACTATTCATGGTATGTTGATGTGTATTTTATAGTACTCGCAAGTGTACGAATCACTTGTAACAAGCGATAAGCAAACCTCCGACGTCAATCTCTCAAGGAATTGCAATGGTTTTAAACAACCGTTTTCTTAATCTAATTAGAATCCTAAAGCAACTAAAATACTAATTAAATAGAATTCTAGTAACACTAAAATTCTAAATAACTAGAATCATAAACCTAATAAAACTGTAAACAAAATAGATTTGTGAGCAAGATTAATGGTGTCCAACAACTAACGAAAACAATTACGCAAATTCTAAATCAACTCAAAAGATTTCAAATATCAATGGAGGATGTATGAACGTTTAGTTTGGTTGGTCATGCTTACATCGAAAAGTTATGATGAATTAACATGAATGATAACTCTATGAAAATAGAGTTATTATATCATTTTTATGCTTAATATTACTTGTTTAATTTAATAAATTAATGTTTTAGGGTTAAAATAATAAAATAAAATTAATTTTTGGTTAAATTGATAAAAAGGGATGAAAATATAATTTTTGGAAATTTTCTGGGATTTTTCTGGAATTTTTATGAATTATTTTCGTGCAGGTGGATGTACTTAGAACTATTCGGGATGTACTTAGAAGCCCAGGCCATGCAAGCACGCCACGCAAGCGCCACGAAAACAGAACGGACGAATCAAAGCTCGCCGCGTGTCGCCGTGTTTCACTCGCGCTCCAACGGTCATGGACACGTGTCAGCACGGCGTTGATTTCGGAAAGCACCGAAGCCGCGTACCACGTGGCTTGCTCTGGTTCGTCTGAACGCGTCATCGAAGTGCCACGCAAGCCGTCCCAGCCAATCCCGTCGCGCCAGCTCAGCCGATCCACGCCGCGTCACCTCCTGTGCGCTACCACGTGTCGCGCGTCCGTTGGTTCCGTCTCTTTGACTTACCAAATGTCGCGTTTTCATTGGGTAGCGCCATTTTTTATCACAACCATCAATTTTTAAGCCTGATCGAACGGTCCAGATCTGTTCTAAGCCAATTTTAACCCTAAAACACTACCATACCCGAGCAACATAATTTTTAGAGCAGTTTTTATCATTTTTTGGAGCTCTCTCCATTTTGGGAGCTAGGAGCAAGGATTTGAGCAATTTTGGAGCATCAAGAAGCAATTTTTGGAGGAATTCTTCTCTAAGGGTTCACTATTTCTCTCTTAATTGTATTTCTTTATGTTTTGATTTGTTTTTATTCTTGAATTTCTAGTTCCTAAAATATTTATTATGGAGTAGTATTTTGTTCTAGGGATTTTAATGGAACCCATTTTATGAACATGATTGTTTAATATTTATTTAATATTATTGTTATGCTTGAATTATCTAATTTGATGTGCTTAATGCTCTTAATTAAATTGGCCATTTAATTAGGTGATATGTTAATTTTGTGTGCAATTGAAAAATTGATATGAAATTATGAACATGCATTAAATTGGCATATATGTAATGAGGAAGAAATTTCCATTATTTTGTATGTGATCATTTTTAAACTCTAGGTACTTAATGACCCATGTATGCTTAGATGACCATAGACATGTGGGCTAGGTTTATATGGATTAGAATTACATGACCATAGACATGTGGGTGATAATTAATTGAGTAGAGTTTGATTAATAATTTTTGCATTTTAATTCAATATTAATGCGATATAAAAACGATCATGGAAGTAGAATGGGGGAAATTGAATTCCTAGATTTTTATTTATTTAATTAGTTTAGTTTATTTATTTTAATATATCACTAAATTTTCGATAGTTCAAATAGAAAGGGAGAGTATATATTTCGGTACTTAATTTTAATACACGTTTTTATAAGTTCCTCGTGGGTACGACAATCCCGTTCTTAAAAATACTTATCACTTGTACACGACCCGTGCGCTTGCGGATTTCGTGCCAACAATGAACGTTCTAATAAACAAATATTACCGGCTTTTCTCTTAATTACGAAAATTTCTACGATCGGGTAATTCTCTTTGTTGATTATCTAAACAATATCCTACTATTTGGTATATCAAATAGCAACCAAATTACGCACAAGAAAAATATGTCAATCAAACTAATGCCATGACTAGGTCATTAATTTAAAGTTTTAATTAAGTTTTTAAAAGTAAAGTTAATGTGACGTTCCTAAAACCAAACTCTAATATTTTTCAACTTAATTATAAATCTCAAATTGGCCCATGAAAATTCACAATTAAACATCTAAACATGCTTTTAATCAAAAGGTAATTTATTTATTTCAAAGCAATAAAAATATTCACCACAACAGTTCTAGCAAACATGACAACACAAACTAAACATCCATAATAAAATTAGTCACTCATGTTCATATTAATATTCATAGACAAATTTAATTTGAACGTACACTTAAAGAAGTAACAAGAAGAAAAGTAAATTCTATAACAAAAAGAAACCTAGATCTAAATACCACAATTAGATTGGATGGCATTCTTCTCCAAAAGTTCGATCGTCGATCTTCAATGGTTTCTTGGATCCTTAGAATTAATTCCCTTGCTTCTTTGAGTGTGAAAAAGCTCCTAAAAACTTATTGAGTTTCTTGTTGGTTCGCAAAATTGAAGTGTGTGTAAATGGGACTCTTAAGGGGGAATTTATAGATGTAAGGGTTACATAATTCCTTATTGATTTAGGAGTAGGCGCGCCGCAGCATACAAATTTTTCTGCCGTAACACAACAACAATTTGGAAACAATGGTCAAAACCCGAGGGGTGCTCACCGCGGCACTCATTTTTCTTGCCGCAGTACGTGTTGTCTTTAGTTTCTTCACATGTATCCCTTACATATGTGCTGGCTCGTTATGTACGGCTTACATAATTTGACTCGTGTTGCCCGTAAATTGTGATTCGAGCCTCATAAGTGTTTTGTCTTTGCGTGTTTGCATTATTCAACTCATTTGACGCTAAAAATACTTGAAATACACTAAAACATACATATGATTCCGAATTGATAGATTTATGAAAATAATCATATAAACGAGATATAACAAATCTAGTTTTTTAACAATTAAGCACAATAAATCACGAAATGTTAGTACTTTTCAAACACTTATCACAACTCCCAACTAGCTTCTTGCTAGTCTCTAGCAAGTGGAGTAATCTAAAAACTAAAATAAAAACAAATAAAATAAACTATACTAACTTTCGTAGATTGTCACGGTTGCATTTAGCATATGCAACAAGCCTTTAAACCCCTAGGAGGCCCTAGTGGACGAGTTATAGTATCGTGAGGGTTTCCAATGATGACACCCACAAACATCGTAATACTCTTAAAACTATTAAAGACTCTAAACATACTTGAATCAATCCATGCATATGTCTCAAAAATTGTTAATAACAAATGGCATACGAAATAGTTAAAAATTACTTAAGCTAAAAAACAGTCCAAATATCAAACTCATTTTCGTAATCGGCTTTTGAACAAACAATCAAACCACAAGCCCGTTAGTTACACTCTCGGATTATGCCATGCATGATATTCATAGATTACATTTTAGATCTCTAAATTGTGCAAGTAAAATATGAGTGAAAATTGCACTTACAAACTCCATAGGCTCACTTTTCAAATCCATCTCCACTAATATAGAAATTAAAACTACCTTGAATCAATAGGACTTATTAAGCTCGTAAAGTTGTGTTAAGATATGTGGTTATGAAAGTACGAAAAAATTCTTCTCGGTGGGATAAGAGTACTTTTTATTTCACAAACTTACTCAACTTTTCTACCCAAATATTCTTTTTCATCCTCTTATTTTATAAATTTCATATGTCCATTGGATTTTTGCTTGATTTTCCTTTTTTACTTTTCTTGCTCTTTATTCAAATTTTTTTTTAGAGCAAGACATATATAATTTCATTCAATACCAATGCTCATGAAAATCAAGTATTACATTGAGTACTCTTATCACTAAGGGTAGTACAATGTATATATGTATATTGAGTTTCACGGGTGCCACTATGGATAAATAGTATCGAGAGGCTTGAAAAGTTCAAACGGTCCAAAGATGGCCTAAATCACTTTCTAAGTGGCATTTGATACTATTATTTCGCCTTAATGGGTTTTTAAGGAAGTCTAGAGTTCATTGAGACTTAAAATATATCACGAACATACATACACTACACAAACCAAACGTAGTCATACTAACCATACAAACTACTACATATACCAAAAAATCCTCAAACTAGATGACTCTAACATTTTTGTGTCTCTTTACTTAGGTAAAAATTTAATTTCTTTCACATGTCACCTTCATTACAATCATGTTAATATCATAGACTTCTGAATTGACTCAAGTGGACTCGATACTATCTTAACAAAATTCAAATGAAAAATCTACAAAAAATTAAAAATTAAAATTTGGTCCAAATTCATGCTTATGGAATATTTTTTCCACCCCAAACCTAATTTCTACATTGTCCTCAATGTTAAAAAGAAAAACAAAAGAAATTAAGTAAAGAAGTGAGAGAAGTTACCCCCCTTTCGTATGAGATTATGTACATTATACTTACGCTCCGTTTCACTATTCCTCGCTTTCCTCATCATGTGGCATTTAGTGCACAAGAACTATGCATGAAACCTATAAATGTGTGCATCACAACTCAAAGCCAAATTTAAAGATTAACTAAATGTAAATGAAAGCCAAAACATTAAACAAAGTTAATTAAAATCTTTAAACAATCTGACATAAAATAAAAATAAAGAAAATAAGATAAAAGAAAAAAATGAAAGAAAAAGAAAATTAAACTAGAAAATAAAAATTAAAGAAAGAAAATATAATTGGGAGGCTTAGTCCTCCATATCATCAAGTTGTTCATTCTTGTCTTCGAGTTGGTTCGCATGTGGTCTGAAAACGAAGTCGTGGCCTGGATATTGCGGAACTGGGCTGAACTAGGTGAGGTCTACTCCACTTTGTGTCAACTGAAAGCTCATCATTCGGTGGAGTAGAGCTTGGTATTCGTGTGAATTCTTCATTTGGTCGCTGAACCAAGCTTGTTGTTAAGTATGGTACTCCTGTATTTTATTGACCCTTGCTTCCAAATTCACCAACATGCCTTTTATGGTAGCGTTCTTGGAAGAGGTATCATCACCCTTCCTACTACCTTGTCCCGCTTTGGTACCGCTAGTCAAGTGTTGCATGTAAGCAAAGGTCAATGTTTCACCCAGTTGCAATAGTACCTCGTCAGTGTCATATTGGACTCCGTGTTTGACACACAGGGCGGTGATCAGTTGGGGAAAGAAATAACTTAGGTTGTGATGCTCAGTTGAGTACACAACCCATTGTTGGATAACCATTCCCATATCTATTGAACACTCAGTTTCTATGGCATATTGCATAATTGCCCGCTCCCTATCGATAGTACTATAATGCCGAGTTGGCATTAATCTAGAACACACAAAGTATTGCTAGATACGGGAATGGGTTCTAAGGTGCTTAGCTTGGAAAATATTAACCATGTCTTCCTTATACTCCCACTCCGCATAACTATCGGTGAGGGTGTTTATAATCTCGTCATAATCAACCTGTTTTAAATAGGTCTCATACCCGCTATCTTGAATATCCCTCAACCCATAGTATGAATTTATAACTGTGCTATTAAAGGAAACCTCAACACCCCTCACCCATACCATTTCGTCCCGAGCTTCCGGGACATTCGCGTAGAATTTTCGGACCAAAGAACTCAAACCTGCTTCCAGGGCTTGTACAAATTTTTTCCACCCTAATGCCTCAATCTTATCGATAATCCCCATTAGTCCCACTTAACCAAAATCTAAGCCCCTCTCGTTAACAAACCCTTTATTTCTTTTAGCGGCACCCTCGTACCACTCTTGTGCCTCCCAACTAACAAACCGAGAGGCATCAAAATTTCATTCCTTAACCACTTTACCTTTCTCTTTCAAACGACTACTCTCACTGGCCTTTCTTTTAGGAGCCATAAATTTTACTCAAATAATTCCACAACAAATTCCAAAAAATTCAGAAAAATCCCAAAAATTATCCTCTTATCCAAATCAATTCACTTAAATCCAAATTTTCAAATACAATTCACAATTTCTAGAAAGTAATTACCAAATTAAGATAGAATTGTGAAGAATTTTACCTCTTTGGAGTTCAATTGAAACCTTGAAGAGAGCACCAATTTTTTTGAAACCCTAGTTTTGTTGGAGAAGATGAAGAGGCTTATTGATTTCTTTTTATCAAATCTGTCAAAATAGAGAAAGGAATGCTTGATAGCAATGTTAGAATGAAGAAAATATGGAGTAAAGTTTTGATTTTGGTGAGAAATTGAGAAGAAATTGGGGAGAAAGTAAGAAGTTGTTTGAGAGACAATCAGGGCCACAATAACAAATGCAGAAGTAAGTTTATCCTTTAAAGTATTGAAGGCAACAAAGCAATCATCATTAAAATTAAATGGAGTATCTTTGGAAAGTAGGTTATATAATGTACGACTTATTTTGGAAAAATCCTTAATAAACCGTCTATAGAAACTTGCATGTCTTAAGAAACTTTGTATCCCCTTAACAGATGTAGGAGAGGTAACTTTGCAATTAAATCTATCTTAGCTTTATCTACCTCAATTCTTTTGCTAGATATTACATGTCTTAAAACTATACCCTGTTGGACCATAAAATGACTTTTTTCCAACTAAGTGTCAAATTACACTCAATGCAACGTTCTAACACTAAAGTCAATTTATGCAAGCAATCATCAAATGAATTACCAAAAATAGAGAAGTCATCCATAAATACCTCAATGAATTTCTCCACCATGTCTAAAAAGATTGACATCATACATCTCTGAAAGGTGGTGGGTGCATTGCATAGTCCAAATGGCATTCTCCTGAAAGCGAAAGTACCGAATGGGCATGTGAATGTTGTTTTCTCTTGATCCTCCAGAGCAATGGGTACTTGATAATAACCTGAAAGACCATCCATAAACAGTAGAAATCGCGTCCAGCTAGTCTTTCTAACATTTGATCAATGAAAGGAAGGGGGAAATGATCCTTTTTGGTGTACAAATTCAATTTTCGAAAATCGATACACATCCTCCAACTTGTGATTATCCTAGTGGGCATTAATTCATCTTTTTCATTCTTAACCATGATTATTCTAGATTTTTTTGGTACCACATGAACTGGACCAACCCATTTACTATCAGCAATTGGATAAATCACTCATACTGCTAGGAGTTTTAAAACTTCCTTTTTAACAACCTCTTGCATGATTGGGTTTAGTCTCATTTGTGCTTCTTTAACTGGTTTGACATTGTCCTCCAAATTGATCTTATGCATACACATTGCTAGACTTAATGCCTCTAATGTCCCCTATACTCCATCCTATTGCTTTTCTATACTTCCTAAGCTTTCTAACTAGTTTCTCCTCTTATTTTTGGGTGAGTGTAGATGAAATAATAATCGGATAAGTCTCATTTTCTCCCAAAAATACATATTTCAGATGTTTAGGTAGTTCTTTAAGTTCTAACTCAGGTGGAGCAATCTCATCATCATGTGGGACATCTAATAAGTCTAAGGGTGTAACTAGCTTCATCTAATAGTATGGCATTGTCTAAAAGATCATTGTACTCCCTAGCCTCATAGTCTAAGACATCATCTACCTCTCCAATGTAAGTGCTACCTCTAATTTATCATCTAATCTATCCTGCACAAAAGTATCATGAATAATGGGATCTAAACATTCAACAAATGTGCTCATCAATAGCAGATATAGAAGGGTAAGGAGATAAATCAAAAACCTTAAAATGTACAGTCTCTACCAAGACTGTCATTGTCAACTTTCCACTTTGGACATCAATGATGGTTTGGGTAGTAGTGAATTAACATCGAAAAGTTATGGTGAATTAACATGAACGTTCTAATAAACAAATATTATTGAATTTTCTCTTAATTACGAAAATTCCTACGATCGAGTATATCAAATAGCAACCAAATTATGCACAAGGAAAATATGCCAATCAAACTAATGCCATGACTAGATCATTAATTTGAAATTTTGATTAAGGTTTTAAAAGTAAAGTTAAGGTGACGTTCCTAAAACCAAACTCTAATATTTTTCAACTTAATTATGAATCTCAAATTGGCCCATGAAAATTCACAATTAAATATCTAAACATGCTCTTAATCAAAAGGTAATTTATTTATTTCAAAGCAATAAAAATATTCACCATAACAGTTCTAACAAACATGGCAACACAAACTAAATATCCATAATAAAATTAGTCACTCATTTTCATATTAATATTCATAGACAAATTTAATTTGAACATACACTCAAAGAAGTAACAAGAAGAAAAGTAAATTTTATAACAACAAGAAACCTAGATCTAAATACGACAATTGAATTGGATGTCGTTCTTCTCTAAAAGTTTGATCGTCGATCTTCAATGGTTTCTTGGATCCTTAGAATTAATTCCCTTGCTTCTTTGAGTGTGGAAAAGCTCCTAAAAACTGATTGAGTCTCTTGTTGGTTCACAAAATTGAAGTTTGCAAAATTGAAGTGTGTGTAAATGGGACTCTTAAGGGGATATTTATATATGTAAGGGTTACATAATTCCTGATTGATTTAGGGTAGGAGCGCCGTTTCACATGTACCCCTTACATATGTGCTGGCTCGTTATGTTCGGCTTACATAATTTGACTCATGTTGCCCATAAATTGTGATCTGAGTGCCGTAAGTGTTCTGTCTTTGCATCTTTGCATTATTTAACTCATTTGACGCTGAAAACACCTGAAATACACTAAAACATACCCGTAATTCCGAATTGATAAATTTATGAAAATAATCATATAAACAAGATATAACAAATCTATTTTTTTTACAATTAGCATAATAAATCACGAAATATTAGTGCTTTTCAAGCACTTATCACATTTGTATTATACAAAATACAATAGTGTTAAGACATACGTGAATGTGTGCTATACTGATCACAAGCAAAGAAAAAAATACTAAGTAAAATAAAGAAACTCTGTATTTTGCTTACAAGAATGCCAACAAAGACTTAAAG
This sequence comes from Elaeagnus macrophylla, assembly GCA_029378325.1. Taxonomy (NCBI): domain Eukaryota; kingdom Viridiplantae; phylum Streptophyta; class Magnoliopsida; order Rosales; family Elaeagnaceae; genus Elaeagnus; species Elaeagnus macrophylla. The sequence continues at coordinate 32,887,401 of CM055640.1, read as the reverse complement.
GAACTTACAGAACTTACAATCTTCCCCTTTGGCTTTCCATGACAAAACACTGCATAACCTATACAAGGCAAGCATCAAACACAATATATTTATGCAAGATGATCTAAAGAAATTTATTCCCGTGAACAAACTCCAACACAAACAAGACACCCCAACATACTTACACTCTAAGTGCGTTTGTCTTGTAGTGCTCTATCCATCTTCATGAATCAACACATCCATCTTGATGTTAACTATAGCTCTAAGTGAGCTAAAAGGTCCAAAACTACATCTGTAACCTGCACACACGAAACAAACACATACTTGTGAACGTATCATGCAGACTTATGTGTAGTTTAACAAATAACTATCATGTTGTCCCTACACAGGTACACACCGATAGGCTAAATACACATAGTCAAACAAATGTGATGTAAGCCTACACTCACATCCCATACAAAGTAGAAAACAAATGAGAACACTTTATGCAACATACAAGCTTCTTCCCCTTTTGGACACAAAAAGTCAAAGGAACATCCTTATATAAGGAAGAGAAGGCATATAATTATGCAATAATCCTATACACTCATGCAATACATACAAAGAGGAAATAAAGCATAAGAAAAAGAAATAAATAGTAAGCACACAACAAAGAAATCATTTTTATTGATAAAAAGTTTTGTTATTACAACATTTGAAAGAAAGAAGAGACAACACAAAGAAATCAAGATTCTCCTATCCCTTCATCTCTATCAAGTTCATAGTGAGAATCGATGCTGGACTCCCTGCGGTTAGAAGGGTGGGAAGAAGGCTACATGAGGTCGGGAAACTTAGTACCAAAAGTAGCAAGCTGACCAGACATTTGAGTAAAGAAATAAGAGAATTGAGGCAACTAAATGTCTGAGTCTTTGAGAAGAGCATCCATGCTCACACCAATTGAGTGAATCTAGGAACAATCCACCCTACCAGTAGGCTAAACTAACGGTCCAGAACTAGAGGACCATGGGGAGTGATGTGCAAATTATAGTACTTGCAAGTGTATGAATCACTTGTAAAGTGATAAGCAAACCTCCGAGGTCTATCTCTCAAGGAATTGCAATTGTTCTAAACAATATTTTTCTTAATCTAATTAGAGTCCTAAAACAACTAAAATACTAACTACATAGAATTCTAGAACTACTAAAACTCTAAATAATTAGAATCCTAAGACTAATAAAACTGTAAATAAAGTTGAATTTGAGAGCAAGATCAATAATGGTGAACAAATAAAGAAAACAATAATGCAAACTCAAATTAACTCAAAAAGGTTTCAAATATCAATGGAGGATGTATGGACGCTTAGTTTGGTTGACCATGCTTTCATCAAAATGTTATGGTGAATTAACATGAACGTTCTACTAAATAAATATTACCGATTTTCTTTTTATTTACAAAAATTCCTACGATCGGGTAATTCTCTTTGTTGATTAACTAATCAATATCCTACGATTGGGTATATCAAATAGCAATCAAATTATGCACAAGGAAAAATATGCTCAATAAACTAATGCCATGACTAGGTCATCAATTTGAAGTTTTGATTAAGTTTTTCAAAGTAAAGTTAAGGTGACATTCCTAAAACCAAACTCTAATATTTTTCAACCTAATCATGAATCTCAAATTGGCCCATGAAAATTCACAATTAAACATCTAAACATACTCTTAATCAAAAGACAAATTTATTCATCTTTAAGCAATAAAAATATCTACTATAACAAATCTAGCAAACATGGCAATACAAACTAAACACCCATAATAGATTTAGCCAAGCATGTTCAAATTAATATTCATAGACAAATTTAATTGAACATACATCTCAAAGAAGTAAGAAGAGGAGGGGAAATTCTATAATAAAAAGAAACCTAGATCTAAATACCACAATTAGATTGGATGACGTTTCCTTCCCCAAAAATTTGATCTTCGATCTTCAATGGCTTCTTGAATCCATATAATTAATTCTCTTGCTTTTTTTAGTGTGGAAAAGCTCCAAAATTCTGATTAAGTCTCTTGATGATTCGCAAAATTGAGTTGTGTGTAAAAGGGAGACTTAATAAGGTATTTATAAATGTAAGGATTACATAAAATTTGGGCTGTCCAAATAATAGGCGCATCGTGGCATACATATTTTCCCACCGCGGCACAGAAACAATTTGGAAAATAATGGCCAAACCCTAGAGGCTCCCACCGCGGCACAACTTTTCCTCATCGCGGCGCACGTTGCATTTTGTGTCTTCACAGTACCCCTTACATATTGGTTGGCTCGTTATGTAAGGCTTACATAATTTGACTCGTGTTGCTCTTAAGTTGTGATTCGAGCGCCGTAAGTGTTCGATCTTTGTATGTTTGCATTATTCGACTCATTTGATGCTAAAAATACCTAAAATACACTAAAACATACCCTTGATTTTGAATTGATAGATTTATGTAAATAATCAAATAAACGAATTATGACAAATATATTTTTAACAATTAAGCACAATAAATTATAAAATATTAGTATTTTTCAAGCACTTGTCAGGGAGCCATATAGGGACTACTAAAGAAGCTTAATTCTACTCACCCTATAATTAATATTCATCAAAGGTTGACAGTATAACCTACGCTCTTGATGATCTTCAGCAAGTTCTTCAAATAGCTTGTCTAACCACTTAGTCAAAGCATCCACTTTTGCATTAAGAGTAGGAAACTCAGTAGATTGAAAAGGAACAATAGGAAGAGAAGAAGGAGTAGAATGTTAAGCACTATAAGATAAGGAAAAAAAGGCTCAAAGTTTCCATAAGGTTGGTAAGAAGCTTGAAAATATCTGATAGAAAGAGAAGTATGGCTGAAAATAAAACCTTGAATAACATCACTAAAAACAAATTGTCCCCAATGAGTAATCAAGGAAAGGAAATGAAAAGTATATAAAGAAGGAGAGAAAGAATGAAAAATGATAGTTTTAAAGATCACATCAATGAGATCTATAGACTACCATCATGAGCACAAAAAAATGTCCCCTACCATCTGGCACAAAAGAGACATGAGTATAAGGAAAGATGCAAGCGGAAATGACTTGCAAAAGCATGTGTCTAGGAGAGATACTATTAACAGGAACAAAACTTCTAGCATAAGGAATGTTAGGTGCAGCAAGTCTGAAAACCATAACAGATTGATTTTGAGCTCTGAGACATTCGAGATCAGCAAAAAAGTTATGAGTGCTAAGATTTTCATATTCAAACAGAAGAATGAAAAAGGTGGAATTTTCCACATTCAAGAGAGATATGAGGTTTAAGACATTATCTCTAGAGAAGGTGACCTCACATCTCCTCAAAGAAAAAGAAATAGAGAAGTGATGAGTGCGATGAGCACGTATCACAGAATAAAATTCTGAGACAAAAGAAGGGTCCTAAGAGTAGGTGAGAGAACGAAGAGAAAGCCAAGAAAAGTATGCAAACCTTTCCTAGATAGTAGGAAATTCCTTGATCAAAACTGAGCTCTCACAAATGCAAGAATGAGATTTCTTAGGTTGAGAAGGACCATCTTCATCTAGGTTGATGCAGGATCTTTTATTTTGTTTAGGCATTTCTTAGGATAAAAGATGGGTAAAAGTATATAGCGATAAAGAAAAGTAGTTTAGAAGGTAGTAGGTAAAAGTATTTTAAGATAGAAAGAAATTTAAGTAAATAAACACATAAAATACTACAAGAAGGAGAGAGAAGAGAAGGAATAGCTTAAATCAAACTAACTCACACTAAAAAATAGTGTGATCAAATTGCATCCTTTTGTTTAAAAAAGAAGTGATGAGGGGCAACAAGCGCATAATGTAATCTCTAGTCCATATGAGTATGTGAAGTATAAACAACTCGAGAGTTATTTGTTTTAGAAATTCTCAAATGACCAATTGAGTGGTCATAAATGCGACTAGGAGGGCTTTTAGAAAGTTTTGCCCTATCTTCACTATGTTGCAGGTAAATAATACACCCAACAACAAAATGCTTAGGCGAACCATAATAGGTACATCTAGAGAAATTAGAATGAGAGAGCGATGGGGAGATATCCTGGTACTACTTTAAACATATCTCATACACTAGTTGGCAAGGTGGCTAACAATATCACAAGCATGACAAGAATGAATAGCAGGGTGAGAGAAATTGGGTCTCTATCTCTGAGGAGTAATACGAGGAGGAAAGAGAGTGGTAGAAGTACCTACATTAAGTCTCATATGGGGATGAGAACTCAACCTCTCACAATAAGGTCTGATATGCCCATGCTTATCTCAGTGGTAACAAGATAGGATGAAGCGTGTAGGTAGTTGCAACAGATCGTTACCGGCATGATGAGAGGAAGAAGTAGGAAGTGAGATGTTGACCCTTTTAGAAGAGACTGGCTAAAACGACACTTGTGACTTACCTTTCACAGCCACTTTACCTTTTCTTTTAACATCAATAGTATTGTGAAGAGGGTTTTCTACAACTGGTTTGAATAAGAGAGGAGCAGTAGTAGTTGTAGAATTAATAAAGAGATAAGTAGAAGTAGTAGTAGAAGAAGACAGAGCTGCACAACCATCATCAGTCACAGGGCTTCTTGATGTCAACAAGGATCTCATCAAACTTTAGAGTGCCCATTAGAGGTTTTTTTACTGTGGACCTAGAGTGTTCTAACTCCTTCTCAAGGTACGTCTGCTTTGCACTTAAAGTAATGAGCATGTCATAATTTTCCTTAATGGATGCCTAAAAAATACTAACAAAATCGCCAAAACTTTTAACTCTATCTTGAAGAGCTAGCAGCACCTCGTCTTTTTCAAATAAGGCATGAGCAAGGTATACCTTTTTGCCTTCTAATATCTCAATCTTCTCTCCTAGAATGAGATTTTTTTAATTTGTTCTTCTGACAGATCCATATTAACTATCCACTAATTTGAAGCACTTTGGAGTTTCTTCAAAGACTATTCAAGGAATCTCATCCTTGACTTGTTTGATTCAACTTCAATAACCATGTCATTGTATCTATTTTGAATAACCTCACATTTCCTGAGAGATCATTTCTGTCCTGGATATGAGTAGATTGCTTCTTGTCAAAATCAGCTTGAAGAGCACTCAACTCTTTTTCCCTGTCCTCAAGGTTATCCAAAGTCTTCTTCAAAGCTTTCTTGGTCTTAATATGCTCCTTGAGCAATTCTTTGTAAGTATCCAGGAGCTCATCATGCTTGTCCTCATTGAGGAATCTTGAAGATTGAGAGGTCATAGTGGGAGGATTATCTTTAGTTGCCATAAAGGCTATAAAGTTAATTTCATCCTCTTACAAACTACAACTACTATCCAAAATAGTAACCTCTGCCACCATGGCTTTCTTTTTAGATTCTCGTCCCTTTAACCGACACTAAGCAGCAATGTGTTCGAGTTTTTTGCACTCATAACACCTGACCTATCTAGTCTGACCTCTAGACTGAGGTCTCTTTTCTTCGTCATCAAAATCTTCAACTCTAGCTTTGGAATCTCTTTGGTTAGAGTTTAACTTTTTTATATTTACCAAGAGTATTATTCATTTTTCTCTTGAAGAATTTCTTAAACTGATTTGCTAACAAAGCAAATTCTTCCTCATCCATACTAGATGAGTCATCATTATCAGCAAAAATACGTTCTTTTCCTTTATGAGTCTTAGTAGTCTTCAACGCAAGACTTTTACCTTTATCAAAAGCAGCTGATCTTTTAGGAAGAAGGTGGTGTATTTCAAAAGCTTGAAGATCTCTAACGATCTCACTTAACTTCAAAGGTTCTCCTTCAAATGTTGTTTTAATAACAATAACATTTTCTTGAAAACGCTGAGGCAAGCTATAGAACCTTCTCAGCTTGAAGTTCTTTATCAATATAGGACATCCAAGGTTGTAAGAAATGTTGATAATATTTGAAAAGCGGCTGTAAAAACTATCAAAAATTTCATCTTCTTTCATCTAAAGAAGTTCATAATCTCTTTTTAGTCTCATTAACTTGGACTTCTTTACCGTAGAGGTACTTTCATGTGTTATCTCTAAGATATCCCATGATTTCTTTGAAGTAGTGTAAGTCAAGATCTGATAATACTCTTCAGGGGTGACAGCTCGAGTAAGTGCGTGTAACCCTTTACTATTCTAGTCGCACTCACAACTTTCCTCTTTCATCCATTCAATCATTAGTTTATGAACAATTGTTCGGTCTTCAATATCAGACAAGATCTCTCATCGACCAAAAGAAAGCCCACATTTGAGACTTCCAATAGGCATAGTTATATCCATTGAGAACTGGAGGTCTATCTACGTTTCATCCTTAATTGAAGTCCATCCTATTAAAAAGTGAGTGTGTGTGAAAAGTATGAGAAATAGATCAACACTGGAGTCATTTAGCTCAATAAGGGTGTACCAACTCTGATGCCAATTGAGAGAGTCTCAACTCAGTGAACAACTAAATTTAGGTGATACGTACACCTAGTGACTTGCTTATCTGATATAAGCAGCAAAAACCAAATAATAATTAACAAATAATTTGTAAATAAACAAACAAGACAAATATCAAACAATAAGATAAAGCTGTAAATGCTTTCTAATTATCGTATAGTCCTAATATGTTGACACATATATTGAGGATATTTCGATTGTACTAACTCAGGCAATAAATCAATCAAACACAACAATATAACGTGATAATTCACTTAGGCTCCAATCCTAAGTGGTAACATTTACGAGTTGCTTAGGACAACTACTCGTAGCGAAATTCACTAAGAATATAAAATAGTTATTATAGACTTGATAAATATAAAACGTCAAATATCTCTATCAGTGAGGAACCACCTGTTCTAACTATTTAGGCTACTATCTCCAGTTGTCTCCATAGATACTTTGATTCTTACTAGATTCAGCTCAACTCCAAAACCACACCACTATGAAGTGTGATACAAATACTTGTAATTAGTATGTGTGTATAATCTATATGTAGTTTTACCCAAAATATAAATTTTAGAATAAACATCTCGTAACAACAATACAAAAACACACTCGACGTATTGTTGACATGAAAACTTCATCTTGTAATAACAATAAAAAAAATACTCGATGTATTATTATTACATAACTCCTTTTGATAAAGTAATTTTAAAAAACTCTTACCTCGATCTCGCATCTTAATACATAACCAACACTCGATGTATTGAGAATACAAAATTGCCTTTTGAAAATATCAAAGATATTATCGCCTCCTAATTACTAATATGGAATCACACTCAACGTATTAGTGATAAGAGAATTATAAAATGATTTTTAAATATAACAAAAATATTTTTTTATTCACTTGAAAAAATACGCAACACCAAATATACGGTATAAGAAATATATGTGAAAGTGGTGAAAGAGAGAATAAGAAAATGTGTACAAAGGTGTATTAAATAAGAGAGAGGATGAGTTATTTATAGCTAATTTTTTTCTGCTACCTGGACCCTTGTCGACCCTTCACCGTGCACCTCCACGAGGCCTCGTTAACTACCTCAGCAAAACCTTCAAAAAATGTCAATGAGGTCCAATGAGCCATAAATTTATCTTGTGTACACTCCCGGACCCTTCGCCAACTATCAGGATGAGCTATCAACGAGACCTCTGCGAGGCCCTAATGAACTACTAAACATAAGTTTTTTCAAAGCTAAACTTTACTAAATAAAAAGCCGTAAATACCCGCAAATTTAGGGAGACAAATGCAAGTAAAAACACATTTTAACATGCAATCTATATGCTCCCAACTTCCTATGGTGTGTATATCATACAAACATACAATAGTATTAAGATCTATATGAGTGTGTGTGATAGTGATCACAAGTAAAACACTATACAATGAGGTAGACAAGAACACTAAGTAAAATAAACATACTCCATATTTTGCTTACGATAACACCAATATAGACTCAAAGAGACTTACAGAACTTACAATTATGATTCGTGGCTGCTAGTAAACCACATGTCCATCTAAATTGACTTTGATATTACCAAATAGTCAAACACTATCTAGAAGTTAAGGACAATGCTAGGGGATAAGCGAAAAGAAGAAAGATTAGGGGGAGAGCGAACAACCGAGAATTAACATGATGTATTCAATTTTAAATTTTATAGGTTTTAAATATTAAAAAGTTTAGACTTATATAAATTTTTTAAGACTTAATATGAAATTTTGTAGACTTTTATTTAGATTTCAAGAGATTTTATTAAACTCTAATTTTAAGAATTTCATAAATTTTCACAAATTTATAATAAATTTTACATAATTTCATACATTTTTACTCTCATTTTTTTTATATATATCTTTCAATTTCTTCCTTTACATTTTAAAGATATTCACATACTTGTTTTGTTTGTAATATGATTAACATTAACAAGTAACATTAAAAAGTATTGTCACATTCAACTCTGTACTTCAATAAAAAATTTATATTATTTATGTCTTATTAAGTAATAAATATAAACTATAATGCATGAAAGAAACATTAGAAAAATATTAATAATATAATTATTTTACATTGATCATGCTATAATGTCAAAAATAATAGAAAATTAAAAAATAAAAAACACATAATATCCAAACTTAATTAAATATTAAAAAAATTGTTGTTAAATAAGCTATTGCATTCCTAAAAAAGAAAAAGAAAAAATAAAGGAAAAAACCCATAATATTAAATTTTTGACGTCGTTAATAGTTCAAAAATATTTTATTTTTTAACAAAATTATTAATTTTCAATTTTTTGATAAGGAAAACAATAAATAATAATAAAAAAAAAAGATTGTTGTATTGAAATAAAAAACTTTATATGGTGACAAACTTAAAATATATTAGATAATAAATGATCCATCATCCATGCCATGAAATGATAAAGTTAATAAAGAATATAAAAAAATATAGATAAAAGAGTATTAATTCTATTATTATTGAGCCCATTATAACCCCATGTGAAGACGAATATGCATTATCTTTTTTTTAAAAAGAGCCACTATCGCTGTCACCACCATGATTAGGGCTTATAGGCTCTATTGAGCAAATAATCCTCATGTCAAAATAGCTTTCTACCATTGACTCAAACCACCCCCTCTAAATCTATTCCTTATTTTACAAAATCTATCAATACCTCTCAATCTTTCTCTTTATAACATAATTTCCTCAAATCCATCTCATCCTTATTGCCAATAATTTTTTCTGCTCTGCCATTAGTGCATCTGCCAATAAAAACGACGATGTGAGGATGAGGTTGATAAAGGGAATTAAAACTAAGGTCTCAAGAAATTTCTTGGAATAATGTGTTATTTGTAGTAAATTTTATTTATACATAAAAAATATTTAAAATTTTCAAAAGTCTCTAATTAAGTGAAACTTTTAAAAGTAAAAATGTATTTTTAGATAAACAAAGCTATTGAATTGACTTTAGGATAATCCATCTAGTATCACGATTGGTGCTACATGTATGAGGTCTAAAATTTAATACTAAGTACACTTTCTCTTTTTAAGAAATTCGAACAGCTCTCCTATTAACTCAAAGTTTGGTCTCTTATATGTCAATAATTCAGATAACAAACGTGGTAATGGTAAAATAAATGTTTTTAAAAATTACAAAGAAAATTATAGGACAGAAGTTGAACAAGAAGGCATGTCCTTTACTCCTAAACTTAGAGGCGTCAAAAAGGCTGGGCCGTCAAATTAGAGTGTCATGCCAGCCCGTTAGCTAGCGTGCCGTGCCAACCCTTGGCTCATATACGTGCCGTGCCTTCATTCTTAGCCCATGAGCTTTAACGTGCCGTGCCGTGCTTGGCTCGTTGGGCTATGCTTAATGGGCTTGAAAGGTCCATTACCCATTTATTTTATTTTTATTATATATTTATTTAATTATTTAGTTAAAAATTATTAATAATGCTTTAAAAAGCTAAAAGTGAGAGTTAAACTCTTAATGTTCATTAGGAATTCATTAGGTTATGTTTAATTTTCATTAAATATAAAAAAAATTATTTATTTATTGATTTTTTTTTAAATTAATTTTTAAAAAATAAGGTTTCGAATGTCAGCCTGGCCCAGCCCGTTATGGGTCAAGGGCCACGAGCCATGCTATGCTATGGATCGTGTACGGCACCCCTACCTAAACTCCTATACTCTTATGACCTGTGTTCCAATTATATTTATGTAAATTTGATAATAACACAAAAATTAGAGTAATAATATTATTATAATTATTTTTATTATTATCATAACAAAAATATATAAAAAATTATTTTATCATTATTGTTAATAAATTATTATTATTATAATAATAATAATTTTATTTGTTACTGTGACCCAAAAATTGAAATGTGGACATTGGACAAAAATACTCGTGGGCAAACTTGGATAAAAAATGTGTTTATTTAGCAGCTCTCACGAGTTCTGCTCATTGGGTGTTCCAAGCCAACTTACCTTTTTATTTATTTACAAGAAGCCCACTTGCCTCTCCACAGACAAGGGATAAAATATCTGATCAGCGACGACGTTACGGGTTCATTTTCTCACTCAAGCACCGGAGCTTCCAATTCCTCGGCTCAGCTTCCGCCTTCGCAAACCTCACTTATTAGGGTTAGGTTTTCAACTTCAAGCTCGATGTCAGATTATGATAGCAAGCGCGACGACTACTCTTCTCGTCGGAGCAAAGCAGCCGATCATGGAGGTGGCTCATCTCCCGATGACGCTGTTGATGAGCGTGACTCACACCGCAAGGTTTCCATTATTATTCCCCAAATTCTGTACTTTCAGTTATCCATGTAATTCAGTATAATTTCACATTTTGGTTAAATTGGACTTTATTGTGGCACATTTGTGGTATTATATTTCTCTATTTTTTTTCACGATATACGTATTTGATTTGAATTTAGGATAGATTCTGTTTCGATTTTACAGATTCTAAGTTTCAATATGGACAGATGTAAACGTTTTATGGTTTTTTGTGGGAATGTTTTGGTTGTACTTCTAGTCCTTTAGAATTGTTTTTGGCCATCTTCTATTTTCAGTGAGATTAGAATACAATATTAAAAGAGTTTCCATTTCACAGTTATTATTGGATGTAGATATGACGGTGGAGTACCTTTATTGGTAGACTTTGTTGTCGAAGTAGTTTTTTTTTTTTTTTTTTATCTTTGATAATCAAATTACCGAATGCTTTGTAATCGTCCCAGCACAATGCTCATGGATCATATCACAAGAGTTCACGGACTAGGGACGAAGACAGAGATAGAGGATATAATCGAGGCTTCCATCAAAGGGGTTATAATGGAAGAAGTTCAAGAGGTGATAGAGGAAGGGACAGATCTGAAGTCTATGAACGACATCAAGGTCGAGATAGGTTTGTCACATTTCCTTTACTTTTATACATTTTTTTTTCCTTTGTGGTTTTAAAATATGGGGGCGTGTCTCTTAACTGTTTTTGTGATCCCTGCTGTTTTTTTTTAGAGTTCATCTAAAACCCATTTCTATCCCCTCGTTGGTCTGTAAAAATTTGGTACTTTGGTGTTTGTTGGGAATGAGTCCTGACTTTGTTTTGGTCTTAATTTCTTTTCAGGCATGGTGATTATAAGCAAGATAGAGAAAGAAGATATAGACAAAGATCCCTTTCACCCTCGGGGCCCAGATCTAGTAACCAATCTAGATCACCCTCTCCTTCTCATGCTCGTACTAAAAGGTGAGAGAGAAGTAGAATATGTTTTGCTAAATCTTTGGTTTGTATTTTCAGGCCACAAGTATTTTCCATAAATTCTTCATACGTTGTAACCTCATTGCTTTGTTTCTTCAAGAACAATTTTTACTGCATTTCTTTTGGAATTACCTTCATTTTTAACTTACCCATGTTTGTTGGGGTGTCGATCTTTGGAATTTCATCCTCAATCTGGTAAAGATAGATACCTCATTCTATATCTGAGTTTATATTTTCCTGTTTTATAACAAGTAGTTTTGGTTGTGATATGGTATGCTGGTACAGATCAATATGCCCTGCTATATTTGTTTTCATTTTGGAAGAAGCACATATCCCCTATAATCTTGCTGAAACTTTATATACTTGTACAGCAAGCGGACAAGTGGTTTTGACATGGTGCCACCTGGAATGGCCACCCTGCCTGCTGCTGCTGCTGCTTCAGGTTCGAATTAAAACTTTACCCACATAGTCATATAGATTATAGTAAACTAAACTCTCTACTTTCTTACATTAGAGATCTATTTCTTATTATGGTGTTAACAGAATGTTTCTGTTTGGAAATTATTTTTCCTTACTATGGAAACTGAGAGCCCTATTGTTGTTTGGTTGTTGTGTGTGGTTGTTTGTTTGTGTTTGTGTTGATGGTTTGGGTAAGAAGGCAATTTTTGGTAGGCGTGACAATATAGCTATAATGTTCATCGGGGAAAGAGACAATTAGCTGGATCTTGTTCGCCGTCAACAGACTACCAGCACCATCTGGTAGAATTACTAATATTTTCCTAGCATCTGCAGTGATGGAACTCATTTCTTACTTTATTTTTGATGGTATTAACTAGGTATGAACTAGGTACTTTCTTTCATCTTTATTTTAAATAAAAGCAGGTATTTCTAGGCAATTAGGCTATTTGTAGATGCAACAAATTTAAATCTTAAAACTGCACATCTCGTCCATCCAGATTTACCTGTTTTCATTCTGTAAATAATACAGGCCAGCAGCCTGGACTACCTCAAATGATGCCTGGAGTAGTCCAAAACGTATTATCTTTTGGGACAACACAAGTTTGTATCATCTACTGCATCATTTTTTGTTGGTTTTACTTCCCCCCCTCTCTTGGGCATCTTTATGTTTTTGTAGTAATGTGATAGGCTTTTATATGAAACAGTTTTCACTTCCTTTGATACCATCCCAAGCTATTACACAGCAGGTAAGAATTGAATTGCCCTATAATTTGTAATCTAATGTGACGAACATTTCTATATATATCTTTACTGGAAAATTTTCTTTATACTCTATCCTATACAGGCTACAAGGCATGCAAGAAGGGTTTATGTTGGTGGTCTGCCTGCCATGGTTAATGAGCAGGTTATTCTCTGGGCTTTGGGGTTTTGTTAATACCTTTATTTCACACTAAAAAGAGGTTCAATGTTCTCCCTGTACACTGCTTACAAGCATCCCTTTAGGGATGGCTTTATAAATCCTTTTGCTCTGTTTTGGCAGTCAGTGAAGTTGTTTTTGATTTTATTTCAGGAATATTATCATCTCTCACTTATCTTGTCTTCATTCAGAGAATTTTTGTTCTTGTTCTATAGTTGTTATCCATTTGACAGTTTCAAATGAGACAATTTGGCTCCACTGTGAAGTTCTTTTTTAATTTCTGTATGCTTTGTTATTTTTCAATCACAAATTGGTGATTAATTCACCCTTGATTGTTGCTTACCCCCAGATTGCCAGGTTACATGAGTGTCATTTGTAAAATAAAAAAAAAAAAAAAATTAAATTCTAAGTCACTCTTTCATGAAAATAGTCTTTTGTCCTTATTGGATTCACAGGTTAAAGTCCTTGCTGAATCTTCATTCAGAATTAGTCTTTTGGTTTTTTTGTTGGACTTTACTTTTTTTTTAATCTTTTCTCTTTCACCATTATGTCTTAACTTATATCCAGCAAAGGTCTTATTTACCAATTTATCTTGTATCTTTGGTCTTATTAATAGCTTAATGTGATTTTTTGTGTTACAAAAGAGTACCAAACTGCAGAAATTTTTTAACTTAGATTTTTTTAATTTTATTATTGTTGGGTGAGGGGACTCTTTAGTCTCATTATTTTTTAAAATGAGCAGTTTAGTCCCGTTATTTTTGGATTGGGCCCAACGGGTTCCAAATTTTTTAAGAAATAGCCAAATAAATCCAAATCACAAATTTTCATTTAAATAAGGCAAAAATATATATATAAGAGATGTGTGATCTTCGTTTTCATAGATATTATATAGATCTTATCCATTTTAGCTCCTAATAAATTTGTAATATTTTTAAATTCTATTATTTTAAAATTGAAGTTCTTTTTCTTTATACGGTGGGAAAAAAGATTTCAAGTTTTTTTTTTTTTTTTTTGTAATATATGAATCTTTTTTTTTTTCTTTCAATTTTTTAAAATTATTATAGTTTGAAATTACTAATTGCTCTTAATTAATTAGTCACGTGGTTAAGAAATGCATTTTTCGTTATGTATAAACTTTTTTTTTTCAATTTTTTTAAAAATTATTATAGCTTGAAATTACTAATTGTTCTTAATTAATTAGGCACGTGGTCAAGAAATGCATTTTTTGTTATGTATAAAGCCCAATTTCAATGGTGTTATGTTAATTGAACTAATTTGAATATTTTTGTTAAATTACATACCAAATTGGCCTAATCCAATAATTACGGACTAAAATGCCTATTTTACAATAGTTATGGGACTAAGTTAACATTTTTTCCTATTTTTGCCCATACCCTATTATTATGATTATTCTTTTTAAACATTGAAAAACTTAAAAGTATGATTATTATTCCAAAACAGGCTATAGCAACATTCTTCAGTGGTGTTATGGCTGCTATTGGAGGAAATTCTGCTGGTCCAGGTAATCATTATTTACTTTAAAATTTAAACATGTTTAACATTCATGCTTTTGTAGTTCATGATACATCTTGTAAACCTGTAATTCTTATCCATTTCTCATGGGTTTTATTTAAGAGTGGTATTTGAACTTGCAGGTGACGCAGTTGTCAATGTCTATATTAATCACGAGAAGAAGTTTGCATTTGTAGAGATGAGAACAGTTGAGGAAGCTAGTAATGCAATGACATTAGATGGAATCATGTTTGAAGTATGCATAGCAAGAGTCTTTCACTAAACTTATATTGTTCTTTTAAGATTTCATATGTGAATGGTGACATTTAAACATTACACTGAAGTATTTATAAGCAAAAATAAATCTACGAACAATTTTATAAAGAGATATCATATTGAACATATTCATCTGATTTGCATTTCTTGAGCTTGCATATTACAAGCATCTATGCATCAAATTATTCAACTGGTTGGTTTCCTTAAGTTTTTCCACTTTAAGTGGTTGGCATCCATATTCCTATCAATAGTAACCAGTATATCTTATTGAGTAAACATATTTTTCTACCACTAAACTACCGTTCAACTTTCAAGTGTTACAGAACTACCACCAAGTGTTGCACTAGTACCACCGTGTTAATCATCCGCCATCTCATTAAGAATCTTAACAGAGAAAGTCGCTTTTATTAAAAAATATTTCCCAAAATTTTCACCATTTTGTACGAGTAACCGATAAATAAGTATTATGCTAATGCATTTTTTGCTCTCATTTTCTTAATTAAAATTCGTTTCATTGGCGCCAAATGGTGCAAATTTTAAAGAAAAACGGCTTTAAACATTAGAAGCACATGACTTTTTCAAGTTGGATTCTTAACGAAAGATGAATAGGGTGGTATTAATTCAACAATTAAACTAGCATGGTGGTAGTTTTGTAACTCTTGAAATTTTAATAATATTTTGGTGGCAAAAAATCTTTTTACCCCATCTTATCTGCGTGGGTTTTGTAAATTGAAGCAAATAGTTAATGGAGCCATGATTAGTCGTTTCTTTCTCTTTTTCTTTTGCTTAATGGACTACCTTAAGTGATCATTAATGAATATTAGTATGCATATGGAAACAATGGCATTCGTGCTAAAAATATAGTAATGCTCAATGAAATTACTCGCATTTCTGTGATTAATGTCGGTAATGAAAAAACGTAAACTTTTCATATAATATCATTAGAGGATAATACCTCTTCAATCTTAGATGTTCCATCCTCGTGGAAGGTTGCACTTGTGTGGGTAAGGAACTAGTGATTCACAATTATTCTTTCTAATGAATTTCATATAAACTTCTGTTCAAGCAAGGTTGTAAATGATGTAAATAAATATTGAGACAATATCCTTGAATGTGGCAAGGTGCCAGCTTTACATAATATATAATATTAAAAATATTATGTAAATAACAGTTCATGATCACGATGCA
This sequence comes from Elaeagnus macrophylla, assembly GCA_029378325.1. Classification (NCBI taxonomy): domain Eukaryota; kingdom Viridiplantae; phylum Streptophyta; class Magnoliopsida; order Rosales; family Elaeagnaceae; genus Elaeagnus; species Elaeagnus macrophylla. The sequence continues at coordinate 32,871,337 of CM055640.1, read as the reverse complement.
AGAATTTCTGTATGCCTCTTATTCCAACAACTGCTAGTTTTTTTTCCTATGCTTGAAGGATGTTAGTAACTTAGCATTGATAGCTGATATTTATCATAGTTGCAAGGTTTAGTTTTCTCTTTTCTACGACATTTCTTTCACCACAGTATCTTTGCATTGTTATTTCTCTTTTATCAATTTATGTTTTTGGCTGGATTAGATATAACAATTTGAAAATTTTGGTTTAGTTGCTATCTTGACTGTGAGGGTAAGCCTTGTGTGCCTGAAGGTGTGCAGCTCACCCTTAAGAGGTGTAAGCCTCAAAATTATTTTCTATTTTTTCCTTCCTCATGGAAAGCCTCAAAATTACCTTTTAAACTATGATTCTAAATGTTGTTAAAAAAACAAAACAAAAAAAGAACTGGCTGAGCCTATGTTAAAAGAAACATAATGTTATTTTCGGGTGTACACTCCTTGCTGGTTGAAGCAACTAAAATACACAACTGTGATTAATGCTTCAAAGATAAGAAAGGAGTTGATAAACTGGTACTACCAGCTTATTCATGGTTTGTTCATAAATACAAAGCTTCTTGGTGTCTAAGTGTCAAAATGAGAATGGATACCGATGCATATATTTGCTCTGTTTTGTTCTTTGGTTTGTGCATAAATATAGAGTTACTTGCTATTTCTAAGCTCTCACTTTTACTTCTTATAAATTGCCTTGAAATTGTATAAATTGTGGAATTCCAGTTCAATTTACATATTAATTATTAGCTGGAATAATCTTGATGCACATGTAGTCATGGGCATCTTTTTTGAGCATATATTCATTTATATGGTTCTTTTAATAGGGAGTTTCTGTGAGGGTACGAAGGCCAACTGATTACAATCCTGCATTAGCTGCCACACTTGGTCCTAGCCAACCAAGTCCTCACCTTAATTTAGCTGCTGTTCAACTTGCTCCAGGGTGGGTTAGCCCTTTCACTTTCTCTGTTTTGAATATTCTTTATTGGCTGAGTCGTTGCTATCTGCATGTTTGTTGGAAAACCTTGTTTTGCTAATTATGGATTTTGATCCAGTGCAATGGGTGAAGTAGGGGGAGCTGACCGTATCTTTGTAGGTGGAATCCCATATTACTTCAATGAAGTACAAGTTACAGAGTTGCTACAGTCTTTTGGGTACGTTTTATAAGAGTTGTCACCAATTTTCATTTTTTTTCTTGAATCCATGCTTTTTCTTCAAAGTTTGTTCAGTTTAGTGTTGGCACTTCTTAGTGTTATGCTGTCAACTGTGCGGTTAGTGTTGACACTCCTTAGGGTTATGCCTCTTCTTGTATTCATGCTTTTTCTTCAAAGTTTGTTCAGTTGTAGTGTTGACACTCCTTAGGGTTATTGTTTCTTCACTCTTTGGTCAGTTGTGCGGGCTGGGAAAGTTGGTGGCGACTCGAATAAGCCCGGCTCAAATTGGTCTAAATCTAACACGATTGTGCCAAAACTTGTCAACTTGAACACAAACAAAATAATTTGGGCTGGCTTGAAATAGCCCAAATTGGCCCAATTTTTACTTGCATGTATTAATTTGTTTTTTCTAGCTTATTTAACTATATTAATTTGAGAAGTTGAAATCTTCCATAAATTTTTCAATCTAATATACAATAATTTTTTATTGACCCAAACTCAATACTTTCCAACCACCATATTTAGTAATATAAATTTTGTTACAAACTTTTTTACAAAATTCAAAACTAGTAAGTTTCATAGTTATAAAATTATTATTTTTATTCCACATAATGCTCACAAGACATGGATATTTTAAAGGACTATTACTAAAATTAAAAAAAAATAGATATTTTAGACTTGAATTTCATGTAATTGTGATTAGTGATAACACATGATACTTATAGAAGTGGCTAAGAAGAATAAAGATATAAGCTAATTTGTCTGATCCATGAGCAAGACATTATTAAACTTGTCTGAAGTACGTTAGATGAAATAATTAATGAATTCAAAAGAAACTTTGACAAATACCATTTTATATGTAATTAAGAATTGCTCATAATGCAAGTCAGGACTAATGTTGATAAAATGTCATATAACTCTTGTCAATAAGTGAATAGTTAATAATTGAAGACTGAAAAAGTTAAATCCAACAAATTTGTCATTACTCGAATTAGCAGAATATAGCATATAAAAAAATAATAGTAAATAGTATAGAACATGAATTATTGATTATTTTTATTTCATGTTATTGGACTGGCTCCAAAAATTTTGGTGTTATTGAAGATGACCCGAATTTAATTTGATTCATGTTTAGTTCGTGTTCAATTTGGACAATTGGGTTGTCACATAATTTGCCACCCCTAGTTAGGACGCATGGAAATATTACTATTCAGGCTGATAGATCTATGCTATATATAATATCAATTATTAATTAATCATTCAAATTTTATATTTCATTCATGCAGGCCTCTCCAAAGGTTCGACTTAGTAAAGGATAAAGACACTGGAAATTCTAAGGGATATGGTTTTTGCATCTATCAGGTAAGTAGCCATGTTTTAGAAATTTTAGATGATGTTTTGGTTGCTCACCTTAAAATTGATTTATACTTTCTATAATCTTGTTCATTTTCAAGATAATGGTCATATGAGGAAGGTTTCTGATCTTGCATCCTTTAAATTTGGAGAGACTGGTTTATTGTTCTAGAGGCTTCTTCTTATATATCTATATCTATATATATATATATACAAATTTACATAACCGTCAGGATCCAGCAGTGACAGACGTTGCTTGTGATGCTCTTAATGGCTTGAAAATGGGTGATAAAACTCTGACTGTTCGGCGTGCCACTTTGAGGTTTGTATGTTTGGATAATATATTTCTATGTAGTTTTGATCTCAAACTCATTCTTTTTTTTACCCATTATTTTTGTAATATTTGGTGTTAGGAACCATCCTAAAATCTTTGTTTGTCAAAAGTTATTCAAGTTGAAATGCCTACTAAAGCTAATTTGTAATGTTGTCTCTGTAGAAGGATTCTTTATTGGAATTATGAAATTTGACGGCAATAGTACAAGTTTAATATTGCATTTGAAATAATTTTGTTGGTTTTATTTTTATTGCTGGTTTTCATGAAAGAAAATAATGCAGACTGTGGAGGATGTGAGAAATTCCAGTCTGACAAGATTTTCTGAGTTTCAAAAGCATAGATTGATTTCATCAATTGTTCATAATTTACTTATTTTAGTATTAGGAACATCAGATTCTTTTTTACACTAAGAATGAGAGAATTTTATATTTCAATTTGATTTTTTCCAAAATTTGCTTTGTAATAAGGAGTAATATGAAAAAGGCACGTTCTTTTAGAGTGCAGTCTTACCCTTGTGCTGTAGGTATTAAGTTTGGCTCATTTTTTTTTTTATGGTTAAATCTTCAAATGCCCTCTTATATATCCCACATTGACTTTAGTGGCTTTCGGGAGTTAAAACATGGAAGAACATTTAATTAATGAGTATGATGCTGGTCTGGCTTGTGTGGTTGGGAAGGAATGAAAGACTCTAAACAGATAGGAAAATAATAATGCTTGGAAAAGTTAAAGGTTTTTCTTTCTGGATAGGACTTTTCATGTGTTCAGCAAGTGTACAGAAATGATGTTTTTGAGGGATAAGATTTTTGTATGTAATGTTTCTTTTTTAGGTGGTTGTTTTGTTCTCTCATCTTATAAACTTTTGTATCTCTTGGGAACTATGTGTATTGTGAAGTTGGACATAGTCCACCTGTTTTGTCTTTTGGACTTATATCAATACATTTTATTATTTCCAATTTAAAAAGTTGTTTGCTATATTTAATGTATGGTTGATTTTATTTCCTGTTTTTTCTATTAAGATCAAGCCTCAATCTCACTAGTAATATATATTTTTTATGTGTGGGATTATTTCAAGCTATCTACGACATTATGTAATTCCTTTTGCATCATATAATTTACTTCTACAGCAACGGGCAGTACAAATCAGAACAGGAGAATCTTTTGGAACAGGCACAACAACATATATTGCAGGAAAGCTGAATACTGACATATTTCTTTTGCCTACTTTTCTATACCTATTTGGTATTGTCGTCCAAATATACTACTGACATAGTGGGGTTGTCTGTGTTACAGAAAATGGCATTGCAAGTTGGTAGTATAAATCCTGCCGGAGTGGCAATGGAGCTTGCAGCAAATGCAGAAAGTCCAACAAAAGTTTTGTGCCTGACTGAGGTAGTAATAGTATCAGTCTATGCTATAACATAACCTTGCAGTAAAATGTAACATTCTACTTTTCTTAATGATTTTCGTAAAAGGTTCTGCTTAGTATGGTTCTAAAAGGCAGTTGTGAGTGGTGTCTTGAGTCATGCCTCTTGACATGGAACATCAAACATGTTTACCTATCTTGATGAGGCCTATGCCTCCAAGAGTGAAGTGCACCATGCCCTCTGGTTTTGCTGTTTTAAGTAGGTCGATCCATTGTTCTTGGACACCCAAGAAATAACCCATCATGAAATATTGGTTGATTATGAGAAGAAGATACATAAAATATAAGAAAGCGGAAGGATTTTATGAGAAGATGGCCCAATAGTTAGGGTTTTCCAATATGTTTGCTGTATTTAATAACCCAAAGCACTCCTTTGCCTTGTTAGCTCTTGACCTCTGCAATTTTCTGTTGGGTCTTCCTCTTGTTTTCTCATTTATTCTGGGTTATTATTGCCCTTTTTTTTACTACGCTGCAATTTCAATGTCTGAATTTTATTTTCATTTTTTTGAAGCTTCAGTTCTATCTCTATTTTCGGTTTCCATTATGGACTGGCAGGTTGGGTCTACGCTTTTAGTCTTTAGTATAATACCCTCCAACAAACCCTACCAAAAGAGCTAGCTGCTTGAATGTTTATATTAATAATGTTAAAATTATTTGTTTTATATAGACTTTGTATGATATGTAGTTTATTCATGATGAGATTTTTATTTTTTATTTTCTACTGCCATATATTAGTCTATAAATTATTTGTAGCTTTATGTTAAATTATCTCTGGAATTGAGTCTTATAACTTGTACAATGACTACAATCTAGACTCATGGAAGAAAATTTTCCTGGCTTTAATAACCTTGTCTTTTACGATTATTACCGTACCGTCAGTTTATTAATCCATAATATTTGCTTCTCTCCAATGAAGGCAATCACTGATGATCAACTACGGGATGATGAGGAGTATGAAGAAATATTAGAGGACATGAAAGACGAATGCAGCAAATTTGGTACTTTAATGGATTCGATTTCTGCTGCTTATGAACCTGATTATTTTTGTTTATATGGCTTGTGCAAAACATGTATGAGTTGTGCTTGTGTGGTTGCAATGAATGTGGAGTCTACCTGATGGATACTCGTTATGTAACTCGTAAATCGTAATTGCATTTCAACTTTATAAATTTATAATGGTTTGGACCTGTAGAATGGATAGGATGAATAGAAAATTTGTTTCATATTTAGTGTCTTGAACAATATAATTATCAGTCATCCAGTCCTCATTCTTACACTAGAGACTAATAAGAGTGAATTAGTGATTACATTGATGAAAATGGTTGAACAAGATTCATTGCCTTATGTAAGCCTTTCCCTTTTTAAACAATGTAATCATTATCATGGTTGTGCTAGCGGGAGACTAATATAACATGTATTTAGCTGATCCTTATTCATCCTGCATGCAAAAGCTACATTCACAGATTTAACATTCATTTTAATGTTCTTGATTGCATGGTTTTAGGTACTGTGGTTAACGTCATCATTCCTCGCCCAAATCGAAATGGAGATCAGGTCTCGGGCCTTGGAAAGGTAATTTGCATACAATCCAGGTTTTTTTATCATAGAAAGGAAGAAAATGACAATGAAAAGTTAACAACGGATACAAGTACGACTAAAAAAGAAAGCAAACTGATGGGATCACTTGCAGGTGTTCTTGGAATATTCTGATAGTGCTGGTTGTACTAATGCAAGGAACATACTAAATGGAAGGAAATTTGGGGGAAATATTGTGAATGCCACTTTTTATCCAGAAGACCGATATTATACCAAGGACTATAGTGCATGATAATATTAGGTACACCCACTTTTCTGCACCAGTTTGCAGGGATCGTCTTGTATTTTGAAAGTAGGTTTTACATTTGCACTCAGTTTATAATCTATTTGTCATGGAATCATCAGCTTGTATGTTAAGTTTTTTATTTGGTCTGGTTGCATTGTTCATGCGAGAATTCTTAGGATAATCAGATTACTTTCAACGACAGCTGCCCATTGTGTCAGTTTTCTACTCCCTTATTGAGACCCCTCTTTCTCGAATTACAAAGATGGTGTCTGAGAGTTAAGGAAGGGTTCATCGATATTTCCGTGATTGGAATTATTAAACATTATTGATCCAACCTTGAATATTTTTATTGGTATAAAGGAGAATTTGCCATTTCATTAGACCTAGATAACAAGTGGATTATTGATACCAAGTTTGCAGTTTTATAAGATATCAAACATTTGATTTCAAAGCAGTCAATCAATATATTGGATAGATATGTTCTCCATTTGTGTTTTTAATAATGGACGTACTTGAACTTCAGGCTCATATGAGGTTGGGTGAGCAGTGCCAGTTAGTGCGTGTACGTATGAAATCAGTAAGAAGCTTGGTATGGAGAAGAAAGCGTTATATAGTCATGATGGCACAATGCTACATGATAAATCTAGGGAGAGGGTGAGTTTAGATCGCGTAATTAAGAAATTTTGATGACATGAGGGAGGAATGCGTAATTGTAGTTGATATTGCTCAATATGTAATTAGCAATGTTGACCGATATATCCTTCATGTAATTTTATATATAATATTAGGAATTATATAGAAAGCGTTCATGGAGGTTCATGGAGGTTCTGTAATTTTGATAAATATAATTATCTAGGAAGAGTAGTGCAAGTAGATCTTACATGTAGAGAACTAGCAGTGATATAGTACCGTAAGTGGATATCCAATTATTTTTTAAAGCATGGATAATATTGTTTTGAGTTGCATTCATATTCAAGTAATCCAATTCATACAAGTTGCATGTTTATTAAAAGTGCATTCATGTTAACTAGTATTGAAAAAACATATATTAATTTTAATACATTTCAAAGAACTTGTACACCATAAAAGTATATTTTATTTTTATTATTAGAATCAGTCAAATATGTGGAAGCTAAGTTGCAAGCAAATTAAGATTAAATCAATTTTATTATATATACTAATTTTTATATCAGCTTGTAAGTTTAGTAAATATTTTATAGTTGCTAGAGTACTTCTTCCAATATTTTTATGATAATTGGCTCTACTCAGTATTCAAATATGCAATAAATTGATAAGACATCATGACCGACAGATTTGATCAAGTTCAACTTACTATGATGTCTACCAACTCAGTATGATATTATAAGTTTAGTATCAAGTTACAAGTTTAGTATGTGACAAGTTCAATTTGTGACAAGTTTAGTTAAGTTATTGCGCACATGACTCATATATGAGTAGAGCCAATAGAGTCATTTAATAGTTGTATCAAGCAAGTTCGTCACATGAGTAGTTGAAAGCTGGCGCTAGTACTAAATATCTCCTCCGTGAGTGATTGAATATTCTACGTGTGTAATTGAGAGCTAGTGCTAGGGCTAAATGTCTCCTCCATATACGATTAGATCTCTAAGTTCTCTTGGCAATAAAAATATTGTTCTCATGTTTCTACATTTTATTTACATATTGATCATAACATTTTATATTTTAAAGATCATGAACATGTAAATATTTATTAGAATATTATTTCATTATAAGTTATGAGTATGTCTTTCATAGTTTCACAAGTATCAAATTATGATTATTTTATGAAACTTAGGTTATACATTTATGAGTTCATTATATTATTTTTAGCATGCATTTCATGATAATTTATAAACAGTTCATACACAGTTTACATGAATATTATGTTATTTTATAAAATTTATTCACTCACTGAACTTTTCAAGCTCACTCTTTATATTTATTTTCCTCCTCAAAGTAATAGGTTTTGAGGCAACATTATTTCAATTTGGAGGCTTAGGATCCATCTTTTATTGTGCAATTTAGGTTGTTACTTTTATCTCTTTTTCACCTTGTATAGTGTTTTCTGGTTTTGTGTTTTGGACTAGTGACCAAGACAATAAGTCCCTTATGTTGTATAATATGTATCTAATAGTATGTAGTTATGTTTTGCCATGAATCACTTTTTGGATATGTAAGGCCATATAAAGTTTGTTAGATTGTGGTAATTTATTCTATAGAATTGTGGTCATTTAATGCAAGAAAGATGCTTCAATAATTTGGAAAATTTTCTGCCCAAAATTTTATAAATTTTTGATACAAAAAATTTAAGTTAAACCAAAATCAATTTAAGATGCTAGTTATTATATTTCTTTAAGACACGTCACATGCTCTAATGTTAAGCTAGGACTAATCCTGACATTTATACGTATGAATTATTTTTATGTTATCTTCTAATTTAATTAATGCAGACAAAGCCCTTTCCAATATTATAATCTTCACATTGTTTGGTGTTAAGGTCTATTAAAAAGACTTCGAACCCACAACAAATTAGGGGTGTTTACGGTCCAGTTTGGTCTGATTTTTAGTAAAAAAAATTTAACCAAGTTGAACTGTTGATATTATTTTAACCAAATAGAACCGGATCTTTTAACTAATAAAAATTTTGAAACCGAACAGTTTGGTCTGATTTAGTTAACGGTTTTCAAAACTTTTTTTTGCTAAACTTTTTTCTATAACTAAGAATGTAATCAAATTATAACGCGACACACATAATAACAAATTAATACATTAATTCATAAAATACATATTCATAATACATTAATCTATAAAATACATATTCATAGTAATAATAATATAATATATTATTTAAAAAAATTAATATATTATTTATAACGGTCCGGTCCGATCCGATTGGTTAAAAAATTTATAAAATTAGACCGGACCGTTTCACCAATGGTTTGTGTTATTTTTAACTGGACCGGACCATATATTTTATGAAATTGTCCAATTCGATCCAATCAAGTCCGATTTTTCAATTTTGTCTAATTTAATCTAGTTTTTGGATACTCCTACAACAAACTATCAGCTTGTTCTCCACATGTAATATAAAGTCTGCATGCTCAATTCTTCTTAAATAATTATATTTATGTTAAAAATAACGATATAACTTACTTATTTAATTAAAATTGAAATGCACACTAATATTTATATAAGATGGTTTGTTAATAGTTGCCCAAATAATAATTATGTTATCTTATAATTTAATTAATTTTTATAAGAGTTTATAACATTAATTATTTTATGTTAAACAAAATATCTAATGATATTTAGGAATTGAAAATTTGAATATGAACATTTTTGGTGAAATCTCAACCCTTTATTAAATGTAGTGGAAGGAAGCTAGTAAATATTATATAATTAAAACTTATATTTTTATATTTTTAATGTAAATTTTTATGCTCAATAAAATTTTTATTTTATGATAATTAATTTTTTATAATTTAATTGTTTTAAAGTTTAAGCTTCTTATAATGAAGCCCATTACACATTACAAAAATATTTTTTAAAATTAATTAATTATTAATTTTATAATATTTTATTTATTAAAATTTAATATATATATACACACACATGTATAATATCACAAAAATATTAAAAAATATAAAATATGGAGTAAACTATAACGTGTGAGTGTGCGTATATATATATATATAACACCGGGATTATTAAGGCCAATTCCATTTGCAGATGTGAGATAAGCTTCGTTCCGAATCGAATAGTTGAAGATAAGAATCGAAGCAAAAATGTCAGATAATTTACCTCCTGAAATACTAGGCGAAATCTTTTTCAAATTGCCTATCAAGTGTTTGGTAAAATGCGTTTCTGTGTGCAAGCTATGGAGATCCATCATCATCAATCCTATATTTATTGATGCCCATGCGATCCAACCTCAGAAACAAGGGTACAATACTTTTACTCTTTTATTGGCTCAAGAATCTGTTAACAGTCCAATCAATTTGACTTATTTATACGAATTTTACTCGATGCGTTCTGATTATCCTACATTCGACGAGTACATTGCTTTAGGAAAATCTCCATTAATTTGTGAACCACAGTTTGATACAAGTGTTGTTGTAGGCATTTGTAATGGTCTGGTATGTCTTGCTGACCTTTTCCTGATGAAAATATATAATTGTATGCTTTGGAACCCTTCCATTCACAAGTTTTTGCCCATTCCTAAACCAAATATGCCATTAAATTCTTATTCCAAACATGGTTATACTCACTATGGATTCGGTTTTGATTGTTTCTCTAATGACTATAAGCTTGTAAAAATTTTCACTTTTCTCCCTCCTGGACAATTTGAGTCTGAAATTCAAGTTGATGTTTACTCATTAAATATGGGTTACTGGTATACACTTGATGTTGAAATTTCTCAACTCAAAACCGTGAAAAATTATAGTGGAATTGGAGTTTTTGTCAATGGGTTTCTTTATTGGCAAGCTAAACGCCACACAAACATAGACGAAAGCAACTCAAAATTTTTCATTTTGTGCTTTGATGTTGAAAATGAGTATTTTGAGGAATTACCTATGCCAAGCGGCTCAAACCGAGGTAAAGGGAACCTCTTTGAATTTGGAGAGTTGCTTGGTATGTATAGGCAGGATGATGATAATTTTCGTGTATGGGTTATGGATGAGTATGGTGTAACAAACCCTTGGACCCTGTTGTTAAGCATAGCTCCAATTCTTTCAAGACTTGGAACTAAGATTGCTAGATGTCTTTGGAAAAGGGAGAACAAGCTGATAGTTTGTTGTGGGTTCGAAGTCTTTTCAATAGACCTTAACACCAAACAATGCGAAGATTATAATACTGGAAAGGGCTTTGTGTACATTGGTCCATATTTGGAGAGCCTTGTCTTACTCGATCATTCCGGCGCAAGATCTCATCAAATAAACTAGTGAGAAGGGCTACAAAATTTATACCACATGTATCCAGTGAGTTATGAACTTGTGACTTCACATTTTCACATTTTTATTTCAAGTTGTTGGTATTTTAGTTTCTTTTGAATTCTACATTTGCTGTTAAACATCTTTGCCAATATAGGATCCCTAGTAACGCTTGAATTTAGCTATCTCATTGACCCCTTGTGAAATGCTGGAACACTGTAAATAAGAAGTTTGTTTTCTTGACTAGATGGAGCTATAGATTGCATAAATAATTTTGTTTCATGAGAAATCTGTTTGCTTGCCTTCCATCTAATGTCATTTATTCATTCTCATTTCAAATTTTGAAATGTAATAGTTCTGAGGAAGTGATCAGTGATCACTGCTTTATTTATTGTCTAACTTTGTTGGACCCAGAAAATTAGACTAGAGGGGCAGCGAATGACAAACGTACAAAGATGGATGGATATGTAGACGACAATGTCGACGTCTCTATTTTAAAGGTCTCGAAATCGATCCATGTTGTTCACAATGAGTTAATTAAATTAAGGATATATCGTTAGAATATCATTTGATAATGTCGTTTATTGTTGTCTATTTATGTTTTATAAAAATAATTTACTGTTAAATATTTTTATTTAGTATGTTTTTACATCATTTCTTTGAAATTGGAACAATGTTTTTGTTTTAGTTTTAGAAGAAAAAATTATTTAAACAAAATTTATTATACTATAATTACTTACACAATTGTGTATTATTTAAATTATTAGTTTAAATAATTATTTCAAACATTTAGCAATCTATTCTATAAATTTGATTTATTGGTAAAAATAAATATTTCATTCATTTATATGTACTAATTGATTATTTTGATAATATTGAATATTTATTAAAAATTTCATAAATTTATTAGTATATAATTCTCAGGATCCAAAGTTTTCTTTGATAAAGACAATAATTTTACTATTTTTGTATTGATATGGATATTTTAAACCTCTAGTACAAAGATTAAATATTAAAGAAAATAGAACATATTAAATACACTATACTTGCACGGGCGGAAGAGCCGTTGCATAGTGACATCAAAGTCTTCGTAGAAGACCCAAAAGTAAGTTATGCAATGTTATTTTGGGTTAATTATGTTTTGAATTCCAACTTATTAGGTCATACACATTATGTTTACAATATGTTAATAACGTATTTAAAATTTTAAAATTACACAAATATGTCTACGTTTATAAATTCTAACATATTTTACTAAAAATATTTATAATTTTAATAATTTAAATATATTAAGAACATATTTGTAACTTTACAAATATTATGTGCATGTTTGTAACAAATTCAATCTATCGGAGGCATAAAAATGTAATTAGCCAATGCTATTTAAAAAAAAAATGCACTAGAATTGTCTTCAACAAACGAAAATAGTATACAAGATAATGATATGAAATAGGATGGCAAAGCTGTTTGTTTGTTAAACATTTTTTTAAAATAATTTTAGTAGATAAAATTGGTTTAAATAAATTTAAAGGAAGTTACAATTTATGAGTTGGATTTACATCTTGAGGATGCTAATTGCACTCTTACATGCACACTCTTTTATGCAGTTATTTTTTTTCTTTATAAATATAAGTTTCAGTTTTGTTCGACTTTCAGGGCATCGCCAAAATTCATCAATTTCCATGCTATCTCAGTTTCAAAAGATTTTTTCTCCCCATTTCATTTGAAGTTCGATTCAATTAACATTAAAGCAAGATGTCTGATGATCTACCTTTAGACATCATAACCCAGATTCTCTTCAGATTGCCCGTTAAATGTTTGGTAAAATGCACAGCCGTGTGCAAATCATGGCATTCTATCATCAGAGACCCGAACTTCATCTATGCACACCCAATCCGATCTCAAGAACAAAAATACAATCATACTCCTCTTTTTATTGACTCAAGAAAGCGGTACAAGAACAAGCAAGCGACTTAGCGAGTCAAGAAAGGTTTGAGAGGTTCTTGTGGAGTTTTTGTTAATGGGGGGTGTTTCAAAACGACAACTAAACACAGATGACAGTAGTTTAAAGTTTTTTGTATTGTGCTTTGATGTGGAAGATGAGCTTTTTGAGGAATTGGAAATGCCGGAAGGCTCCAATAGAGGGTTAGGAAACATGGACATTGGGGTATATTTGGTTGGTTATAATAGAAAAAAGAATATAATTGATTCTGCATATATATAATGTTTGGTTGTGCTAAAGAGATGTAATATAATGTAATTAATTACAAAATAATAAGAAATTGGGATTACATAAGTGAGATGAAAGAAATGGGTTTCCTTTACGTGATTCGAACGCTCATCTCTCTTCCCCACGAGAAACGAAGTCCAACATTTCACCATTCCCCTCCAGTCGTCCACTACTCAGAGCTCAGAGGAAGAACAATTTTTTGAATTCCAATTCTATCCTTGAAACATCTGCACAATTTCGAACCTTTTCTTATTCCTATGGCTCCATTCACCTCCTCGTCTCCGACTGTTCCTACGACTGGGAAGCTCGTCCGTTTTAACGACTCCTTTCGCCACTGAACTTTGGCAGCTCGTCGGCTATCTCCATCGCTGTCTCCACCTCCAAAGAAGTTCAAGTCGATGGATGAGATAATGGCAAAAGCACCACGCGTTGTGAAGAAGAAAGCGCGAGGTAATTTTAGCGACATTCATTGTGAACAATGCGATTCTGGTGACCAGGCCGATGAGTTGCTCCTCTACAACAAGTGCGATAGAGGATTTCACATCAAATGCCTGAGACCTATCGTTGTTAGAGTGCCGATTGGATCATGGCTTTGCCCTATAAGTGTTCCGGTGAGAAAAGAGTACGATGTAGGGGTTTTGCATCAACAAAATGACATAAATGTCCTTAGTGGCATCAACATTTTTTATTTTGCTATTAATTTTGAATTATAAATTAACATAATATCAAATTAAAACAAAATTAGATAATTTTAATAGTAAGTTAACACTAAAAAATGTATTAGTAAGAAATTGTATGGTATTATTGAAATTTTGGTTTCAATACGATTATAAATATTAATTTCTTAATTAATAAGTTTAAAATTTCAAAGTAATAATTATTTAATTTTAAAGAATATATTTTATTTAATTTAGAAAATAATAGTAAAATAAAATTATTTAAAATTCATTAAACATGGGGGGCATTAATATAATATTAATGTGTTTTCCATTCCATTACAGTTGTCAAACCAAATACTGTAATATTGATTTATTTTTTTATTATAGTGGCTAAACCAAACACCGTAAGAGTAATACTGTTTCCTTTACATATCATTACTATTACGATTATATTCAGTGAACCAAACGTGACCTTAGTGTTTCCAGGCAAGAGGATGATAATTTTCATTTTTGGGTTATGGAAGAGTATGGGGTGACGGAGTCTTGGAGTTTGTTATTAAGCAACTCCTATACTTCCAAGCCTTGGAATTGGTCTTGCTAGGTGTATTTGGAAAAGAGATGTGATTGTATGTTGGGGTTCCGAATGTTTTCAATTGACCTTTACACCAAACAATTTGAGCAATCCAATATTCCAAGCTGTTGCTTCATTGGTTCATAGAAGGAAAGCCATGTCACAATGCTGAAGCAATTTCTCATCAAATATACTTGCAAGGATGGGATGCAGCAACAGTTTAAAGTAGTGGGCTTTACAAAAGAATTATTTAGCAAAACATGGTCTGGTTTGGTTTGCCTTTAACTTTTCCTAAATGCTCTGGAAATTCAATGATTATATAAGAGGCTACTCAATGATGGGTGAGAGATTGTACATTTGCGCCCATTATTATTTTGATTTATATTTATAATCCTTTCTTATTATAAGGAAATGATTTCTTACTTAATGTTTTCGAAAGTTTTATGTGTAAGCATACACAAGTACATGGGTGTTGTATAACACCTACTTGCATTTTTTTTCATATAGCAATGTTTGGCAAGATAACATATTCGATGTCAGATATGTTATTAGCCTCATCTAAATAAGTCCATCAAGAATAATTTTGTATCATTTTCACTTACATCTAGGGATGGGAGTAGGTTGGTCGGTTCGGTTTTTAACTCAAAAAACTAACCGAACCGATTTGATCGGTTAGGCATTTTTATAAACCAAAACCGACCTACCTATCAAAACTAACCGAACCGCAAACCAACCTATTTAATCGGTTTGTTCGGTTCGGTTGGTCGGTTTGGACCTACTATATTTATTAAAAAAATATATACACATAATAATATCAACTGTACTATAATATAATATTAATTGAATAAAATCACCAAAATTAAAGTCATGTAATAAGTTTTAAGCTTATATAAATATATCATAATGATAATATGTAAATATTATCATATATAAATGCTAATAGAAATAAAAAACACGTCATTTTACATAAAAAAAATATTATTTTAAATATATAGGTTCGATTCGGTTTAAATAGGTTTTTTTTTCATCTAAACCTTAACCGAACCTATTTAATCGATTTTTTAGAAAGTTGAACCGAACCGAACCTACTAAATCATTAAAAACCAACTTAGAAGGTTCGGTTTATGTTCGGTTCAATCGGTTTGGTCGGTTTTTTTAATTTTATGTCCATCCCTACTTACATCCATACATATATGCTAATGGAACATAAAATTTGTTCTCATGATATCTCATCTTGAGGAATACTAAATACACATAGTTTTTGCACACAAACCAATAATTGCATGCAAAATTTTTGGATTCGATAAGGGGGAAGAATATGCATAAATTTTTAAGTTTTGAAGCCTAGTAGAATCACAAAAGCTGAGCAATGAATACTTCCTTTGAAGCCATGCAAATGAGTGCTTGAAAAGTATCATTCTATACAATAAATGTTATAGATATAAAATATATCAGCATATTAGCAAATCCCAAATTCCCAGCATATCAGCATATTGATTCATACTAGCCTAATTGCTTGGGCTTAAGTCATGCCTTATGTTCCTCTATTATGCCTTCTGTTTAGTTACAAGGATGTGTAATATTGTAAAACTACTATATATATGACCTTGTTTCACCTTTATACTATCAAGCCATGCATAATATACATATCAATGATTTTATCTTCTTTTTTCTATTTACCATTTGTCATTAATCGTTTTATATCATGGTATCAGAGCGTAAAAATATTTTAGAGGACACTGCATTTTCCCCCTCTTTGCTTATCACTACCTTCGTTTCAAACATGGAGAAATCTGAAAAACCTGAAAAAGGAAAAGAAACCTCTAAAGCCCTCTATTCTTTACACCCCTCTGATAGCCTCACTCAGTTTTGATCTCTTCTCCTCTAAGTGGAGGCAACTACACCATGTGGAGCAAAGCCATGATTAAGGCCCTTAGTTTAGTGCAAAGAACAAGTCAGAATTATGAAAACGCTGTAACCTGTAATGACATGTTCTCTTCTGAAATAGTAAACTCCCTTATTCCAAAGCTTGCAAGTACTGCTATTTGTGCAGATGCTCATGATTATATTCTTATTATACAAAACTAAAAACTCTCTTCGATTTTTTTTTTGCCAAATACTTTGGGATTAGTTGAACGTTTATGACCCCATGCCTAGTTGTTCTTGTCACTCCAATTTTTTTTTTTTTTTTAGACATTTAGAGATAGATATCTTATTCTTAATGGGACTGAATGAGACATATGCTATTCTACGTGGCAAATCCTTCTAATGGACCATGTTCAAGTTCTAGCAAGACCAGTGATTCAAAATGAACGCCAGCGTTGTACAGTGAACTCAAGGTCAACACATGACCTTGTTGCTTTAAGGTAAATTTCCAATGCACAATTATACAAATAATTCAAAATTAGCTTGTGATTTCTGTGGAAGGATAGGACATTTAAAAGAAGTGTTTCAGGTTGCATTGCTTCCCTCCTGGTCACAAGCTGTACAAAGGGAAGCAAAATCAGTCCATTGCCAATAAAGTTTCTTCAATATCTATTTCCCAAAATTCACAAAGAGCCCTTCACACCTAAAAAATGCCAACATATTTTGTCAACTCATTAATGAGTAGTGCTATATGTATTAAGTTATGATACGTATCAAGTGACGTGTTTGTTATTGATTAGATGTAAAGTTAATGATGTGTGATGAAAAAGTAATTGTAGTACCACTTATTAATAGGGTGTCGATTGGATTGTGCTATGTAGATTAATATATGCATCAAGTTGTGATAAAAAATATATTTGCTCATTAATTCTCATCCTAATTCTGTAGGTAATTAAGTACCCAACAGTTATCTCACAGGAATTGCTCTCAATGCATCAAGATTCCCTCATTTTAATTCGTGGATATTGACTCCGGGGAAACTAGATACTTCTCTCCTTTCTCCTTTACATCTCTCTTTGCCTAATATTGTAAAATTACCAAATGTTATTGATGTTTTTGATAATTATTCAAATCTAACATTTAAGAAAGAAACAAGAGAAGAGAGAAGAGAGAGGAAAAGAGGAGGCTAGGGTTTATTAGAATGCAAAAGTTGTTTGTAAATGTTACAAGCTAAGTCTTTTAAAGGCAAAATAAATAAGAAAAGAAAAAGACTAGAATAACCTTATAATAAAATATCAATTACTCTAATATCTCCCATCAAACTCACAATGCAGCTACAAGAAGTATCGAGAGTTTGCCAACTAGAAAACGAAAACGTGAAATATTATGTGACTTGATAAAGAAATCTGCAATCTGCAAAGAAGAAAAAATAAAAGGCAAGAAATTAGTGCCTTGCTTGAGGAGGTGATGATGAAAATGACAATCGATTTCGATATGCTTGGTGTGTTCATGAAAAACTAAGTTGTGAACAATCTAGATAGCACTCTAGTTTTCACAATACATAGGAGTGAGATGAGAAAGAAAAACACCTATATTTGCAAGTAGCCAACGTAACCAAACAATCTCTTTGGTAGTAAATGTCATAGCACGAGACTCTGTTTCAGTAGAAGATTGAGAAACAACAGTTTGCTTCTTGCTCTTCCAAGAAATAAGAGAATTGCTAAAAAAGATACATAAATCAGTGACAGACTTACAATTTGTGGGATTACGACCATAATCAACATCAGAGTATGCACGCAACTCTAAGAAAGATGTGGATGGAAGTAAGAGACTCTAAAAAATAGTGCTCTGAAGATACCAAAAAATACGTAGAACGGTTGCCCAATGAAAGGTAGTAGGAAAAGCAACAAACTAACTAACAATAATATAAACAACATAAGTAATGTCCGGACGAGTAATAATAAGGTAGACCAAGTTGCCAACAATAGTTCGATATAAGGTTAGATCTTGCAAAGGAGTGCCATCAGAAGGAGAGTACTGAACATTGTGCTCATAAGGGGTATTAACAATTTTAGTATCAGTAAGGCGAGCCCACTCAAGAATGTTAGCAGTATATTTAAATTGAGATAGAATATAACCTTTTGGAGAGACTATAACTCCAATACCCAAAAAATACTGTAGACAACCCAAATATTTAATTTTAAACTGACGGGCTAATTCAGACTTTAACAATGCAAATCCATCAACATCATCACCAGTAATAATCATATCATCAACATATAAAGAAAGCAAAATATGACATGTCGTCATATGCTTAACAAAGAGAGCAGAGTCATGATCATTGGAAGAAACCCAAGAGAGGCAATAACAGTAGAGAACTTCTCAAACCATGCTTGATGTGCTTGTTTTAAACCATATAAGGCTTTTTGAAGCTTGCAAACTTCTCCATGATTATGTGGGATACTAGGCGGGGGAACCATGTAAACTTCTTCATGCAGATCACCATTCAAGAAAGCATTTTTAACATCCATTTGAGATATATACTACCCATGAGTAGATGCAACTGCAATAAGTGTGCGAATTGTAGTTATTTTTGCAACAGGGGCAGAAGTCCCTTCATAATCAATACCACTCATTTGATAGTATCCTTTTGCAACTACTCGAGACTTGTACCTTTCAATAGACCCATCAAAATGAAGTTTAATTTTATATATCCAACGGGAACCAATAGCTCGTTTACCTAGCGGCAAAGGTACCAAGATCCATATGTTTATTTGATTCAAAGCAATAAGTTCCTTAGCTATAGATTATTGCTAAAGGGGATCAAGGACTACCTCTTTATAGGATAACGGCTCAAAAAGACAATGAATAGATGCTAAAAAAGAAGTGAAAGAAGTGGAATAAGAAGAGAAAACAAAATCTGGTAGTTTAGTAGACTTACGAGTACGATGAGGATAGCGAGGAGGATCCACAACTCCAGGAGGAGCTTGGACAACTATAAGAGGAGGGGAAGCATCAGAAGTATCAAACTGCAGTGTACCAGTATCTTTAGAATCTGTAGTTGGAGGAACTTGTGGAGAAGAACCTTCGATATAGTTGAGAAAGGATCAATATGAATAATATCTGATTTGGTCAAATCATGAACAATAACAGGAATAGAAAAGAAAGGTATATGCTCAAGAAAGATAACATGATAAGATACATATAGTTTTTGTAAAGTTGGATCAAAATAATAATATCCCTTTTGCCTTTCACCATAACCAAGAAAAACACAAATGGCAAAGCTTGATAATAATTTGGTACGTTCTACATGAGGACGAAGTACAAAACAAGTAAAACCAAAGACTCTCAAGGAGGAATAGTCAGGACTATGTCCATATACGTTTTCAAAAGGAGACAAACCTGAAGTGATGGATGATGGGATCTTATTGATTAAGTTGACCACAGTAAGAACTACTTCTCCCCAAAAATCACTACGAATTGAAGTTGACAACAAAAGAGAACAAGCAGTTTCAATAATGTGCTTATGTTTCTTTTTAGTAACACCATTTTACTCTGAAGTGTCAATGCAAAAAGTTTGGTGAATTCACCACCTAGATTTATTGAAAGTATATTCACCACATAGATTATATCTAAAACACTTAATAACAATAAAATGTTGTGTTCTTATTAGAGATCTAAAGTTATTATAAATTCAAAGAAATCAAAACGACGTTTCATAAGGTATATCCAACAAAAACGAGTGCGATCATTAATAAAAGAGATATAATATCAAGACCTTCCTTTTGAAACAACAGGAGAAGGTCCCCACACATCAGAATGAACTAAATCAAAAGGTGCATCAGAATACGAAGTACTTCTATTAAAAGGTAATGTAGAAAATTGTGCAAGTTTACAACTACTACAATCAGAAATATCATGAGTTTGTAAATTTCTTAAGGCTCCAGTAAAAGCTAAGAATCATAAACAGGAAACAAAAATATGACTAAGACGTGAATGCCATAAATAAAAACAAGAAGATGAAGGACACAATTGTACAATCGAAAAGAAGAAAGATCAACACTAGGAGCAACAAATTTTGGTAATCTCAGCTTGTCCAAAACATATAATCCCCCCCACCTACAGTCTGTCCCAATCAACTTCTGAGATTGCAGATCCTGCACATGAAAAGAAGTAGAAGAAAAGGATACTGATAAACCAGAATCACACAATTGACTAACAGATGCAAGTTTTAGTGAAAGCTTAGGAATGTAGTAACTATAATTTTCAAGAATAAAAGAATCAACTTATAATCTTAAATATAAAGATATAACCACCTATTTTTCTTTTATTTGTTCTTAAATCTTATTCCTCGTGTGTTTCCATAAATTATGATATTTTTGATAAATAATTTATGTTTTAAAATTTCATTTACACATATAGAAGATTATCCTAAAAAAAATATAGGACACTTATTATAACCTAAAAATCTAAGCTAACCTGAACATGTTCAATACATGATTTATTATTGAACATAAAAAATTAGTTTCTTCGTAATATTTCTTGGAGTCATACTAGACATATGTATCTATTTGTATTAAAAATTTTAGATTCAATGATAAAGAAATCATATTCAAAACATACTTAAAAATCAGTTTAAGAAATATGTCAAAAAATTTCCTAGTCAAAGTACCCCTTATTGATAAATATTTCAAATATTCTAGAAAAATTATTTAGCTTTGAAATTTTCATAAACAATAAATAACATATATTTATTAAAATTTTAGTTTAAAATAACTAGATTAAAGAATCCAAAACTATTTTTATTCGGATGTTAATACAAAAACTACAGAATTTCATATTTTCATATTAACTTCTAAAATTTGAAAACAAGACATTTTTTCGTAATTCAAAAACCATTAGACTTGAAAACATGTCTTCTTTTATAAAAATTCCAAGTCTTAATTCAAAACCTAACTATTTCAAAATTATCATAACATACATTTGACTCAGAATTTTAGGGTTATGAGATTTCATTCTAACCCCTTTTTCCTCTCTTAATTTTAGTACATAAAAAGCCACAAAAATTTTCAAAAAAACTCAGATTATGTAGAGTTACATCATAAAAATTTAGAATTTTTATTTTCCCATTAAATTCTTAATAAAAACATATGAAAACTATCAAAAATTGTGAATTTTTGGATTAGATTCTTACCTTGAAATCACTGCTATGATTATTTGAAGACCTAAAATGCTAAAAACTAAAGAAAGGAGGGATTAGACTTTTAATTTTATTTTGCATCCTTATTGAATACAAATTCTAATCTATTTAAGTACTTTAATCTCAATAATGTTCCAACACAAATATTCTCTTTTTTATATTAACATTTTTTTTTATCATTACAATTCTCCCTCTTTAAAGGGAATTTTGTCCCTAAAATTCACATGCCTTAAAATATTAAATATCAAGTTCTAAATTCTGTCTTAATACTTAGGTAATCATATAATTATTTCTAAATTAATATTGTATGTATTCTATGCACAACTAGGGTGTACATATATATATATATATATATTCTTGATCCTAATATTGTAAAGAAGATACAATACTAAACTCGTATCATTATGTGAAAACTATTAAATGTTTTAATTTCTCCTGATTTCTATAAGGTTCTTATGTTCTTATAGCAATATCTATCTAAATTCTAAATTTTAGTAAATATGCATTCAATAACTTTATTAGAACTTGATTATAAACAAGAGCCCAACATATCTAAATTTTTTACACTATACACTAAATATTCAATACATAAGTCTTATGGACTTCAATTTAACATCTCCTAAAGTCTTACTAATACAGCACAAAAATTTTAGGTCACCATGATGAAGAATTGAGCACTATATCTATTCTTAATAACTCAACTGATACAAAATTATATGCAAAATTAACTCTTTAATCTAATTGTAGGGCTTTGATAGCAAGGAACATAAACTTCTGAATAACCCAATATACATTCAAACTCTTTTTCTTCTAAGCATTTATCACTTAGCTTATAATTTATCAATTAGGACAGTGAAATATATATGAGATTTATTTTTTAAATGTTCTCATGTAAACACTTTTAGTATAATGAAAATGACTAATTTATATAGTCGTCTTATAAGCATAACATCTAACTATTAATTTGAATAGCAATAACACAAGCAAATAACATTATACAATAATCTTAATAATCTTTTAAATTCAAGGTATTATCGCTTAAAATCAAATTAAATTTGGAGCATGTGAATAATTTTTTTACTTAATGATACATTTCAAGCTCAATGATTATTATAAAGTATATAAAATTAACTTTTTAAAGTAAGATAAAAATTATACTTACATTTATGTAATATAAACTTTCAATTTCTAAATTAATCTTAAATCTTAAATTTACAAAATGTAACATAAAATCATCGATACATAGTTTCAATAATAAACGTTTAGAACAATTTATACTATAAAAAAAATAGTAAAGTACCCTTGGAATCTTAAGAAATAATTTTTTATCATAATATTTAATCAAATGGTTTTGTAGCTTTTTAGGCTAGACTTATTCTTAAAATCAATGTTAGATAAAAAAAATTTCATGAAGAAATTTCAAACTAGTGCAAATATTACACACAAAAGTGGACACCCATTTTTATTCATTTCAATTCTATTATATAAAAACTTGAATAAAATAAAAACATAGTTTCATTACATAATATGTTGCTTTAAAATTTTAATGCAGTTTTGCATACGATAATGCAGTAATCAAATGAGAAAGAACATTATCTTATTTAATTAACACTGAAATATAATTACTGTGTTTTTTATGAGTTCATATCGTTCACGCCACCCAATGTACATTTCAATAAATACACATACAAAATGCGTACTTTTGTACGATATATTGGGCATATCATACAATGTCAAAATCGTCATTTTCACTCAACGTTTATAGTCTTAAACTGCATAGAACTACATAATTGGAACGTCCTAATGGGGAAAAGAAAATTGTGATAGCAATGATTAATAATGATTGCTTCTAACTAACCATTCTTGCTACAAATGGAGAACATAAATTGACAATCTCCAAAGAAGTCACTAGAAAAGCCACACAAACTACTTACATACATATCGTACCAAAATTCATATACTTAACAGTACTTCAATTTAATTTAACAATACTCTTACATCATAAGTAAATTATTGTGGCTTGCTTTTATCAATCGATCATCACTCATGCAATACAATCATTTCATATAACTAAAAAGTGAAGATATACCTTATGAACCTTCAATAATTCCCTTTTTTTTTATAATTGTATATTTATCATTATTTTTATTTATTGTATCTGACTTATCTCTCAAGAATTAATTTAAATTTTTAAGTCTTTAATATGTCATTTACTTAAATAGGCTCCAAAGTAACGCATGTACTATTGAAAAGCAACTCATGTCGCTAAAAGTATTATTCTTTTTAAAATAAGCCTAAAATTTATTTCTTTTCATTTATACAATAAATTACTTCATGTTGCCTTGTGCAATTCTAAAACAAACAAAATGATCGTAGAAATATGTATAAACCTCTTTTATTTTCCAAGCAAAAGGTAACTATATATAACTTTTAAAGGTAGATAACCCCAAACTTCTATTTATGACCATGACATTTTTTTTCCTAAACTCTAAATAAACTAAATCATATAACACTTTTAAATATTAGAAAGACCATGACATTTTTTTTCCTTTCTTTCTCGTATATAAAAGTCCAAGATAATTTATACATCAGAAAATTCCTCAAAATAATAATTCTTACGATAAGTTTTACTAATTACAATCCTCTCAACTTAACACATAAAAAATGTCTTATAAATACTTCAATAATATTCTTTTCATCTCTACAATTACCATGAAGTACAATTCAATATCAAAATAAAAATATTATATCCAAGACACAATAACAAAATTAATTGCTCATGTTCTTTTCCTCTTGTCCAATTTTTTTTTTACTATAATTGTCATCATTCTCAAAATGAACAAATGAGGTATTAGTGTTACATAAAGTAATATTATTTATCCAATAAATCAATTAGGTTAATTGCATTCAAATGTACTCTCTTTATCATTGACAATATCACAATCATAAACACACTTTTTCACTAACATACTTTTTATCGTAACAATAATTTTCTTATCAACTAGCAAGCAAGATTAATATGTATTATTTAGAGAACAACTAATCCAAATAAGATAGTTTTAGGTTCAACCTATCAAATTCAAAATTTAATCATCTATGCCACCAATGACAAAACATTATTTCTGAATTCATACTTCAAAAAGTGATCATTAATCTTGTCCAAACCTGAAGAGTCTACCTTATTCTATTTCTTTAAACAATTAAGATAAACCTTTACATAAATTGGTTCCATATAAATAAATATAATGGTCATATATTAGTGTCTTTAATTTGATATCAGTAACTTGTTAAGTGATCCAATACCATCACTTACAAAATTTGGGTCAATATTTTATTTCTAATTTGTCTTGTTAAATTTTAATTCTTTATATCTAACCAACTTAATTTAAATATAACTAATTGGTTCAAAACTAATTAAGTCATAAAACTTATATCTATATATTTGACTCATTAATTTAAACATAAGCTCAAAAAAATTTTAAGAAAAAAAATATTTGGGCGTTTAAAAACATTTATTTTGGACTTAAAATGTACAAGAATCAAAAAAATAAAGACAACAAAACCAACTAACTGTATAGGTTTTCTTGCAGCCATATATTTATTTATTTATTATTTTTTTTAACAGTCCGTATATATAGCATGCTTTAGATAAGAAACCTAAATCTTAGCATGAGATATAGCAGCCGCGAAACAGTTTTTACCCTTGGAAGCCGTCAGATATTTTCAAGAAAAGGTGATAAAAGATTAAAGCATATTAATCAATTTCAACTTATGATCTTGACCTTTTGGTTGAATCCGTACATGATTTATGGAACTCAATAGTCAAGAACAATTCCAGCACATTAAAAAAAAAAAGTTCATATCTTTATTGAATCCAAATCTATCATTTATGAATTACCTTTTGAAATTTTAGATATTATCAAAAGAAAACACCGTTTGCATAGTAGGCAGTATCCTGAATAAAATTGGAAAAATAACAAAACTAACACCCCCTAAAAATTATAATAACAAAACTAGCACCCCTGTGTTCAATTAAAATTGAACGACGATAATTTAGACTCGTTCAATATTGAACGTTCAATATTATCCGTTCAATTAGAATTGAATGACGACAATTAGACCTATTTAATATTGAACGTTCAATATTTTACGTTCAAATTGAATATTGAACGTTCAATATTAAACGTTCAATTCTAATTGAACACAAGGGGGTGCTAGTTTTGTTATTATAATTTTGGGGGGTGCTATTTTTGGTAATTTCCCAATAAAATTTCATAAAATTCGTACTAAGGTTCGGCATAATCTGAATCGAATCAACCATAATTTTAAACTATTTTTGAATCTAAATTTTAAAAGATTCTAACAATTTTTTTTAAATCCAATTAAAAATAAAATTATTAGATCTAAAAATACAAAACAATCGTATATCTAAAATAAATTTGATTCTTAATGATTCAACATAAAAAGTCTCTGATACTAATTAATTTTATAGCAAAGTGGTTTGTCATATTCCTCAACTAAATCGACTTAGTTCATCAATGAGACAATCGTTTCTAATCTAGATGGAGAAAAAAGAAACTGTATTATGATTTGGTACATTGGAGACCTTAATTAAAATAGTTTTTATATATTATTTTAATTAGGGTTTCATAATCTCATAATTAGAACAAAATTGATATTAAGTCAATAAGCCCATATCAATTTTGGGCAGTCTCTAGGTCTATCAAAATTAAACTACTTAATTTTAGCTAATTAAATTAAATAGTTAATATAATTTAATAAAAAATATATGTTATTTAATTTGATAAAAAATATAATTTCCTAACCATTAGTCGATCAAAACTTCCCCTATTTTGTGCAAAAGTTTGAACTGCAATAGAAAAAAATCATGGGTATAGGTGATAGTGGCAGGTGGTGAGGATTGGGGAAGGCTGAGCTAAAAATATGGTTTTGGGAGTTTTTTTTGTTTTATTTTGGTGTTAATTTTATTTAGTTGATATATATATATATATATATATAATTTTGTGTTCTACTAATAATAATAGAATTTTGAAAAATTATCAAAAATAAAATTAGCACCTCAATAATATTGAATGTATAATATTGAACATTCAACATTGAACAGGTCTAAATTGACATAATTTAATTCGAACGAGATTTAATTGAAAAGACTTTCAAAGAAAAATGATGTAAAAATTATTTTTTTAATTGTGAAAAGATATGATTAAAACATAAGGGTGCTATTTTTGTTATTATAAATTTTAAGGGGTATTATTTTTGTTGTTTTTCCTAAAATTTGTGTACTCTATGTGATAACAATAACATTTGTAATTGTATCTAAAATTGGTGTTCAGTAGGCTGCAAACATAAAGAAATTAGTGTATATAAACATCTTAATTAAATTATTAGTTATGAACGAAAGAATTATAAACTCAGACAGTATGAACATATTTAAATTGCGAAGAGAAAAAGGAAAGAGATAAAAAAAAATTTATTTTGTTTTAAATAAAAAAAGATAAATTTAATATTACTCTTGAAAAATAAATATTTTTTAAAGAATCTGGATTAAGTTGACCTAAAATTAAAATTACATAACTAAATAGACATACTTTAATAATTACAAAATTAACGTGTCAATTGAGTAAAGTTACATGACTAAATTAACCTAAAATTAAATAGTATTAGTATTGTATTTTTTATTAATTTTATATTTTATCAATTTAAAGTACCATATTATTATTTATTTTAGAAGTAAGAAGCAATAAATAATTTTTCTTAAAAAAATTGATTTGTCTGAAATTGTTAAAAAAAAAAAAAAAAAGCGACTATCTGAAACTCATCATTCAATGTGATTTGAGAAGTTACATGGTCAATAAAATGATATATTTTCGACTTTTGTTTTTATGTTGTATATATTAGATCCCTTATTTTATTTAAAGATATACATAAATTTTATTTTATTTCTGATATAGTAAATTAAGAAGGATAAAATAAGTTTTTTTTTTTTTGCCTAATAATTTTTTTTTCACATCCCTGCTACAAATTTGCATAATTTTTTGTACCTACAATATTTATATGGTGTCACATAATAAAATTACATAGTAAAATGAATCATTTTTTATTTTTTAAGATAATTATCTCCTGTGTCACGATATAAATAATGTAAATGCAAAATTATATGCATGTATTCTTAGTATTTCTCATTTTATTTAATAAGACCACCCCCTTGACAAGCATGTGCAAAAAATTGAACTTATGCATATCATTTTATAAAATAAGTGACATAAAATGTACCACATAAAAATAAAGCACTAAACTATACATTTTTAATAAACAAAGCAATTAGGGATCGCTCTCCTCGTAAATGTTCTATAAATTTTAACTTTTTTTTTTTTAATTTATTATAAAATTTTGATAATTTATGTTATCATTTATATATAATAATTAGGTATTTTTATCTAATATTGAAATTATATCATAATAGAATAAGTCACTTTAAGTAATTAAATTGAGGTTATAATTTTTTTTATCAAATTGGGTGAAAAGGACTATCATTATAATCTCATAATTTATTTTGTTTAAATTTAAATGGACATTAATTAAAATATTTAATTGATGTCGATACATAAAATCGATAAGAATTTTTTTTAAAGTAAATTAAAAATAAATTAAGATTTTTAGTTAGAAATAAAATGTTTATTGTTTCTTTGTGATATTCAAAAGAGTATATTTAAGAAATATGCGTTGAAGTCGCTTAATTATGTTGGAAAAAAATATATATATATACTCCTTTACATATATTTTAGTGTAGTGTGTCGTACAAGTCTTTTAGGTTGTTAGTCATATGGATTAAAAATAATATTATTTAGTTTTTTTAATTTTATAAAAAAAATTAATTACATTATTTTAATAATTTATTTATTTATTTATATTATTATTTTTTGTCAAATGATAAAAATGCGATTAAAGTATGAATTTTTAACAAAAATAAAAGTTAAATATAATATAAAATTATTTTTAAAAAAATCAATAAATTAAACAAAATAAATTAATTAATTTAAAAAATTTATGATATTTTTCACTATAATTTATTTATATCCACAACTTTTCTAAATAAATAAATAAATAAGGATTCATTATTTTATTCGAGTAGAAGTTTCTAAAATATTTAAAAAGTCAAAATTCAGTACTAGCTTATCCCATCTATTAAAAACGAATACTATCCACAAGAAGAAAAAATCTATTAAAAAAAATTCAGAAGCATCCTACAAGCAATTGTTTTTATAAGTTTTAGTCAATAATCAATAATCTACAGCTTCAAAGTTCAACCTAGTTTCGGCCTATTTTCCATGATGTTTAAAGTTTTCACCCCTTATTGAACAGGAAATGGTGTTCAAAGTTAGAAAAAGAACATTCTGGCTAATTTGTGGACATACATTGTTTGTAAGACAAAATATATATATATATATAGATAAAAATAAATAATGTTAATATAAAAAAATGAAATATTTGTGTTGGAATATGATTGGGATTAAGGTACTTAAATAAAATAGAATTTGTATTCAACAAGAAAACAAAATAAAATAAAAAATCTAAAATAAAATAAGACAGCGACATACTTTCACGTTAAACATTCTTCTCTCTTTTCCTCCTCTCTTTGGTTTTTAGCATTTTAGGTCTTCAAGCAACAATAGAAGTGATTTCAATGTAAGAATATAGTCCAAAAACTCACAATTTTCGATAGTTTTCATATGTTTTTATTAAGGGTTTAAGGGAAAATAAAAATTCATAATTTTTATGATGCAACTTTACATAATTTGAGTTTTCTGAAAATTTTCGTAGCTTTTTATGTATTAAAATTAAGAGAAAAAAAAAAAAAGAAGGTTAGAATGAAATCTCATGACCCTAAAATTCTGAGTCAAATGTATGTTTTGATAATTTTGAAATAGTTAGTTTTAAATTAGGACTTGAAATTTTTATTGATAAAATAAGACATGTTTTCAAGTCTAATGGTTTTTGAATCACTCAAAATGTCTTGTTTTCTAATTTTTGTGAATTTTTTAAGTTAGATTTGAAAATATAAAATTCTACAGTTTTTGTATTAACATCCGGAAAAAAAAAATAGTTTTAGATTCTTTAACCTAATTATTTTAATCTAAAATTTTAATAACAACTTTAAATATATGTTATTTATTGTTTATGAAAATTTCGAATCCAAATAATTTTTCTATAATTGGAGTACTTTGACTAATAAATTTTTTGATAGATTTCGTAAACTTATTTTTAAGTATGTTTTTAATATGATTCTTTTATCATTTGAATCTAAATTTTTTAATACAAATAGATACATATGTCTAGTTTTTTATGTTCAATGATAAATCATGTATTGAGACATGTTCAGGTTAGCTTAAATTTTTAGGCTTTAATAAGTATCCTATATTTTCCTTAGGATAGTCTTCTATAAGTGTAAGGGAATTTCTTTTCTTCTTATCTAGAAAATATTTATGATCACCTTGGATCATTGTCCTAATTATATAAACAAAATATTTTTATCATTATTTATTAAAAATTTAACCTATATTGAAAAATATTTATTTTTCTTAATTTGTTCTTGGATGTCATTGCTTAAATTGCTAAATAAATTAAATAATATATTTAACCAATAGCATTAGAATTAATGTATTTAACAATGACAGAGGGCAAGCTAAGTATGACACTATCTTATTCTATCTTAAGAACTTACTATCATATATACACACTATATACACACAGTAAGTAACCCATAGTAATCATAACATTTCTTAATATTTTTCTATATCAAGTTAATATTTTTAATACTTAATATTTTGCCAAGAATTTCAAAATCCAATAATATTTCTATATCTGTATTTAATGGTTAGATACCAATTAAATATCATTCATACTTGTATCATTACAAATAAATTTTTATGTTCATCTACAGTTAGACCTAAACTCATGCTCCTTATAAGTCATATCTTATTATTCCATTTGCCTATAATGTTTTCTCTTGAAAATAACTTTCAATATATTTATCATCTTACTACATGTTATAATTATGTCTTGATATTTTCTTATCAAAATCAAAACTATCAATTCTTATAGAAATTACAAACATGCAGAAATATTGTCTAATTCAATTTTTTTTATATGAACTAAGTCTAATAATCACATAATCTCAAATAATTATTTAGTCATTTGTTTTTAAATCATACTCCGATAAACTATGAAATCAAATGACAATGAATTCCATTTGATAAAGAAAAGTGACAATTATCTCCTTAGATGCACTCAAAATAAATAAAAAAGGCATCACTTATCAATATACTACAAGTCAAACATTTATTCTTATATTCTTATTTTTTTACTCGAAAACCTAGGTTTAAAATCAATAGAGTGATATAAGGTAAAATACTATCGTATGACAATCACTCTAATCTTATAAACTTCTATTAAAATTTACAAATAAGGAAGGAAGAAAACTTCATATTCATATAAAAATAAAATGTTCTCCTCTTTTAAGATAGCTTAAAATCTCATTCTTATGATAGGACACATAAACAACTTGCATACTCACCAATCAAAATAATTTCCTTAAAAAGAAATGATAACAAAACAAACTTTCATATAACGTAAGATATAAAACAAGTTATGAGTATTTTGGATTTGGCAGCCTTCTTGATCCTCATCTATATAAACTTAAGTCTACAGAACCATAAACTGTGCTCTGATACTAACTGTAACATTCCAAGATTTTTTTATACGTAAATAAACCAAAAGAGGATCATCACTGTTAAATAAAGTTTCCAAATAGTTTACCAATGAAAATATCATCAATTTAAAATATTAATATACTCAAGCTTAATATTTATAAAACTCAATAATAATACAATTTAGGAACAAAATTTCTTAAACCTATTATGCTAGACCAAAACCAACCTAGAGGACCAACAAATTTCAATGATGTTGCCAAATCTTCCTCATGGGTTCTTGAAAAATGATAAATGAAACTTGGATGAGTGATACCACTTAGTAAGTAAACTCACCGTAATTGAACCATTAAACAACACAACATAAAAACCATACTTAATAAAAATATTTTCTTATATAGAGTAATGCATTTATATCTCCTCGAGAACATACTTATGCTTATGTAGTAAAGCTTGCAATGCATTTCTATTTCTTATATAACATGCTTATGCTTATAGGGTAAAGTTTGCAAAACATTGTTATTTCTTATAAACACTTTTTAAAGCGCTTATTTCTTTCTTTAAGAGTACCATGAATTATCCCTTAAACTTATCATAATAAAGCCTTATATAAGTCATCCGTTGGCAACTGACACGTGTGAAAGGCATATGCAAGTGAGACTTAACTTATAACTTAGCAAAAATGGAATTTCATACATAATTCTCATATGCACACATGCATCCAAACCAACCATAAGAACTCTTTAGTCCCCGGGTATCCTAACTTATATGATAGACATTTTTCACACACGGCCCTTAAACTTATCATAAATTATCATATCGTGTTACTCCAAGACACTTAACTTATATTTGGATAATTCAGACATCTTATCAAAATATATGCTTGCTTGAAAATTTTTCTTAGAAAGATCTTTTTTTTTTTTTGAAAGGCTTCTTATAAATAAAAGCTTTTATAATATTTATGCTTATGATGACAAGCATGAAATAATGCATATGTCAAATAATGATCAATTACACATAGGAAAACTTGAGACATAGATCATAGACATTCACAAAACATTATTTCATCCCAAACATAATATAACACAAGCACTTTTTTATAACAACAAACAAACATATAATCAGACAAAGAAATATCATATACTTAATATTTCAAGTAGAGTCAGTTTCTTACCTCAAATATACTGCAAAATTTTACAATACCATATGATCTAGGCACAACTAATATTATCCTATAATTTTCAAGAATAAAAGAATCAACTTATAATCTTAACTATAAGGATATAACCAATTATTTTTCTTTTATTCGTTCTTAAATCTTATTTCTCGTGTGTTTCTATAAATTATGACATTTTTTATAAATAAGTTTTATGACTCAATTAGTTTTGAACCAATTAGTTATGAAGCTGATCACATTTATTTAAAAAAAATTGTTTAATTAAGGAAACACTACATAATTGGACCTATTTGCTTGAAATCTCATGTCAAACATTTTTTTATGTAGTTTTTTTATCCAGTTTGTCCAATATTTTCAATTAAATTAATTGAAATAACATGTTGTCAAAGTAACTTATGTTGTGAAGATTAATTTAACTAAAAATAATAGATGTTTGTAAGGATTTATTTATGCGAACTATGCTCTACCTAGAGAAGAAAGACACAGTTTGGTCAAATAACAATGCGCCTGCAATGATAAATGCGTGACGATTATAAACACTTTTATTTTTCATGTTACAATAGTCGGTCCAAAGAAAGTCTGTTATTTGACAAAATAATTGTCGGTATTTGATTTTTGCACTGAGAGTACTACTTACAGTTAATTTCTCTATCCAAAGACTAAGAATTAATATTGTGCTAGGTATCTTGAGATGGGTCCCCAATTTGGATTATTTGTTCATGTCTTGTTTTATTTCTATGATATGTTTCTTAAATGTAAGTATGCTTGTTTATTTTGTTCTCTATACATTTTCTATTGCTACTCTTATGAATGTTTCTGCCTAAGTAAGCAGCATCCCCATGCTGAGTGGGACAAACTTTAAAGTCTGAAAAAAAATTGTGAAGATTGTCCTCGGTTGTATGGATTTGGATCTTGCATTTCAGTCGGATCGACCCACTATTACTCCAAAAAATCCAAATGAGGTTAAAATTGAAAAGTGGGATCGATTTAACCGAATGTGCATGATGATCATAAAACGCTCCATTCTAGAAGCGTTTTGGGGCTCTATTACTAAGAACAAGAGTGCCAAGAAGTTCTTGGAAGAAATTAAGCAATATTTTGCCAATAACGAAAAATTTGGAGTCGAGTAACCATTTGGCTAAACTCATCGCAATGAAATATAAAGGAAAGGAAACATAAGGGAGTACTTCATAGAGATGTCTTATCTCGCTTCAAAACTTATGTCGCTTAAGTTGGGGCGGTCTGAGGATTTGCTTGTACACTTGGTTTTGATTTCTCTTCCTGCACATTTTGGGCAATTCAAAGTGAGCTATAACACTCAGAAGGAAAAATGGTCCCTCAATGAGCTTATATCTCACTGTGTGCAAGAAGAAGAGAGGCAGCAGTGGGATAAGATTGAGACTGGTCACTTGACCTCAACCTCTCATAACAAGAAAAAAAAAAAAGCTATGGTTGCTGCAGAAGGATCTTCTCAACAGAAGAAACAAAAGAAGCAAGATGAGGAGTTTACTACTATTTTTGAAAGAAAGCTGGACACATGAAGAAAGAGTGTCCTAAGTACACCACATAGCGTGTAAAGAAGGGTATGCTTCTAATTTTAGTTTGTTCTGAAGTTAATTTAGCTTCTGTACCTAAGAACACTTGATGAGTAGATTCTGGTGCTACTATTTATATAAGTATGTCTATGCAGGGTTGCTTGTGGAGCCGATCGCTAAGTGATGCTAAAAGATTCATCTTTGTGGGCGACGACAATGAAGTTGTAGTGGACGCTATAGGAACTTTTATATTACAATTGAAAATTGGATTTTATTTTGATTTGTTTGAGACTTTTGTTGCACCGTCTTTTAAACAAAATTTAATTTTCATTTCTAGTTTGGACAAATCAAGATTTTCCTGTTCTTCTGGAAATAATAAAGTTAGTCTCTATCAAAATTCAAATTTTATTGGATTTGGTTCCTTAATTGATAATCTATATATTCTTGATGTTGTTAGTTCCTATAACGAAATACTGCAAACAAGTTCGCGTGGTACAAAGAGAAATTTAAGTGAGAATTATGCCACCTTATGGCATAAGTATTTAGGTCATATCTCTAAGCAAAGAATTCAGAGGCTTATGTTAGATGGAATTCTTGAACCCCTAGATTTGACAGACTCCCAAGTCTGTATTGAGTGCATCAATGGGAAACGAACAAAAGTTACAAAATTAGATGCCAAGAGGCTACATCTGTCTTAGAACTTATATATACTGATATATGTGGTCCATTCCCTATGGCTTCATGGAATGGTCATTAGTACTTCATTACATTCTTAGACGATTACTCTAGGTTCGGTTACCTATATTTGATACATGAAAAGTCGCAATCTCTTGACATTTTCAAGTCTTTCAAAGCTAAAGTTGAACTTCAACTTGGAAAAAAAATTAAGGCTATTAGATTGGACCGTAGTGGTGAGTACTACGGGAGGTATGACGGATTCGGAGAACGACGTCCAAGACCCTTCGCAATTTTCCCCGACGAGTTTGAAATTGTTCACTATACACCATGCCAGGCAAACCCAGCATGAACAGTGTACAGAGCGACGAAACCAAACTCTTAAGGATATGGTAAGGAATATGGTTAGTCATTCCTCCTTGCCAGAGTCACTTTGGGGAGAAGCTTTAAAGACCGCAGTGTATATCTCTAACAGAGTACCAAGCAAAGCAGTTGTCAAAACCCCCTATGAGATTTGGACAGGCAAAAATCCCAACATTAGGCACTTGCACAGTTGGGGTTGTCCAGTTGAGGCACGACCTTATAGGCCATATGAAAGAAAATTGGACTCAAGGATAGTTAGCTGTTGTTTCATTAGTTACGTTGAAAGCTCTTGGGGCTACAAGTTTTACAATCCCACATCAAGATCCTTTTTTGAAATGAGAAATGTGAGATTCCTTGATGATGTTGAGTTTTGAGGGGAAGAAAACGTAAGGAATGTTGTCTTTAAAGAAGAATCTGTCATTGATAGTGATGAGGTCTTTGTACCTATTACTATTCAAGACGCAGATATGGCACTAGATAACAATGTTCATGCTCCTATTCCTGACATTGTTCTAGACCAAGACAACAATGAGACTCTTTCTCAAGCACCATCCATAGAACAAACTCAACAACCTCAAGAAGTGCCATTAAGGAGGTTCACTAGGGAGAGGAGAAGTGCAATTCTAGATTATTATATTGTCTTTCTCCAAGAACATGAGGATGGCGTTGGTTTAATAGAGGATGACTCGATCAACTTTTGTCAAGCCATGCACAGTTCTAACTTTCAGAAATGGATTGATGCTATAAAGGATGAGATGAAGTCTATGAAAGACAATGATGTTTGGGATCTCTTTGAGTTGCCTGAAGGTATGAAGCCTGTTGGTTGTAAATGGATATTTAAAACGAAGAGGGATTCGAAGGGTAATGTCAAGAGATATAAGGCACGTCTAGTCGTCAAAGGCTTTACTCAGAAGGAAGGCATAGACTATAAAGAGACTTTCTCTCCAATATCTTCGAAAGACTCTTTTAGAACTATAATGGCACTAATGGCTCATTTTGATCTAAAGTTGCATTAGATGGATGTCAAAACTGTCTTTCTCAATGGAGACATTGACCATACAATTTATATGATACAGCCAAAAAATTTTGTTTCAGAAAATCCAAAGTCTACGGTCTGTAAGTTGAAGAAATCCATCTATAGTCTCAAACAAGCTTCCCATCAATGGTATCATAAGTTCCATCAAGTACTCATCACCTCGTATGGTTTTGAGGTAAATGTCATTGATGACTATGTATATCACAAGTTTAGTGGTAGTAAATATATTTTCCTGGTATTATATATCGATGACATTCTGCTTACTAGCAGCAATATAGGCTTACTAGAAACCAAGAAATTTTTTACGACAAAATTTGAAATGAAAGATCTTGGTAATACCTCTTTTGTATTAGGTATTCAGATACGAAAAGATCATTCTTAAGGTATCATTGGGTTATCACAAAAGAGCTATATCGATAAAATTTTGATTAAAGTTGGCATGAAAGATAGTAAACCAGGAGACACGATAATGGCTAAAGGAGACAAGTTTAGTCTTAAATAGTGCCCCAATAATGATCATGAAAGGAAAGAGATACAGAAGATTCCTTATACGTCAGTAGTAAGGAGTCTAATGTATGCTCAAGTTTGTACTCTTCCCGACATAGCATTTATAGTGGAAATTTTGGGTAGATATTGAGTGATCTAGGTATGTAGTACTAGAAGGTAGTCAAACATGTGATGCATTACTTAAGGAGAACAAAATACTACATGCTCACTTACCAGAGATCAAATAGTTTAGAGGTCATTGGGTTATTGACATC
This sequence comes from Elaeagnus macrophylla, assembly GCA_029378325.1. Classification (NCBI taxonomy): domain Eukaryota; kingdom Viridiplantae; phylum Streptophyta; class Magnoliopsida; order Rosales; family Elaeagnaceae; genus Elaeagnus; species Elaeagnus macrophylla. The sequence goes on along the minus strand of CM055640.1, from coordinate 32,834,498 downwards.
AAGTTTCTGATTGTTAAGGAAAGAGTTCAAGATAGACAGAATTTCTTAGAACATATTATATGCTAACAAACCCATTAACCGAGGGTTTAATGCCTAAGGTCTTTCATGAGCGTATTGCTCATATGAGTATTATTTATGATAATACCTTAGTTTAGTAGGAGTCATGTTCTATATGTTTTACTTCAGACATTAGATTATTTTGTTTTTTGCAGAATAAAGTTTATGGTTTATGATTCTATTTTTGAGCTTACTTATATTTACTATGTGCAATGTTCGCATTGCATTAAGAACTTTGGATTGACCATATTAATGACTAAAGAAAGACCAGTTGGAAATAGCCATGTGTAAGATCACATAGCATGTAATTTTCATGCTACACATCCATATTTGATTTATGTCATTGAGTGTATTAGTATAGTGATCATTGTGATTTAGTCACAACTGTATTATGATAAAAGTAGTGGTAGTTCCATTACTAATATATGAGGTGGACCAGATTGTTTAAGGAGCAGTCTAAGGATAAATAGCATACAGATGTGCGCCTAATAAATTTTGTGATATAATTGTTTCAGGAATAATATGTAACCCAAGTGGAAGATTGTTAGGAAATCAAGTTTCCTACTAAATTGGGGAACACATATTTCATATTATATATTAGTTATTTAATTTAATGGGTAGAAATTAAGTGGTCTAATTTTGGTAGGCTCACAGACTGCTCAAAATTGATATGAACTTATTGAGTAGATACAAGTTTTGTTCTAATTAGAGGATTATAGAAACCCTAATTAAAATAATATATAAAAGACTTTTGGTTATGGTCCCAATATACTAAATCATAAGACAATTTCTTTTCTCCCCATTTGGAATAGAGACGACGGTCTCATTAAGAAATTAAGACAATTTGGTTGAAGAAGATCACAAACTACTTTGTTACAAAATCAATTGATTGCTATAAATTCAAGTACACTTCCGCATATTTGTCTTAATTTTTTATGATATAACATGAATGTTCCTAGATTTGTTATTGGTGATGGTTTTCAACAAATGGTTAAATTCTTACACTAATAACTTGATAACCTTAGTTTTTTACTTTGTTACTTTGTGATATTTTTCTCTATCCTAATATGTGCACTTGATTAGATTACATTTTATGTTTATTTAGGGCTTTTTAATTTGTCAACTTCTCATCTATTGAGCATGGTTAGGTGTTCATTGAGCTTTGGGGCTGTCTCATATTGAGAACTTGAGGAATGATTTTCTTTCTAAGAAGATAAAGAGGCAAAGCTTGGTATTTGATAGTTTTTTTTTTTTTTTGGTCAAAAATAGATGAACTTTATTAATATTCAAAGAACTCAAGCAAACAAACAAACACTACCAAAACTAGCTCCAACAAAAAATGCATAAGCAATCTAGAATCAGCCAAAAGACACAATAATATCAAAGACTAAACAACATAAACTCAGCCCTTGAAACAACCTTAATAACCTGCATTATCCAACAACTATATTAAGGAATAAGTTTCATTAGCTGGACAGACAACAAACAAGAAAACAACAACCTAAAATATAGCAAAAAATGCACAAACAGAGTCAAAATAAATTCAAACAAACTCAAAAGACTCCCCATTCACTTCCAAAACAGAGCACCAGTGAGGACAAAACAAAACAAAAACACGTACAACTACAAAACCAAGTCCAACAAGTGATAACCAAATCCCTTACAGATCCTCAATCAGACTGATCACCCTATCAGACATACCCTGCTCAACCAAACCAATACTACCATCATTGCTACCAGCAACATCAACCTACACCTCACACTTATTAGCCAACACCTCCTAATTGGCTAGGAAACCAGCAACTTTTTCCTTCCTCAACCTCTTACCTATCCTACACACACTCATATTGTTGAGATTCTTTTTGGTCTTCAATGAAAATTGATTAATAGCTCAATTCTTCACTCAAATTGAATACAAAAATGAACCCATTAATTAAATCCAAGATGATACATCCATAGGCAAGAGCAAAAAACAAATTTACTATAAACAATTAAAGATTACAATAAGTTTTCTCAGCCTAAATTACAGACTCTTCTCACTCAATCTCTCAAGATATGTGTATACAAAATAGAGCACTCGAAAAACTGAAATGAAAGACTCACCCATATAACTTATATATATCAGGTTTGTTAGGCTACTAGACACATGTGTAAAAGGTTAATTTAGGCCCAATAAATTAATCAAGACAATGACTAGTCAACTCTAACAAACTTAATTAACAACTCTAAGCTACAATAAATCAATTTTGGCCAAGATTGATACTTTTCAGAGGTCTTTTATACAATGCTCCTGCATCACACTATAATACTATGGTCATTGGTGGCAAAATTTCACAATTTGATACCATTTGATTGGCTCAATATATCCCATGAGTTTTCATTAGGCAATGAGCTATCTTCCCAAAAGGTTAATCCATTTGGTGAGGTTGACTCATACACTTATAAACTCATGCTCTCATTGTTATTTTATCAATGTGAGACTTGTTTGCTCTCACTTCTTAACACCCATCTCCACCATGCACATTTTCCTTACCCTTCTTGGTAGCCTTAGGAAATTTCTTCCTCCCACCACCAAAATGGGCTTCTATAATGGCCTGAAAATTGAAATTACCCACCTTACAACCCAATTTAGTAAAAATACCACCAACACCACTCTTAGCCACCTTAGAAGAACCAACACCACCTACTAGGGGTGTCCACTGTCTAATTTGGTCCAGTTTGTAATAAAAGAATTTAACCAAATGGACCGTTCATATTGCTTTAACCAAATCAAACTAGACCGTTTAGCTAATAAAAATATTGTAACCAAACGGTCCGATCCAGTTTGGTTAACGGTTTTCAAACCTTCCTTTTCTTCGAGCTTAGGAACCCAAAGAGGGTTTAAGAATCAAAGCTTGATCTGTTTGAGATTGAAAATCCAGAAAGATGCCTAGCAATTGATGGGTTACTAAAGGAAAGTGAAGATCCAAAACAAGTTGATGAACAAGAAAAATAATACAGAGAAGAGAAACAAGAATTTAAAGTAGAGCCAGAAGCTGCATTAGCACAAGAATCTATACTACTAATACTTTTCTGAAAACTGTTGAAAACAATTCAGGAAAGATTGAATAAGCAAAGAAAATTCAGTTACTTAAACAAAATGTGAATGCAAAGGAACCACCTTTGTAGAAATAAAGAGAAGTGGAAGAAAAGGTAGAAAACAGAGCAAGCTCTGATTCTTAAGCCCTAAGTAATGGAGGGGAAGTAACAATGTGGTTGATGGAATGTCAAACAGAGAAGAAATGTTTTGATTTCCTTATACTCTTAACTCTCTTAAATCAAAAAAAAAATTATAATATATATTATATCGTATATAATATTCTTAAAAATTAAATCAAAATTATAATATATAACTTTTTATTTTTAAAAAAATAATAATATAATATATTTTTAAAAATAACTTTTTAATATATTATTTATAACAGTTCGTCCGGTCCGATTGTTTAAAAATTTTACAAAATCGGACCGGACCATTTCACTAATAGTTTGAGTTAGCACATACCTTATCATAAAAGTGAGTCTCATGAGAAATTAGTCCACACTAGTAGCAAAAATTAGGCAGACATTTATACTTGAGTTCAATCCAGAGAGAGTCCCAACTCGGTGAACAACCAAGTTAAGATGATATGAATTTCTAAGAACTCGTCCCTCTCGTACAAGCAACAGAAAGCAAAAAATAAATAACCAGTAGTTGGTTGAAGAAGATCACAAACTACTTTGTTACAAAATCAATTGATTGCTATAAATTCAAGTACACTTCCGCATATTTGTCTTAATTTTTTATGATATAACATGAATGTTCCTAGATTTGTTATTGGTGATGGTTTTCAACAAATGGTTAAATTCTTACACTAATAACTTGATAACCTTAGTTTTTTACTTTGTTACTTTGTGATATTTTTCTCTATCCTAATATGTGCACTTGATTAGATTACATTTTATGTTTATTTAGGGCTTTTTAATTTGTCAACTTCTCATCTATTGAGCATGGTTAGGTGTTCATTGAGCTTTGGGACTGTCTCATATTGAGAACTTGAGGAATGATTTTCTTTCTAAGAAGATAAAGAGGCAAAGCTTGGTATTTGATAGTTTTTTTTTTTTTTGGTCAAAAATAGATGAACTTTATTAATATTCAAAGAACTCAAGCAAACAAACAAACACTACCAAAACTAGCTCCAACAAAAAATGCATAAGCAATCTAGAATCAGCCAAAAGACACAATAATATCAAAGACTAAACAACATAAACTCAGCCCTTGAAACAACCTTAATAACCTGCATTATCCAACAACTATATTAAGGAATAAGTTTCATTAGCTGGACAGACAACAAACAAGAAAACAACAACCTAAAATATAGCAAAAAATGCACAAATAGAGTCAAAATAAATTCAAACAAACTCAAAAGACTCCCCATTCACTTCCAAAACAGAGCACCAGTGAGGACAAAACAAAACAAAAACACGTACAACTACAAAACCAAGTCCAACAAGTGATAACCAAATCCCTTACAGATCCTCAATCAGACTGATCACCCTATCAGACATACCCTGCTCAACCAAACCAATACTACCATCATTGCTACCAGCAACATCAACCTACACCTCACACTTATTAGCCAACACCTCCTAATTGGCTAGGAAACCAGCAACTTTTTCCTTCCTCAACCTCTTACCTATCCTACACACACTCATATTGTTGAGATTCTTTTTGGTCTTCAATGAAAATTGATTAATAGCTCAATTCTTCACTCAAATTGAATACAAAAATGAACCCATTAATTAAATCCAAGATGATACATCCATAGGCAAGAGCAAAAAACAAATTTACTATAAACAATTAAAGATTACAATAAGTTTTCTCAGCCTAAATTACAGACTCTTCTCACTCAATCTCTCAAGATATGTGTATACAAAATAGAGCACTCGAAAAACTGAAATGAAAGACTCACCCATATAACTTATATATATCAGGTTTGTTAGGCTACTAGACACATGTGTAAAAGGTTAATTTAGGCCCAATAAATTAATCAAGACAATGACTAGTCAACTCTAACAAACTTAATTAACAACTCTAAGCTACAATAAATCAATTTTGGCCAAGATTGATACTTTTCAGAGGTCTTTTATACAATGCTCCTGCATCACACTATAATACTATGGTCATTGGTGGCAAAATTTCACAATTTGATACCATTTGATTGGCTCAATATATCCCATGAGTTTTCATTAGGCAATGAGCTATCTTCCCAAAAGGTTAATCCATTTGGTGAGGTTGACTCATACACTTATAAACTCATGCTCTCATTGTTATTTTATCAATGTGAGACTTGTTTGCTCTCACTTCTTAACACCCATCTCCACCATGCACATTTTCCTTACCCTTCTTGGTAGCCTTAGGAAATTTCTTCCTCCCACCACCAAAATGGGCTTCTATAATGGCCTGAAAATTGAAATTACCCACCTTACAACCCAATTTAGTAAAAATACCACCAACACCACTCTTAGCCACCTTAGAAGAACCAACACCACCTACTAGGGGTGTCCACTGTCTAATTTGGTCCAGTTTGTAATAAAAGAATTTAACCAAATGGACCGTTCATATTGCTTTAACCAAATCAAACTAGACCGTTTAGCTAATAAAAATATTGTAACCAAACGGTCCGATCCAGTTTGGTTAACGGTTTTCAAACCTTCTTTTTCTTCGAGCTTAGGAACCCAAAGAGGGTTTAAGAATCAAAGCTTGATCTGTTTGAGATTGAAAATCTAGAAAGATGCCTAGCAATTGATGGGTTACTAAAGGAAAGTGAAGATCCAAAACAAGTTGATGAACAAGAAAAATAATACAGAGAAGAGAAACAAGAATTTAAAGTAGAGCCAGAAGCTGCATTAGCACAAGAATCTATACTACTAATACTTTTTTGAAAACTGTTGAAAACAATTCAAGAAAGATTGAATAAGCAAAGAAAATTCAGTTACTTAAACAAAATGTGAATGCAAAGGAACCACCTTTGTAGAAATAAAGAGAAGTGGAAGAAAAGGTAGAAAACAGAGCAAGCTCTGATTCTTAAGCCCTAAGTAATGGAGGGGAAGTAACAATGTGGTTGATGGAATGTCAAACAGAGAAGAAATGTTTTGATTTCCTTATACTCTTAACTCTCTTAAATCAAAAAAAAAATTATAATATATATTATATCGTATATAATATTCTTAAAAATTAAATCAAAATTATAATATATAACTTTTTATTTTTAAAAAAATAATAATATAATATATTTTTAAAAATAATTTTTTAATATATTATTTATAACAGTTCGTCCGGTCCGATTGTTTAAAAATTTTACAAAATCGGACCGGACCATTTCACTAATAGTTTGAGTTAGCACATACCTTATCATAAAAGTGAGTCTCATGAGAAATTAGTCCACACTAGTAGCAAAAATTAGGCAGACATTTATACTTGAGTTCAATCCAGAGAGAGTCCCAACTCGGTGAACAACCAAGTTAAGATGATATGAATTTCTAAGAACTCGTCCCTCTCGTACAAGCAACAGAAAGCAAAAAATAAATAACCAGTAGTTTGTGGAAAAGTTGACAATATAGGAAATAAACAACATGATAAAGTAGTAAATGCTTTTCAACTCATTATAGACTATATATGTTGACACTTATATAGAAAAGACTCAAATTATAGTAACTCATGCAATAGAGCATACAAACACAACAATATAATGTGATAAACTCACTTTAGCTTTAATCTTAAGTTGTAACATTCATGGGTTGCTTAAGGCAACTACTCGCAGCCAAATTCACTAAATAAAAATAAGCAATTAATACAGACTCGATAAGGTAAGACGCCAAATACCCCTATCAATCAGGGACCACATGTCCTAACTGCCTAGGCTGCTATCACCAGCTATCACCATAACTACTTTGATCTTCACAAGATCCAACTCACCTCCAACGTCACACTGCCGCACAGTATAATATAAATACATGTAATCAGTATGCGTGTACAAATATATGCAATTTTATCCAAAATATGATTTTAGAATAAGCACCTCGTATAAACAATACATAAACACATTTGACGTATTATTGACACGGAAACTCCTCCTCATAATAACAATACATAAAAAATACTTGATGTATTGTAATTACGGAAACTCTGTTTGATAAAATATTTTAAAAATCTTCACCATCACCTTGTATCAATAAAAAAATTACTCAATGCATTATTGACACCAAAACAAAACAACACTTTGTAATGACAATATAGAAAAACACTTGATATATTGTTATTATAGCAACTCCATTTGAGAATAAGATTTAACAATCTTCACCACCACCTCGTAGCTCAATACAGAAACAACACTCGATGTATTGAGAATACGGAATATCTTTTTTTAAAAATTAATTCACAAAAATCTCCAAGTGAATTATCACCTCTGAATCACTAATACAGAACAATAATCAACGTATTAGTCATACAGGAATTATAAAATAATTTTTCAAACACACCAAAAATATTTTTCACTTATTTGAAAAATATGCGATATCAAATATACAGTGTAAGAAAAATATATAGAAGTGGTGAAAGACAGAGGATAAGAGAGTGTGTAGAAATGTGTATTTAATAAGAGAGAGGAAGAAGTATTTATAGCTAATTTTTTAGCTTTTCAGACCCTCGCCAACACCTCACTATGCACCTCCATAAGGCCTTAATGAACACCTCAACGAACCCCTCGCGAACTATCAACAAGGTCCAACGAGCCACAGATTCACCCTGTACACATTCGTTGACACTTTGCCATCCACTTGATGAGCCACTGGCAAGACCTCCACTAAAAATAAATTTTTAAAGGCAAAACTTTACCAAATAAAAAGCCATTAACACCCACCAACTCAGGGAAACAAATGTAAGTAAAAACATATTTTAACATGCAATCTATATGCTCCTAACCAACCCGTGGTGTATGTATCATACAAACATACAATATTGTTAAGATTTACGTGAGTCTATGCGATATTGATCATAAATAAAGCATCATGCAAAGAGGTAGACATAAACACTAAGTAAAACAAATATATTTTGTATTTTGCTCACGAGATTGCCAACAAATAATCAAAAGGAATTATAGGACTTACAATCTCCACCTTTAACTTTTCCTAGTAAAACACTACACAACCTATACAAGGCAAGCATCAAACACAGTATATTCATGAAGATGATCTAATGAGTTCATTTCCATAAACAAACTTCGACACAGACAAGACACATCCAACACACCTATACTCCAAGTGCATCCATCTTCATGAATCAACACATATGTCTTGATGCTAACTCCAAGTGAGCTACAAGGTCCAAAAATATATTTATAACCTACACACACAAAAAATATATATATATACCCTTGAACGTATCATGCAGATCTATGTGTAGTATAACAACTATCATGTTACCCCTACACAGGTATATACCGATAGGCTAAATACATGTAGTCAAACAAAACTTTCCCTAACTTCATGCATCACTCTCCCTGAATGCATGCAAGTCAGACAAAAAGATGTGATGTAAACCTACACTCACATCCAACAAAAAGCAAAAAATAAATGTAAATATGTTGTGCAACATACAAACTTCTTCCCCTTTCTGACACAGAAAGTCAAAGGAACACTCCTATATAAGAGAGATAAGGCATACAATATGCAATAATCCTATACACTCATACAACACATGTACAGAGGAAACAAAGCAGAAGTAAGAACACAATAAAGAAATCATTTTTATTAATAAAATGTTTAGATATTACAACATTTGAAAGAAAGAAAAAATACAAAGAAATCAAGATTCTCCTCACACTGAGAACAGATGTCAGATTTCCTGCAGTTAGAGGGGTGAGAAGAAGGCTACATGAGGTCGAGAAACTCAGCACCAAAATTAGCAAACTGACCAAGCATCTGTGCAAAGTAATTAGAGGACTGAGGCAGCTGAATCTCTAAGAAGAACACCCATGCTCACAGCAACTGAGTGAATCTTGGAATGATCCACCCTACTAGTAGGCTGAACAGACAGTCGAGAAGCAAAAGACCTTGGAGAGCTATGTTGGGGCTACAGAAGACTCTCAATTCTACTCACCCTGTCATTAATGTCCATCAACATATGTCTGTACAGTCTGCATTCTTGACGCTCTTTAGAAATATCTTTAAGAACCTTGTCCAAATGTTGAGAAAAATTGTCCACCTTTGCATTAAGGGAGACAAACTCAGAATATTGAGGAGGAGGAATAGGAAAATAAGTATAAGGGATAGAATGAGAGGTACTTCGAGACTAAGAAGAAGAAGGCTCATAGTTCTTAGAAGAAAGGCGAGAAGTCTGAAGATGTCTGATAGAAATGGGAGTATGACAAAAAATAGAGACTTCAATGACATCACCAAACATAGACTGTCCCCACTGAGTAATCAAAGAAGGATAATGAAGATTAGAAGAAGGAGAGAAAGAACAACAAATGATGGTCCTAAAGATCATACCAATGAGATCTATAAGCTCATCATTAAGAATGGCACAAACAAAATGACCCTTGGAATTAGGCACAGAGGAGTAATGAATATAGGGAAAGATGCAAGCATAAACAACTTGCAAAAGAAGGAGGCCAGGTGAAGAACTGTTAAGAGGGACAACACCACTAGCTTACTAAACATTAGGTCCAGTAAGTCTGGTAGCCATATCTAGTTGATTTTGAGCTATGAGATGTTCGAGATCAACAAAAAAATTAACCGCGTTAAGATTTTCATATTCAAAAGGAATAACGGAAAAAGAAGGATTTTCACATTCGAAAGAGATAATAGATCCAAGATATTATCTCTAGAAAAGGTGACACGACGCTCCCTCAAAGTAAAAGAAATAGACAAGGACTGTGTGTGATGAGCACAAATCGCTGAATAGAACTTTGTGACAAAAGTAGGATTGTAGAAGTAAGCAAGAGAACAAAGAGAAAGACAAGAAAAGTAAGCAAACCTTTCCTGGATAGCAGGAAACTCCTCAATCAGAATTGAGCACTCATAAATGTAGACATGAGACTTCTTAGAATGAGAAGTTGAGCCACTAGGTGGAGAAGAGGAACTCGCTTCATCTTGGTCAGTGTGGGATATTTTGTTTTGTTTAGGTGTTTTTGTGATGAAAAGATGGGTAAAAGTGTAGGGGTAGTAAAAAGTAATTTAGAAGGCAGTAGGCAAAAGTATTTGAAGGTAGGAAGTGTTTAGAAATTTATGTGGTTTGAAACAAATAAGGAAGGGGATTTAAATAGGAAATCAATACCCTATGATGATCCCTCACAGACCATTCACTGAGAGGGTCGACGAGGTACCCATGAGTGTGTAAACACACAATCTAGACAAGACCTTGGCAAACCCTCAGCGAACGGTCGATAAGACCTCAGTGAGGGTGCTCAGCGTGCAACCCTAAAGGGATGAGGAGAGAAAAAAACATTTAAAAATTGTAGAAAAATTATTTTAACATTTTAGAAATATTTGTTTCAACAAAGAGAAGAGAAAATAACAAAGAAAAATTTAAGAGAGTAAGAAATTTAAGTAAATAAATATAGGAAAATGCATACAAAAAATACTACAAGAAGAAGAGAGAAGAGAAGGAATAACTCAAATAAAATTGACTCACACTCGAAAATAGTGTGATCAAATTGCATCCCTCTATCTAAAAGAGAAGTGATGAGGGACAACAGGAGCATAATATAATCTTGGGTCCATATGAACATATGGAGTATGAACCACTCGAGAGTTCTTTGTTTTAGAAATTCTTGAATGACCTGTCGAGCGATCATACATGCGACTATAAGGGCTTTTAAAAAGTTTTTCCCTTTCTTCGCTATATCACCGGTGCATAATTCACCCAGAAACAAAATGCTCAAACGAACCATAGTAGGTACATCTTGAGAAGGCCAAATGAGAAGAGCAAGGGGGAGATCTTCTAGTACTACTTTGAGCATATATCGAAAACCAGTTGGCAAGATGGCCAACAATACCACAAGTATGACAAGAACGAACTGAAGAGTGAGAGAAACTGGGTCTCTATGTCTAAGGAGTAACACAAGGAGGAGAGGGAGTAGTAGAATTGCCTACATTGAGTCTCATACGAGGATGAGAACTCAACCTCTCAAAGTGAGGTTTGATATGCCCACACTCACCACAGTGGTGACAAGAGGGGATGAAGCGTGTAGGTAATTGCAATAGACGGTCACTGGCACGACGAGAAGAAGAATCAAAACGTAAGGTGTTCACTCTGCTAAAAGAGATTGACTAGAACGACACCTGCAACTTACCTTTCGCAGTAACTTTACCTTTACCTTTTACAGCAACAGTCTTTTGAATAGAATCTTCTACAATAGGTCTGATGAAGAGAGGAGCAGTAGCAGTAACAACAGTAGTAGTAGAAGAATATTTAATAAAGAGAGAAGCAGAAGTTGCAGTAGAAGGAGAAGAATTTGCATAACCATTATCAGTAAAACCAAGCTCGTATCTATCATTGGGTGCCATGATGCCAATAAGAATCTTGTCAAGCTTCTGAGTACCCATCAAAAGTTTCTTAACAGTGGCCCTGGAGTGTTCCAACTTCTTCACAAGGTCAAACTACTTTGCACTCAAAGTAGTGAGCAGGCATCCTTTTCCCTAATAGATGCCTTAAGAAAACTAGCAGAATTGCTCAAACTTTTAACTTTATCTTGAAGAGGTAGCAACTCCTCGTCTTTTTCTAATAGGGCATGAGAAATATATGCTTTTTCACTTTCAAGTATCTCAACCTTCTTTCCTAGAAGTAAGATGTTTTCAATTTACCTTCAGACAGATCCGGACTAACTATCCTCTGATATGTAGTACTTTGAAGTTTCCTCAAGGTTTTTTTAAGAAACCTCATCCCAGATTTGTTTGACTCAACTTCTACAACTATGTCGTTGTATCATTTTTGAATAACCTCACATTTCTTTGAGAGATCATCTCTATTCTGGATGTGAGTTGAATACTTCTTATCAAACTCAACTTTAAGAGCACTCAGCTCTTTTTCTTTATCCTCAAGGCTAACCAATGCTTTCTTTCGAGCTTTCTCAGTCTTAATGTGCTCCATGAGCAATTCATTATAAGTGTTCAAGAGCTCATCATGCTCATCCTCATTGAGGAATCTAGAAGATTGAGAGGTCATAAAGGGAGGATCATCTTTAGTCACCATAAAGGCTATAAAGTTGCTTTCATCATCTTCCAAATTACAACTACTATTTGAAATGGTAACTCTGCCACCATAGCTTTCTTGCCATATTATCGTTCTTTTAACTAACACTAAGCAATAATGCATTCAAGTTTTTCGCACTTGTAACACCTAACTTGTTTGACCTAAACTCTCGACTAAGGTCTCTCGTCTTCCTCATTAAAGTCTTCAACTCTGGCTCTGGACTCTTCTACTGGAGCTTTCCCTTTTTGACTTACTAGGAGAGTTCCTCTTACTCCTAAAGAATTTCTTAAACTACTTTGTTAACAAAGAAAATTCTTCTTCATCTAAGATGAATGAGTCATCACTATCAACAATGGTTTTTCCTTTTCCTTTTTGAGTCTTGGTAGTCTTCAAATCAAGACTCTTTCCTTTATTAGAAGAAGTTGTTCTTTCAAGAGAAGATGATGAATCTCAAAAGCTTGGAGATCTCCAATGATCTCATTGACTTTCAAAGGTTATCCTTTAAATGCAGTTTCAATAGCGATAACCTTTTCTAGGAAACACTGAGGTAAGCTACACAAAATCTTCTCAACTTGAAGTTCTTCATCAATAGGACAGCCAAGGTTGTAAGAATGTTGATGATGTTAGAGAAACGGCCGTAGAATTTGTCAAATGTCTCATCTTTCTCCATCTGAAGATGTTCATAGTCCTTTTTAAGTCTCATCACTTGGACTTCTTAACCACAGGTACCTTGATGCGTAATTTTCAAAATATCCTATGTTTCTTTAGAAGTAGTGCAAACAAAAATATGTCTATATTCTTCTGGAGTGACAGATCAGGTGAGTGCATACAACCCTTTACTATTCCAATCGCACTCATGGCTTTCCTTTTTTGTCCATTCAATCATAGGTTTGGGAATAACCGTTCCATCTTCAAGAGTTTTCATAGGAAGCGTCCAGCCATTCTCAACTTGATACCAAACATGGTATCCCGTCGACTAGAAGAAGGCTCGCATTTGAGACTTTCAATAGGCATAGTTATGCTTATTGAGAAGTGAAGGTTTACCAACTTTCCCTCCTTTACCAAAATTCATCCTGATGAAAAGTGAGTGTTTGTGAAAAGTACAAGAAATCGATCAACACCAAGCGATTAAATCCAAAAGGGTGTACCCTCTCTACTACTAATTGAGAGAGCCCCAACTCGATGAACAACCAAGTCAAGGCAATACGAACACCTAAAGACTCGCCCTTTTCGTACAAGTAGTGTAAAGTGAAAAACAAATAACAAGTAATTTACAGATAAGAAGACAAGAGAGGAAACAACTGTCACCACAGCTATATTAATCCTCACTGAATCCAGCTTACCTCTAGAGCCACACTACCATGCAATGTAATATAAATACTTGTAATCAGTATGCGTGTACAAAATATATGTAATTTTAGCCAAAATATGATTTTAGAATATACATCTCATATCAACAATACAAAAAATACACTCAACGTATTGTTGGCATGAAAACTCCTCGTAATAATAATACAAAAAAATACTCAATGTATTGTAATTACGGTAACTCCATTTGATAAAATATTTTAACAAACTTTACCACCTTCTTGTATCAATAATACTAAAAAAATACTTAACGTATTGTTGACATGGAAATAAAATACCACCTTGTAATAATAATACAAAAAATACTCAATATATTGTTATTACGGTAACTCCATTTGAGAATAAGATTTAACAATCTTCACCATCACCTCATAGCTTAATACAAAAATAATACTCGATGTATAGAAAATACAGAATCTCCTTTTTAAAAATTAATTCACAAAAATCTCCACATGAATTATCACATCCGAATCACTAATACGGAACAACAATCAATGTATTAGTGATATGTGAATTATAAAATGATTTTTCAAACACAACAAAAAATATTTTTCACTCGTTTGAAAAATACACAATACCAAGTATGCAATGTAAGAAAAATATGTGGAAGAAGTGAGAGAGAGAATAAAAAAGTGTGTAGAAAAGAGTATTTAATAAGAGAGATGAGGGGGTATTTCTATCTGATTTTTTAGCTTCTTGGGCCCTTGTCGACCCCTCACCGTGCACTTCTATGAGGCCTCACTAACCACCTTAGTAAACCCCTTGCAAACTATCAGCAAGGTCCAAAGGAGCCATAGATCTACCCTGTGCACACTTGTGGACCCTTCGTCGAAGACTTCTAAGAGCCACTGCAATACCTCTGTGAGGTTCAGACAAACCACTAAAAATAAGTTTTTTCAAGAAAAAACTTCACCAAATAAAAAGCCATAAACATACACCAACTCAAGAAAACAAATGCAAGTAAAACCATATTTTAACATGCAATGTGCATGCTCTAAACCACCCCATGGTGTGTGTATCATACAAACATGCAATAGTATTAAGATCTATGAAAGTGTGTGAAATACTGATCACAAGCAAAACAACATATAAAGAGGTAGACAAAAATACTAAGTAAAATAAATAGACTCCGTGTTTTGCTCATGGGAATGTTAACAAAGACACAAAGAGACTTACATGACTTACAAGACTTACAAATCCAAACATCATTTTCTTAAAGGGAATCCATTCCACACACCTGGAATAAGAGGATTATCCAAGCAACGTAACACTTTCACCCTAACAGCCTTAGACATACCACTGACTAGCGAAAACCTTTCTCCAACACATGACCTATCGTCTCATAAATGCAATTCACAATTGACTCAAAATGCCAATCCATCGACAGATCATGGATTTGGCACCATATAGGAGACAAATCATACACAATAGCTGAAGGAGACATACCTAGTTCAATTTGGTTCACCACTACCAGATTGTTATCCAAACACCAAGGAACCTTCATCAACATCTCAAATAGCTCAAAGGCCTTCTCATAATAAAACACAAGGGAGCACCAATCCAAGATCTTCATCTCTAGACCTTCAATTCTCATTCAACTCTTACAAAAACCATAAATATAGCCTCTGGATTAATAGAAAGACCAAAGATTATCTTCATCGTGATCACAAGAGCAAGAGAGCTATGGTCCTTCTTCACCAGCTCCTTGATATCCAACACCAGATCCAGATTTTCAAAGTCATCATTAAGCCTTCCATTCAATTCCATACTCAAGCCTAACCAAAATCAAAGAAACAAAGATAGCAACACAAACTTAGGACCATAATAAGGATGAGAACCAAAATTGAGCAAGGGAATGAAATCTAAGAAGAAATTGAGATGGAAAAGCTAGGACAAAGCTGGAGAGAATATCTAGTAAGTCTAACGCTCACGGAGAGAAGTTCATAAATCATACATTTAGTTGCAGAAGCACTAATTTTATGCAACTTGGTATTTGATAGTTTGAGGTTTAGAAATAGTGTAAAGGAGGTATCTTTACCATTATTCTAATAATATATTGTAACACCCTATTTCTTACACGAACAAAAATTTTAGGCTAACTTATATTTCCAAAATTGTTATGGTCTTACCCTCAATATTTAGAAAATAAAATTTATGAGCTTAATTGAGAAGTGAAGATGTTTTAATAATGAAAATGTGTTTAAATTAAATTTTTTAAATTTTGAGCAAAGTTACCAAAATGCCTGACTCTTAAAACTTTTCTTGTTATGAGACAAGGGTATTTCAATCTTTTCACCTTACATATGATTTCTCATCAGCAACTTCCTCCTCTTCTCCTCTTAGTGACACATGTCTATAAAAAAAGGGTGGTTGAGCATGAGCTACTTGAAGACACTTGTCCTCATATGGGATTGCCTAAGCTTTGGAGTTATCCTCTCTTAGAAAGCAGCCCTATCATCCATGGGGTTTGGGCTGAAAGTTTTCATTTCTTCTTCTCTCATCTTCTTCTTCTCTCTTTTTAAGAGAACTTAGATTTTGAAGTAGGATACCTTTCTATGTAAAATTTTGCAAAGCAAACAATCACTTAAGACATTTTGGTATGTATTTAAAACTTCCTTTCCACATTTCCTTCATCTTGATGATAATTTTATGTTATATCTAAATAACACTTTTTATAACACAAATGGATTAGTCATGGATGAAAAAATAATCTAAGAACAAGTTATTTGTGATATTGTGAACTACATATAAAACTATTTTTCCAAAAATTTAAATGAAAACGGAGAAACTTCCACAATAATTTAGGGTTTGGAAATTATTTTTCATAACATCTATGGATGTCTAGTTTATCAAAAATTTTACGGTTTATAATTCAGAGTTTTCTACGTAAAGTTATACCTATTTGAATGAGGGTTGTTTTATGAAACACAAACGGGAAGAACCCTCGATATTTTTGATATTTGACATAGTTTCACATATTAGAACCGAGAAAATTCTATCTTGTTTTAAAGCTTGATATGTCTAGTATTTGAAACATTTTACGGTTTGTTATTTTGATATTTCTGGACAAAGTTATGTCTGTTTAATCAAGAATATATAAATGTACAAGGGTAGCTTTAGAAGTACCCTAAAACTATTTAAAGTACAATGATCATAGACAAACAAATATTAACAAACGTTGTTTTATAAATGTTAGTGTGCCTTTCAATTTTAATTAAATAAGCAAGCTATGTCGTTACTCATGTTCTAATACAAGTATGGTTATCTAGGAAGAGTAGAACAAGCGGACCCTACAGTACACGTAGAAAACCATCAGTGACATAGTACTGTGAGTGGATACTTAAAATCTTCAAGAAGTTGTAAACTATGAGAATATATCTCATTTTCATTATTAGAATCAGTCAAATATATATAAGCTAAATTGCAAGAAAATTAAAATTAAATCAACTTTATTACATATACTAGTTTTTACATCAACTTGCAAGTTTAGTAAATATTTTACAGCTGCTAAAGTATTTCTCTTCATGTATTCATGATAATTGGCTCTACTTAGCATTCAGATATGTAATAATTTGGTAAGACATCATGACCAACAGATTTGGTCCAATTCAGGTTACTATAATGTCTACCAACTTAGTATAATATTACCAATTTAGTATCAAGTTACAAGTTCAATTAAGTTAGTGCGCACATGACTCATGTATCAGCAGAGTCAAATGAGACATTTTAATGGTTGTATCAAGCAAGTTTCCCACATGAGTAGTTGAGAGCTAGTACTAGTACTAAATGTCTCCTCCGTGAGTGATTAAATATCCCACGTGTGTAGTTGAGAGCTAATGCTAAGGCTAAATTTCTCCTCCATGTGCGACCAAATTCCCAAGTTCTCTTAGCAATAAAAACATTGTTCTCATGGTTCTATATTTTATTTACACACTGATCATAACATTTTATATTCTAAAGATCATTGACATATAAATATTTATCAGAATATTATTTTATTATAAGTTATGAGCATGTTATTCATGATTTCACATGTACTAAATTATGATTATTTCATGAAACTCAGGTTATACATTTATGAGTTCATTATTTTACTATAAAGGCTATATGCAAGTTATTATTATTAGCATGTATTTCATGATAATTCATAAATAATTCATACACAATTTACATGAGTACTATGTTATTATACACTATGTTATTATACAAAACTTATCCACTCACTGAGCTTTCAAGCTCACCCTTTATATTTATTTTCCTCCCTCAGGTAACAGGTTTTGAGGCCACACCATTTCAATTTTGAGGCTTAGGATCCATCTTTTATTGTGCAGTCTAAGTTATTGCTTTTATCTCCTTTCCACCTCGTACTATGTTTTATGGCTTTGTGTTTTTGACTAATGACTAAGGTAGGAAGTCCTTTGTGTTGTATTGCATATATCTAACAGTATGTAGTATTATTTGGCTATGAGCTACTTTCTGGATATGTAAAGTTAGATGAAGTTTGTTGGATTGTGGAAATATTTATACTTTAGAATTGTAGTCATTTATTGCTAGGAAGATAGTTCATTAATTAGAGAAAACTCTGCCCAATTTTTTTTATAAATTTTTTTTACACAAAATTTTCAAGTTAAACCAATGTCAATTCAGAATGGTAGTTATTATGTTCCCTCAGAACACGTCACATGCTCTAGTATTAAGCCGGAGCTAGTCCTGACATATATATAACAAGTTTAATAGAAAAAAAAATTATTAATTGTTGCTTCGATGTTAATGGTAGTGAAAGTGGGGAAGGAAGAGAAGGCAAAAAAATATGTATTTTTTGAGGTTTTTTTTCCCTAGTTTAGGGTAATTTTATTAAAAATTTTATTTTAGTTAATGTAGGACCTTTATGATATATTTTTATTTGATAATGATAGAACGTATAAGACATTACTGTCTTTCATCCTTGAAATTTAGAATAATTTTTTTTATTATAATTTGATGCATACATTAATTTATATAATATATCTAATTAATTATTTATTAGCAAGTGATTCTACAATAATTTTATAATATTATATTTCACACTTTACATCTATTTTATGATTGAAATATTATTTGATATATGTAATAATTTAATATAAATACTGTTCTAAAATCTATAGCTTGTAATATGAAATGAGATCGATTTATATCAGATAAAAGATGGACCAGGTGGGATCGATATTAGGTTATTAGTCATTTCATTAATTTTTTATTTCATTTATTTTATCCAAAATTTTGAAAGTTTGTCGGTTGTCCATGTAATGCAAAAAATTTGAATAGTAAGTCATTTTGGTCAAAAACACGGACCTGATGACATCACTTCTTGATTTTAACGATCATAATTTTATATAAATTTTATTTAATTTAATTGAAAAGGAAAATTATAATCATTAAAACTAAAATTTTGAATTTTAAACATTTTACGTAACAAAATGAGACTGGCCTAGGAAGATGGGAATAGGCATGAAAATGGACGAGAACGAATTTTGTTATATTTATTCTAAAATTAAACGTATAATTATATATTTAAAATTATCTAAAAATTATTTCGGTTCGAAAATAGGTATAATCGGTCAGAAATCAGATACAGATGGATACAAAAAATAACCACCAAAAATTTGATTTAGTAATATATATTAAAATTAAATCAAATATATTAATAATTTTAAGTATTAAATATATTAATAATATGTATTTTTTAATATATATTAAAATTAAATTAAATTAAAATATATTAATAGTTTTGGATAAGGATGGATACGATTTTAAATATAATTATCCTTGCCTCAAAATTAGATAATTTACACCCAAAAATCTCTAAAATTATTCTTATCCCTTAAAATGATCATATTAACTAATCTAGCAAATTAAATAAGAAAAAAAAAACAAAAATAACACTTCTTCAAATTTGTAATAATAAACCTAGCATGCCTTATATTAAAACTTATGTTTTTACAATTAAAAAAATAACTAATATGTCATTTTTTTTTAATACCTATTCAATTAGAATTAAATGACGATAATTTAGATCCATTTAATATTAAATGTTTAATATTTTACGTTTAAATTAAACGTTTAATATTATTTAGATGTTAATTTTATTATTATAAATTTTAAATGTATTATTTTTAATAATTTTTTAATTAAATATCTAAAGGTACGGATTAAATGCTCCTTAAAGTCAAGTAAGATTATGGTCAACTCGTAACTATTGAACCAGGAGCAGATTAACGAATTTTTAAAAAAGTAGAACAAGTCATATTTTTATTTTGTATGTATTATTATTATACATAATACTAATAAAATTTTAACGCATAAATAATTTATGTCACTTTTTTTATATTTCATTCCCTTTTTTTAAATACTGATATTCATTATTATGTTGGTTATTATTATTATTTTTTGGATAGAAATTATTGTGTTGGTAATTGATTACTCATAAACAACAAAACAAAATAAAATATAGAACTTCACACGGTTAATAAATAACGTGTATATCTTTCTGGAGAGAAACATGCTTTTGTCACATGGTATAATCATTCATTTTCATAGAAAAAGAAAGCGTGTGATAACAAGGAACTAAATCAATGTTTCTTTATAATAGGATTGAGTATACAACGACATATAATACTATTTCATATGTTAGTGTAAATACATATATTTTATTTATAAATATATATATATTATGTTATAATATTTTTTTATCCTCTAATGTATAATTAATTTAATTATTTAATTAATTTTATTTTTAATTCTTTTAATATAAAAAAATAAATATTTATTTTGTTAAAAAAATATTTATTTATTTTAAAAAATTAAAAATAAAATTTTATGTTTAAACAATTCAATTAAATCTATTATTAATGCCTTTTATGATATATACTACTGAAAATAGTTAAGATATTGATGAATCTAAAGCAGTCCACTTTTTTTCATTACTCAAAAGTTCTCACAATAATTTTCTTATATTATATTATTTGTCTTTATTTGAAGAATCATGCCTCATTTTTCTTTTTTTTCTTCGTAAATTTTAAATTACTGATTAAATTATATTTTTTTTAACTACAATCTGAAGTTCATGTTAAATTAAATCTATTTTAAATTTTAATATATTTTTTTTTAGTTTTAATTTTCATACGAATGAATATTACCATTTTTTTTTTTTAAAGGGGCATTAAAATTTTTTCCTTTTTTATTAACAAAAGAAAATATATTTTGGTGAAAATTTAACTTAAATTTTGGTAGAAAAATCACCTAAATTACAAGAAGTTTTCTGTGAATAAATATTAGCATGCTAAACTGCTTGTTAATTAATTAATTTATTTAATTTATTTATGTACAGTGTAAAAGATTCAAGTTTAGTATTTTAATATGATTCAAAAATAATAATCTTCAGCTGAATTTAGCTCCCCCTGATTGAAATTTGAACTCTATCGACGAAGTTGGTAGCGAAGTGAAAACATAAACAGATGTAAAAGGAAGCCGCTTTCTAAAACAGCTGGATTATGGAGTCGCGAGAAACAGTGGTCAGGTGGGAAAAGGGTGCCCGAGTTATGACTCATGATAGGATCTCATACTTGATTGAATCAACTCGAAGAAATTTTTTTTTTTTTTTTATTGAATCAACTCGGAGAATTTATCAACGGAAAATTAACAAACCTAACCAATCAAAACCCAATACACAAAAATATAAATAACATTATAATTTCTTTTATAATAGTCATTATTAGACGTCCTCATAAGCTCTTAAGAAGAAAAAAATCGGAGAAATAGGGGTTCCATGATCTTCAAAGCTATTTAAGTCCCCCTAGGGTTTGACCTTGGACTTTGAGTAGGTTTGAGGGTTACAATTCTCCTTTGCTCTGCTTTACCTGCGAAATTGATTGACGAAGTATTTGTTTCAGTTTTTAAGATAGATAATTTCTTCTGGGTTTAGCTTGGATTTATAGATATTGCATTGTTTTCTTAGCAAATTAAAGAACTGGGTTTTTTTTTTTTTTTTTAATGAAAAAATTGGGATGAACAATTAATTTCAAATCTTGGAAGCTGATTCTCAAGTTTCAATTTTTGAACAAGCAAGCAAGAATTACTTCCCATACTGGTCTTGCGAATATCTTTGTTCATCTTGTTATTTTTATATTCAACTTTAGTGGTTAGCATGGGTGATGAAATTCTTAATGAGTTGTAATCTTACTTCTGAATACATGATTTTTTCAATTGTAATTTAGAACAAGAACAGATTTACGTTAAGTGTCTTCAAGTTAAATTTGTCTTGAGAAGTGCTACATGTAGGTATGTATCGATCGTATTAATTAGTAATTAGTAATTAGATATAAAATTAGTAGTATGGTATGATAAAAAAAATTATAAAACCATATATTAAGGACAATTATATTATACAAATTAATATATGCATTCAATTTTGATGTGAATGTAAGCTACGTAGTAGGTAAAAAGGATGGTCTTTCATTAAAGAGTATCATGTTTCAAATCCTCACCTCTAGAATAAACCTTAAAAAATAAAAAAAAAACTACAATATGTCAAGTTTTCCATAGATTTAAAGGAGATTACGGATTTCAGATTCTAGAAGATATAGCAAGATGCTTTGAGGACCTCAAAAGTTCCAATTTTGTTGCTACCCTAAAAATAAATCTGAGTCCTTCCTGAAGTAGTGAAATTAGGGCTCGTTTGATTCAATTGGGTCTTTCTCCTTCAATTTCTCTGTTTCTAGTTTTGCATGCGAGTACAATTTGTTTTAAGGTGAGTCTTTTTTTTTTAAATTTGTTTTTACTCGAGATCTTTGCAATTTGTTTGAAGGTTATATACAAAAAACCAGAAAATAGTAGTCCCTTGTGGTAGAAAAGCATGAGTTGTAGTTGCTTTGGTGCTTCAACATCGAAGAAGAAAAAGAATTCCAGTCGAGCTGACTATGACACAGACGGTATGAACATAGTACATGTTGTTGTAACTCTTTTAACTACATTTTAGTTCTTCAAGTTTATTTCTACACATTTATGAGTTCAGATCGTGAATTAGTGAAGTTTTTCAATATTCAAACTATTTCATGTTCTATTTCTATTGTCATTCTCAGGGAACTTTTATAAATTTGTGGGTGTATTTGATTCTTAATAGAAATTGAAAAGGCTCCATTACAATTAGTATTATAACTTCTGCTACATGGAAAATTATCTTTATTCAGAATGGGAGGAGAGATGATAAATACCATATTATTATTTGGTTTTCTGAATCACATTGGCCCATTTAATGTATTAGCTCGCTCAAAATTGACAAGCATGGAAACATTAACCACCATTATTCGACCTGTCATGCTATTTCTGGTTTGAGACAGTTATTGCATATGACATGTTTTCGCAAAATGCTAATGTTTAGTCCATTCTGATTCTAGTACAAAAAGGGTAAGGAGTTACTTCAGACTAGAAAAATTAAATGTGCTGTTATCTGTTTAAAGTAGATTTGAGGTTATGTTAGATAACCAGGCTGCATTGAGACTAGTTCTTATGAAATTGGCATTTGAAGTTCCGCATGGAATTTGGAGTTGTGCTTGCGCTTTTTGTGTCAATATTCTTCCATTTCCTTTTCTTTTCCCCCATATTTGATGTTTCTTAGTTGATTTCTTTTGTTTTGCTCAGGGGATTTGCTAGAAAATATAAAACATTTCTCGTACAAGGAGTTACAATCTGCTACAGATAATTTTCACCTGAGAAATAAGTTAGGGCGCGGAGGATTTGGTACCGTTTACAAGGTAGATTAAGTTATATGATAGGTGTTATTTAATATAAATTATATTTTGATTTCAGGTCCTGAAACAACCTAGCTAGTAATGGAAGCCTGCAAAGAAAAATATTGTTGCTAACAGCCTAAATTGTTTGAAATTTAAAAACTTAGTCATTTCTCGTGCTTATAGTATATGGTCATTGTTTCTGAATTAGTAACAAAGCACTCCTTAACCCTAACTGCATAACTTTTCTTTCTGGATGACTTCTCCGAGTTTATCAATAATATAATCATTTCTTAAGCTGCAAGTTTTGATGGCCATATTTGGATAAATATACAAGGAGGATCTGTTTTCCATGTCATTACCTAAGTATTTTAACTCAGTTATCACATTGCAATTTTTCCAGGGGATTCTAAAAAGCGGAAGGCAAGTTGCAGTGAAAAAACTTGCTGCTCAGTCTAAGCAGGGTGTGCGTGAATTTTTAACCGAGATTAACACTATATCAAATGTCAAGCATCCCAATCTTATTGAGCTGATAGGATGTTGTGTTCAAGGAGCTGAAAGAATTTTGGTTTATGAATATGCTGAAAATAACAGCCTTGATCGTGCACTATTAGGTAAGTTATTATGTCTCGTGTTCCAGTACTAAATCTTAGGTCTCATTGCAGAGAGGCAGAGCATTTATTTAACTGTTTCTTTCATTTATAGGGCCAGTAAGTGCTAACATAAAATTGGATTGGGGTAGAAGATCCACAATTTGCATGGGTACTGCTAGAGGCCTAGCATATCTTCATGAAGAAATTGTGCCTCATATTGTACACAGAGACATCAAAGCTAGTAACATACTTCTCGACAAATATATCAACCCAAAGATTGGTGATTTTGGGTTGGCTAAACTTTTCCCCGATGATATAACTCATATTAGCACCAGGATTGCCGGAACAACGTATGTCCAAATTTCTAGAATAATGTATGAAGAGTTGAAAAACCCTTCTGAGGGGAAAAACAGTTAACTTCATACACTTTGTTGTTTTTCCGTGCAGCGGTTATTTAGCACCAGAATATGCATTGGGTGGTCAGTTGACCATGAAGGCTGATGTATACAGTTTTGGTATTCTCATACTTGAAATAGTAAGTGGCAGAAGCAGTGCTAGGGATAATTGGGGAGGAATAGAGCAGAAGTTCCTCTTGGAACGGGTGTGTTATTCATTGCTTTCTTTTTATGATTCAACATGTTTCACCAACCTTCAAACTTCGAACTTTTACTATTGTATCTGCTAATTAGGACTTTAAATAGCATGTATAAGTTGTATATAGTCAAATTGGATTCAAAATAATATGTTAGTATGTACACTATTCATAATTTATATTTATTTATATACAGATTGTGTATAAACTAAATATGTACATATGTACACGATATGTACAATTATATGTTATTTTTAGACTTCAAATCTTGTTTCGGTCATTATCCTGATATGAAAGTTTAGGAATAACTAGTGAATTCAATATTATTGTTCTCTTTGGAGTTACTTGTATTTATCATTTTGAATTAAAGATTTTTGTTTGAACTTGGTTTGTTTTAATAAAGGCATGGCAACTCCATGAAGAAGGGAGACTGTTGGAGCTAGTGGATTTTGAGATGGGGGAGTTTCCTGAGGAAGAAGTCATTAGGTACATGAAGATAGCATTTTTTTGTACACAAGCAGCTTCAAACAGAAGGCCTCTGATGAGCCAAGTTGTTGACATGCTATCGAGAAACATTCGACTCAACGAAAAGGAATTAACAGCCCCTGGTTTCTTCCAAGAACCAAGACTTGGTCAACAATCTTCAAATAAAATGTCCGTCGGCTCAACAAGCTATGAGGTGAGTTCTGTTCCCATTACTATAACTGATGTTGCTCCTCGATGAAGAACAAAGGAGATTTACTCAATTGTGCACAAGGACTTCGCAGTCATAAAGTCCCATTCAAATTTTCCCACACGTAGAGCTAAATACTATACATATCATTCCTTTTGTTATATTAAAAAATAAAAAGACTTTTAATACTACTTTGTATCAGCTTTAATTTTTCTTTTGAAGTGTATAATTAATTTTTCTTTTGAAGTGTGTAATTCTTTCTTTAATAACAAAGTCATTGTTATAGTTTCTTGAAATAATATTTTGTCTACCCTTGTCAAACTTATATTTTAAAAAAAGACTTGCAAGTTCTAAGAATGAAAAAAGATTCATCAGATCAAAGTTTTATGAATATCTGCTTTATATGATTCACTTTGAATCAGATCAAAATACATCATTTTTAGATCAAATTAGATCATGATCTATGTATAAGATAAAAGAATCGGATCGAATCGTATCAGATCAAATCAAATTGAGACATATCGAGTCGGATTAGATCGATCCAAAATTAATTATTTTTAAAATTATAATTTTAATACTAAAAAAGTCGAATTTTTCAAAAATACTTCACAAATTTTTATAATTATTTATTTAAAAAATTTATAATATTATTCTTTTATAATTTTAAATGATATCAAGTTAATAATGTTAATTTTTTTTATTTATAAATTATAATATTAATGAAAAAGTTGAATATATATTAATTATAAATAAGTAATAAATATTTTTCTATAAATTTATAATTTTCTCTTATTTATATTTTTATTTATCAATTTAAAGTATGTAACATACCACATTAAATAATGGAGGAAAAAAAATTGGAACAATTTGGATCGGATCATGAATTTTCATATAATCAATGAATTAGAATAGATCAAATTAGACCGAATATTTTAAACAACAAATCATCTCGAATCATCAATGAATCGGATCGAATATAATCCATGGACATCCCTAGTTGGGTCAAGGAAAGAAATTCTGGAGAGACTATATTTCTATTCATATTGTTAGTTTTTAACTACAAATCAAATAAGCCTAGAGAAGGATGAATAGGTTATTTTGAATTTTAACAGATATTAATTATATAACGTAAATACAACGGCCAGACATGCAAAACGTGTAAAAATAAAATGCAGAATTAAAGAATAACACACGAGATTTTTAGGTAGAAACAACTTAGGTCACACCAATGACCTAAGAGGAAAACCACCGGTCCACCGGACCACCTAGCTATCCACTATGAACATCAATGTTCAATTACAACCACAGGTCTTAGACTACCCTTCACATATAGATCCCCCTTATGTAATTTACTTACGAGCCGTCACTCCTTTCACAGCCTCCACAAGCTAGGTTTCTGGATCCGGACCAACGTTTCGATCTACTTGAATCCCACAAAATCAATAGAACCCGTCAACTTCGGTAATTTCGAGTCACATGAAATACCGAACACGTCACCTCAATACCTGAAACGTTAGCACAAATAACACAAGTACAAAGTGTGTCCTAGAGCAGATTCAACAATGAAAAACCCTAACTAGCAGATTCAATAACATAATATGTAAAAACCAAATCAACTAGCAAACTCTAGAACAATCGTGTAAAGCTCAATATCATGAAAAGCAATTAGGCATATGAATTATTCAAACATAACCACACAATATGTTTGAACAATTAAAATAAGAAAGTGCCTAAGATTGATAGATGAAGAGAAGAAGATTTTTCTTTAAAATAAAACTCAATCAGATGTAGAAAATATTATTTGCAGTGTGATAGTCTTTTGTCTCTAACAGAGGGTTGTTTATATAGAGTTCAATTTAACCTAAGAGAGAATTAATAATAGAGTACAACTCTACTCATATCAGGATTTAACTTTCATAATAATTCTACTCATACTAGGATTTTGCTTTCACAACAATTCTACTCAAACAAGGATTCTACTTTCACAATAATTCTATTCATACTAGGATTTTGCTTTCACAACAATTCTACTCAAACAAAGATTCTACTCATATAAGGATTTTGCATTCAACATTAAATGAGTCAAATTGATAAAAGTAACATATGGGCCGAATTAAAAACAGAGTTGTAGTAGAACTGAAAAACAGGCTCGATCAATCTAGCCAAAGCTCGATCTATCTAGCCAATGCTCGATCGATCGATCTAACCATCCATTTTCAAACCCGAGAGCAGCTAGATTGAAGTCAGTCTATGCTCGATCGATCGAACTATCCTCTCGATCGATCGACCAACATGTGCACAGTTTCTTTTCGTTACAATTCATACTAAATGTAGTACTCAATTGTGTGAGGATGTATGCATGAGAGAATATTTTACCTGTCATATGGGCATTGTGAGCTTAGTGACTCCATCATCATGTATCCTCTAATTAAACGGTGAACGCTTATACTAGATTACAATCAAATATTTTGTCCACGAAAATTGTCAATACTAATAAACCTTATACATATTATGGATCATTTACCATTCATTAAAAGAAATTCTGAAGACTCGGTATTTCTATTCATATTATGGATCATATACCATTCATTAAAGCACTTGTAGAGCATGTACATGCACAAAAAGCTATAAATCTTTGATAGATTTAA
This sequence comes from Elaeagnus macrophylla, assembly GCA_029378325.1. Classification (NCBI taxonomy): domain Eukaryota; kingdom Viridiplantae; phylum Streptophyta; class Magnoliopsida; order Rosales; family Elaeagnaceae; genus Elaeagnus; species Elaeagnus macrophylla. Next base: position 32,806,532 of record CM055640.1, on the reverse strand, counting down.
AATCCTAGCACTATTTCTTTTTTTTTTTTTAGGTTCAATACTTTTGGGCATCTCAATTCTTATTTTGGTATCTTATTTTACCTTTATTAAAAAATGAAGGAATCATCTCTATAATATCAAACATAATAGACACTCCCTAGTGGAAATATAAATACATAATAGTCGATAAATATATTTATTGTATTCTTTATCTTAAAATGTTACAAATTGAAAATCAAACCGGATACTAGACCGTGATGTGCATTCCTTGGCCTAGACCTCATCCACCATAACAATGGAGATGTTCATATGACTTACATGGTTTTTCAATTATAAATAATTGTTGTAATGACTAATGACTTGTATCCTCTATTTGGCAAGTTTTGTACTTGTCTAATTTGAACCGTACATTTTTAAGACAATGTGTAAAATAATGCAAATATTTAAGGAAATGTTTTAAATACTAATTTTTATTAATAATTTTAGATTTACTACAAATAGATTCTTAAGATTTAAAAATAAACAAAAGCAAGTTTGAAAAAAAAAAAAAAAAAAACAGAGAGAGAGAGAGAGAGAGAGAAAGAGTATCCACCAAAATTAGTGTCTCAAAAAAAAAAAATTATTGCACATCTGTCAAAATTAGATTTTGGATTACAATGGGCTTATGTCGTTATGGGTGGATTACAATGGGCTTGTATTCAAATTGTTTTTAAAGTTGTTTCTATCAAGCTCAAAGTAATTTGATTAGTCATGTTGTATTTGATTATTAACAATTTCAATAGCTATATAACAAATAAAATAAAATCATGAACTTCTTAGGACCAAAACTAAGAACATTCAACAAAATCTTCTACCAAGAAAGATCTGTTATAATATGATATCAAGTGATCTCAAAATGTTTGAATGTCAAGTTGAGCTTAAAATATGTAGAGTGATACATGAGGAGAGTATATTAGAATTTAGATGCATAAAATGAGGCGACAAACAAGCTCTAATAATTTTTCATCACGCAAGGGCTAATATGCTAAAGTAGAGAGCCAACTATATAAATGATTTGTTCAAAATATTTAACAAATTAAATCCAATTTATCACCTACGAAAAAAAAAACCCTACCCAAAACCACTCTCCAAAATGCCTTCCACATTAAAAGCTATAAACTAAATCGCACGAAGAGAGATTGCAATAAGAACAGCAGATATCAACCACATGATGATGTTGTCTTGTTGTCACTCAAAAACTAATAAATCTAACCGACCAATAATCTGCAGTAACAATTGCTTTAAATACAATACTAATACTATTTAATCTGAGACGACTACTTTAATCCCATCACATGAGGAATACAAAACATGTTGTAAATGACTTCAATATTTAACTAGCATTGAATTAGACCAGTCACAATGATATTAGGCTCATAGGGTATGCTTTCATAGCAGATAGCGTTGGTTTAATATAAATTACAATAAGGCTGCAAAAACAAACATCAAGGACTGCATCTAGGCTTTAAAAATATTATGTGTTAGTTTAGGTAGCTGAGCCGCTATTGATGCGTTGGGTTGTGTAAAGTGTATTGCTATATAAGCATGTGATGTGTGTCTAATCAGGATATACATAATTAATGAATCACAACAATATTGGTTCTCATAAAATACTTCTATAGCAATCAATAACATCTCTTCAGCAAACGGGTGAATGTAAAGCAAGCATAGATGCAACGTTATGATAATCTATTTGTATCTATTTCCCCTCAGTAAATTTCCTTTTCTTTAGTGTCAAAGAATGAAAATATATAGTGACCCAAAAAATAATTAGTTCAAGATCTATACCGCTACCAGTGTTACTCGAGCTCATCAACATATCCATAAAGAACCCCATGAAGCTTACGTGAAAATAAAAATATTATTGTATTTCAGCTCAACCTTTTACATGAGTAACACGACAATAATACCACAAACCTAGGAACTCCAAAATCAGAGTAATAGGCAGACGTCAGTATCAAAGGGAAAAATTTATAACAAAAAAAAAAATAGTATGCCCAAGCACTGTAAATTGTCAAATGGTTAGTGGCACTGTTGATCCTTGCACATTGCCAGACATGGCCGTGAAACCCCCTTCAACCAACCTTCACTTCTGAGAACTACATTAAACATCGATGCATGGTAAACAAATCGGATCCAAATAACAACATTTGGAGGCCCCAACACCAATTATTACCCGCATAATATGAGGTGATTACAATGTACATCCATCAATAATATTAAGAAGAGGCTTCTAAGCAGGGAGTTTCCAGATGTGCAAAACTAAAGACGGCAGTGCCACAAGAATTGGCAAGAATTGCGCCCTGCTTTCAAATGAACTACAATTGATAGCATGAAAACAATTTGGTCAACTGGCCTCGGATGCAGTTCAAAGAAAACTGCTACCAACAGCCATTTCATGATCCTGTATCTCAACATCCCTTCCCATTTATGCATTTGTTAGAATTCCAACAATTCATACTTTCAGGGAACAGGAGGAGCATTTTTGGGGTATCTAGCAGAAGGCACTCTCTGTACAACCCGTGCAAACTCTTGCTTCATACGTTTATTTGACATTCCTTGCAATGACCTTTTCCCATGATTGGAGAACATAAGATAAAAAGAACGAATACATAATACAAAAATCTAATAAGCTAGGACGGACACGAACAACCAACCATTAAAACTGGAAAAAAAAAATAGATGGGGAGAAAAAACATTTTCATGCTACTTTCAAATAGTTTTTTTCTCAACTGATTAGCTTAATCTTACTTTGTTAAAGCAAAACGGATCAAGGCACAACTTTTCATCAACAAGACAGGAATATGTTATGAAATGAAGGAAAACAAAACCTGATTAGCCCATTTTCAGAATGATCAGTAGAGAGAGTTCAATTTTATCAAATTCAATACTCAAACCAAAGTATAGGCCTTTGCGTCCAATCTAAGGCTTACTCCTACTAGAATATGCAATAGAAAATTACTAATAAAAAAACTATAGCTAAAAAAATCACATACCTTGGGGAACCTGGACGTTTTGCACCATATGTAAGACTTCCCAGGGCTATTTCAGCAGCCTGAGCAAAATCATACTTGAGCTCTTCAAACTACATTTTGTGAAAAGACGTCAAAGTAAAAACAAACAAATGTATCAAAAGAGCACCTGTGCAGTAGCCTCATCCCATGTCAAGCCAATCCCCTTCCCCAGAATCTGTCCATCAACTTCTACCTGAATAAAATGCCAAACAAACAAAGAGCTGAGCACCTATTCCTCGTCCCCTGAGGATATAAAAGGAGATGAAACCAAAAAAAGTGAAATAAAACTAATTTACTTTTATTATAAAGTAGAAACCATACAAACGAATTATTAACATATTTTCCTATTACGACTCATCTCCCTGCGATAAATATTGCATGTCGTTTTACCAGATAAAAACTGTTGATGCCAAAGATGAACTAAAAGAAACATTGAACAAGTCAATAATTTATCTTTATACACACAGGCCTATCTTAAGTCACCACACCCTCACTAAAAGCCTGATCACAACTCAGTTTTAACAGTATTTGATTAGAACTCATCGTTCATCACTGCAATCAGTTCTTAATTAAACAGAGCTAACACAAGATTTAATATCAGGAAGCATAGAGCCGACATTACACAGCAATTAACAAAATGGAATAAACAAATAAATAGAATCACCAAGTGCAAACCTGTGCATACACTTCATCCTTCCGCATAAAATTAGAAGTAGGTGGAGGCTGAGTTTGAAAAACTAGACCAAGACCTTCCATCATACACTGAGGAAGTTGAACCCACAATTATGTAATTGCATAAGCAAACATATCATATCCAGCAACAGCAAAAAGTGATAGAAATGCGAAAAATGAAGAAAAACTGTTTCCATCACAGCTTACATATTCTTTAAGTGCAGATACTGAACCCATCGATCTCTTAGAGCCCTCTAGTCTTGGGTCCACCGGCCTACATGGTTCTGATGCAGTTGGAAAAGGTAATGACTGACTACCAAACGAAGTCATGTTACTAGCAGAACCATTTTCGCCCACATTAAGAAACTTAGTTGTCTCAGCAAGTACAGACCCCAAATCAGGTTTCAAATGGGAAAAATATACATCTGGAAAATATTGTCAAAGGTTATTTATGACCACTTGTTAAAAGAAAGCTAAAAAGTCATCCATTGAAAACATAACAGACTAAGATATGCATGCAAACTCAAACTTCCTTTAAATATGTGTAAATAAGATGGCAACTTGTTTGTTGCTCATCTGCTAATGTGTTTTGAATTTTAAGTCATAAAAATAATACAATATGGGTCTGCAAACTGTCTCATCTCCAAAAGCTCAAAACTTTATGCATGAACACACTAGAAGTAACTAAAACAAAATCATAATTAACGCCCATGCATGCTAGGATTTCTGACCAAACAAAACAATATATGCTAAGACTAAATCATATGTTGCACATGTGCTAAAATCACACTTTATCAAGCCAGTTGATTTTTCCTGCTTCACTAATCAACTATTTAACATGAACCACATCATATGTCACAGGAAAGAAAATCCATAGCTACAATGCCCATCTTGAACTTGAAAATAATCCCACTTCTGGCACATCTTCCTATGCAGATATTAATTCAAGATCGAATTTCCTATTGCTCGACCTGACAACTGTGTTTCAAATGGAAATCCCCTTCATTTCCTCCCAATTTGGAAAGCACTCCATGAATCAATAGTAAAATAGAACCAAACTATTAAAACATAAGCTTCCAAGCAAATAAACAGACAATGATAAATATTATCATCAGAAAGGTGCTCCATAATGTTGGACATTTTCCGTTAACAGCTTTAGCATAACATGATCATGATTAACAAAAATAAATAACATGATCCTGATTAAGACAAAAATAATAACATGATCATGAAAAGGCCTCATAAGTGTTTAACAAATGAGAACAATGTACTCTAGCAAGAAATCTCACCAGCTAAATTCTTAAGAGAACCATCAGCAGCCTGGCGCTGAGCCTCTCTTCTTGTCCTACCAGTCCCACAACCAATTTTCTCTCCAGCAAACCAAGACTACCAAAAAAGAAGACAGGAAAGGCTAATCAAACACTATTTTCTAAACAAAAGAAAATCAACCAACACTTGTCTTCTTTTTTTTTTTTTTTGAGGTTCATTTTTTATATTATAAACATCTGAATTTATTATCAAAGAAAACCATGAGTTCAAGACACAACCTGCAGTAACAGATATGCAATCTGCCAAACACCAATCAGTATATTTTAATGATAGCAAAAAACCAAGGTTGAAGAAGTAACCTAAAAGTTTAGTATGTTTTTGGCACTGCTTCGAGACAATCAAGTAAAACAAGTATTATCTATCACTCATCTCTGAGGCATAGCCTTATTCTGACAAGGCAGAAGCCTCATTGTTCTTGTTTGAGGTTGTGACCACTAGGTAATTTTTCATTGCCATGCTTTGTGGTAGGCCTCAGGCGAGTCTCAAAAATAGGTTTTTAGAACTACGAATGGGACAAAACGTCCACTCATAGTTAATAAACTAACTTGTTTACAAGTCTAGAATTGAACTAACCTCAATGGAGAATTGCAGTTCTGTACTGGCTACCAAACTTGGCCTGAACTCCACCTGAAAATAGTTGTCTAGATTTATTATTTCTCATTTATTTACTCCTATTTTTTTTCTGATGGAGGACACATAAATAACTGAAGCTCAAAACTAAGTAATACACGAACTTTCCTATAGCCTAATACAAAATATTTCACCTTGGCTCCACACTTCATGGCAATTTCTTGCAGAACTCCAGCTGAGGTTTCTGCATCTGATACAGCTTGCCCAGATTCAAAGTCAGTATCCCTGTTGCTTAGAGAGGTTCGGCCCAAGGAAATTTCCTCACCTATAAAAATATATATCATCATAAGACCCAAAAAAAAAAATTTGAGATTCTTAACTGCACGAACAACAAAAAACATCATTTTGAACCTTACACAAAACACACAACTCTAATATATTCATATTAATACTTTTGTACTTAATGTCAGTCAAGAAAGATGAGTCACACATTTGATCCAGATGGAAATTTAGTACGACCACCACATTCACACAACAGCAGACCTCCAAAAAGAATCATCTCTCCAAGTTTTTTAACTCATGATAACAATATTTCAAAGCAAATATCATGCCGCTAGTACCAAAAGTAACTCTACACATCCAAGCATATAAAACAGTCAGTACCACATTCCTAGGATGCATAAGGCACATCCAAAACTTCAGTTATGTGTCATAGCTCACCTGAGAAAGAAGGGCAGGGCAATGAACGGTCTAACCTTACACGATCATCTCTTTGAAAGGCCTACAATTGTATAACATCAACTGACAAATTAGTCAAAAGTAATTTCAATGTTTAGCATAAAACACAAGAATAAAAATCAGACCATACACTAATACCAGTTACCTCTTTTGGTAATCTTTGATTTTCTTGAAGATTTCTATCAGATGGAATTGGACTCTCAACCTTGGGAAAAAAAGAAATCTGATGAGCTCGATACTTCTCAAAATGCATTGGTTCTGAATCTAAAGAAAATTCTCTGGATGCTACCGGACCCAGTTGTCTGGGGCTCATCTCTTCCTCTGCCGGAAACCAGCTTTCACGTGGTTGCACATGTGGTACAGATACTTGTATTGGAGGTCTCACCGGAAATGAAGGTTCACTTGATATCTGCTCCCTCATATCTTGTCCATGTTGTAAAATTAGAAGCCTCCGTCTTGTATCAGGATCTAATTCTGATTCCGGTACTTCACCCTCCTCTCGAGCTGGTGAACTTTGCAGACTTGACTCCACAGGACCAGCAAGCCCTAAAGGTCTGACAACTGAGGCAACCTGAGAAAGTTGTAAATTAGGAAAAGGCATCATTGACACTGGAGCTATTGGTAGCTGTATAGTGCCAGAAGAAGATGCCATTGTATGTTGAAGAGGTGGTCCGAATCTTGGATCAAGATTAGTAACAGATGAAGATACTGCTGAAGCAGCTGGTATTGCCTCCTATATCAAAGGAACAATGGGATTAAAAATATAACTCATTTTGACTAAATATGTATAAAGATATTGTGTTAGACAGTAATATCAGTACTTGCACAAATGTGACTAGAAAGCCAAAGACTCATCTATTTTCTTAATTTGCGTGGATCCATGTAAAATACTACATACATGCATGAGTTTAGAAACAAGACATCAGTAACTACCTTTAATCCCTTTTCGACCTCGACATCTGCCATCCCGTCAAAAGGAAAGGAATCTCTGTTTCCATTCGAAGTGGAACCTTCATCCTGAATGATGCAGAGAAATCAGATCATCTTCTTGGACAAAGTGAAGTTGCAAGGGTTTCAGGTGCAAAAGTAAGGGTTTAAAATTTCCTCCCAAATCAAGTATCAAACTAAACAGAAAACCAAAGAATTCCCAACTAACCTCTGAAACAAGGTAGTTGCTCACATCAGGAGGAAATGGAATATCTTTACTATCATCTTCATATGTAATTTCAGGAATCTTTTGTAGAAGGCTATCATCAAATTCTCTGAGATCATATCATTGCCAAAATAATTGTGCATACATTAGATAGAGATGGCAACGTCTGACCCAACCCATTTTAACTCACGGTTCAAATTGAACTGAACCATTTCAAATAAAATGAATTCGATTCGATTCGGTTAATATCCGAGGGTAAAAAAAAAACGTTGACCCATTTTTAAAAAAAAATTGAAAAAAAAATATTATAAATTTTTATGTAATTAAATTTTTTAGTAAATAAGCGGGTATCCGAATGGTGCCCTGAACCGATCTATTTTTAATAAAATGGATAATGTCTCGATCCGTTTTCCGAACCATTTTGTCCCAACTCGATCTGACCCGAACCGTCGGGTCAAATTACCATCCGTAATGGTATTCATGGCTAAAAACTTAAGGACAAATTGCAATAAGAGAAACATTATCATGTGAATAAATTGGAAACTCTATTGAACTTCATATCATTCTTACTTGAAAAAGCCACCTCTGACATTGCAAGCAACATTCCTTGCAACACACAAGACAGGAATAGTATTGTTTGCCTACAAAATTAGGAGTCATGTAGCATGTCACTGAAAGTAATGCATGTATTTCTGCAGATACTGCAGCATCAAAATAATATAATCACCTTTAAAAAGCAATACCTCAGCTTGAGGAGCATAATATGGAGCAAATGCAGGAACAACATGCACCCTGGGTTGATCTTTTTCATCCCACACTTTCAAGCGATCATCAATGACCAATGCCATCTTTGGGTGGCACATGCCATCTTGAAAAACATTGAATAATGACTTCTTCAGACCTGTAAATGTATCAAGCATGATAAGGAACAGAATAAGAAATGAGCCCTTTTATGCAACACTGTGGCATTTCAAAGGTTTATGATATAACTCACCAGATTTGACACAGACAATTCGATCCAGCAATTCCTTTGAGTTTATCAAATTTGACTCTGGATCAAGAAGCCTCCACATTTCTAGAGCATAATCCCTTTCAGCCATTGTGCAAACATACACCTCAAAGCGCTTTCGCCCTCTTGCAGTTAGGTAACTCCTAAGATCCTCCCACGCAGGTCTCAACCTCACTAGAACACTTGTATCACGAATCTACAGAAATGCAGGTTTAGTATAATTACAAGAACTCAACAATTTTACATTGTACTATCATATACAGATAATATTGCAGAATGTGTATAAAACATCTGCACCAATACAAGCCAGAAAGTTGCAAAAGTATCTGAAGGTGATCCAGAATATTATCAGCTAAGCAACTGGTTAAATCAATAACTGCTTCAAAACGTATTGATGCAAACCTGTGGATTAATACGAGTCAGAATGATATTTTTCTCATGCAACCTTATTAGTGGTCGAACAATAGATTGATGGTTGTCAGACAAGGCGGGAACCACTTCCGATTGAACTTTGATCACCCTCCCATTTTCAACAACCTGATCGTTTTCTGCATACTGCTTCAAAATAGTCTTGTCATCTTGGTAGCGCTTGACCTCTGCCAACATACCAGAAATACGTTGTGGGTCCACCTCACTGCTTATTTTACGCTGTAGAGCCTCGATTCTATCTTCAAACGACCTCATGGTGTTAGCAACTACGAGTGTTTCATCCAGATCAAATACGATTCCAAGACATCTGAGGTTGAGCATTACAAGACAAGAATGGTAAAGTCCTGGAGCAACCTTGAATCCCCAGAAACATGGATACTGTCTATCACTGTTCCTGGAAGACATAGCAACCAAATGGAGTTCCTCCCCTCGTAGTGGCATTACTGCAGTCTGCAAATCCAAACTTGAGCATCATTTTCAAAGTATGAAAAAAGCATAATTGGAAAGTAGAAGACAACTTAAAATTATGTATTTGTGCAGTTTACTATAACGTCACTAGAATACAAAAATATGTTATTTGAATTCATAAAGCAGCGAAGCAATTGCCAAAAGGCGTTAATGTGGTGCAATGTTACGCTTGAAGTCCTTAAGGACTAAACCTGCAATTTTAAGAAAATAGTAGAAATGTACTTGGCAACTTTTACAAGTATAGCCATAACATCAGCAGGTCTTACAGTTCTCAATCCATTCAGTCTTCAGGTTTCAATTCTGAAGTAAACTTCACAACTCATATTATTCAGATAAAAGGTCTCAAGACTAGAGTAAAAGTCAAAATTTATTCTTTTCTGGGCATTTGAAATCGAAGGTAGCTGAAATTATTAAAAGAAATTAGGGTTCCAGAGTCAGCAATAAAACTAATTTATTATTTCCATTCTCTAACAGTATATGAGTTCATAAACTTAACTGCAGTTTTCAACTAAAATTCTAGTTATTTTCTCATCTGCTTTTATTTTTCTAGCTTTTACTTTCTTTTCTGGTTTGAATCATGTTCCTTGTGAGTTGTGCTATACCTTGTTCTCCTTGATACACGAGGAGTGCAATAGAAAGAGCGGCGTGTCCCGTGACTGTGAAGTCTTTGATTCCATTTTGAAGCAAATACCACAAGAAGTAATTGTATGAAGCACTGCTAGTGGTGGACATCTTTCACTCGGTTGAGAAAATTGACTTATTCTGATTTCCTTCACCTCATCAATAATCTTGTTGTAGTTGTAGTTCTCTCCAGGGTATATCTCAACCTCCCCAAGGTACTGTTCCCCCTTGTACACCACCGACTTATACATTTTTCTCACCAACCAAACACCCTCAGATTCGTCTTCATCAATTCCAGTTTCTCATAAATTTGCACATGACAAAGTTTTTTTTTTCAAATAAAAAGAACTTCATGAATTCGTAAAGGTTTCTTTCCAAATCGTCATATCATCAACAAAAATCGTCAAAATTGATCCAAATTTTTGCTTTTAAATCACTGATCCGTGATAGTGAAAGAACATTCAAAAAAATTTAGGATTTTTTAATCGGGAAGTTTTAGATCGGTATAAATATAAATGATGATTCAAAACCCTAAAATATCTTGCGATCGAATCGTTGATAAAATAGCAGACTGGTGTTTGATTTTCCGTTACTGATTGTGGTAATAGCTAGGGTTTGGAGTGGTTAAGATGAAGAACTTTTCGTCAAGAAGAGAAACCCTAGATCCAGAAAGCGAAAGGTCAAAAATTAGCTACCCATTGCTCCGCATCGAGAATAATAATAAATAAATAATAAAGTCATTTTCTAAAATAAAATAAAAGGTGTTTACTAATTTATAGATATTTTTAAAAAATAATGGTCTAGAGAGAAAATAGAACACATCTAATTACTATTGTCTATATTTTACACAATACACTCATTCATTGATGTCTAGTTTTCAAAATATAAAAAATATTCTTTTTTAAATAATTTTAATGTGTGGAATCCTGAAGTTTATATGGATCGGACCTTATGTAAGGTATAGATTTATCTTAAATTATGTTATTATTATAATTAATTATAAATTAAAAATAAGTTCTATTATTTTAACTAATAATTATATAATATTAATTATAATTACTAAACAGCACTTATATAATGATATAATAATTCTGCGTTTTATATTTAGGTTGCAAAAAACGTTTATAATTATCGGTGTTCTCACATAATAAAAATAAAAATATTATTAATTACTATTAAATATAATATTTACTTTATTAAAATTTTATCAAAATTATCGATGTTAACTTGTCAAAAATTTGTCAAAAATTCTAATTAACTAATAATCATGCTAACTCAAATAGATTGGGTTTAGTAAACAAAATTAAAAAAAAAAAATTACATTAAAATGTCTCTAAATCTTTTATCAACAAAAATAACACTATAATAATATTAAATTTAATTTAATTAATCAAAGTTTAAGATTAATGGTCTGATTGATCAAACTTTAACTTGAATGATGTTTAAATGAACAACATAAAATTTGAAATTTATGAATTAAAGATTTATGATAAATGTATAACTCATTTTCACTAATTTTATTCTAATATAAACACTTATGTATTTTTTTTCTATAGAATAAAGGGATTATTACAGTAAAAATGACTAATTTAGCTTTTTTTTCAATATTTTTATAATAAAAATATATAAACTGAATATAAATAGTATTATTTTGTTATTAACACGCGTTATAAATAATACCAAATGGGTATAAGAAGAAAAGAGAAAAAAAAAATTATTTAGAGTTCCCTTTATTATACTACTAGAGTCCCATGTATAAATTTTATGAATTATTTTATGAAGTTTTGGGCTATAAATAGTCAAGTCCTTTGTTTTTATGAATCATCATAGAAAAACAATCTACTCCTAAGTATTAACGTTCCATTCTTTCTATCTTTCATATTCCTAATTGTTTAGGAATATTTTTCTATCCATTTGGAAGTTAAGTCCTTTTATTTTTTGAAATAGATAAATATTTATAGTATAGTCTTATTATAGAATTATTATGTGCTTGTTTAGAGATAAAGATAATATAGATAGATTAGTCCTACTTTAGAGTCTAGATTGTTGTCTAGAAAATGCTTTCCTACTTAAAAATTTATTTATGTTTATGATAATATAAGTACGAGTAGCTCTTACTAAAGAGTGAGTCTCGTTAGTCCAAACTTTATCCAACCCTTTCTTATTTCCTAAGTGCTTTCATATTTTAATTTATTTGTGCTTCCATCTGGCATTAGGTGGTATCAGAGCAAGAATTAGCTTCACTACAACAATAAATCAATTTAGGTATGGTTGTATAATTAAAAAATTAAAAATAACAATACCTAAATAGCTTTAGATACAGTTGGCCGAGCTTTTTAAAAAAATTAATTTTAGATACAATTGTTAACAGTATCTAAAAGTGAACCAAAATATAAAACATTTTTCGAAAATTTACATAAAATTTCAGATACGATTGTTTTAAAACATTATATCTAGATACAGTTGTTAACTGTACCTGAAAATCTATAGGTATGGTTAACAACCGTACCTAAATCTTAAGTAAAAGGTTTTCAGATACGATTATGTCATTAAGACAAATAATTAGAGCTCAACCAGGGCTCCACAAAATCTTTGTTTTTTGTTTTGTCCTCCCCCACCCGAGCGAAAGTGACCCTTCCTTGCTCTATGGCCCACCATACCCACACAACCCAACGTTGTCAATACCTCTCCGTCAGTATTGTTCGTAGCCTGTGCCGTCAGCCTTGTACGAAGTTGAGCTATTTCTTTCAATGGATTTGAGGACTACTTCTTAGATCTCATCTTCAATTTAAGAGGTATGTTTGGGAGGTATGTTCTACAGCATTTATCAGCTATTGTTACTACTTGCTGTTTGGTTGTAATTTTGGTAACTACACTAGGTTCTATAAATTTTGCTTGGGACTTGGTGGCTTTTTTTGGTTGAATGAGGCTTTGGTGGCTTGTCTCCATTCTATATGTTTGTGTGTTGACTATCCTGCATGGATTGACGACAAAGAACAAGGGGTATAGTATTCGACTGCTTTTGACAACTGGTGATGAAAAAGAGCAAGGGGGTGTAGGATTCATTTTATCATTTGACATTTTTGGCTTCTAGTATTTTCTGGTTATATATATATAGGACCTTCTCATTGTCTAGTTTATTCTCATTTATACATTTGTCTCTTTCCTCTTCAACTAATTTCTATAAATTCTCCCAAATTCTCTTTTATCCTTTCAATGATCAAACATGTCTCACTTTAAAACCAAATACCATGGTAATCTTCTCTCTTTCTTCCTTCTCTATATCTTGATCTTATTTTTCGTCCCTCTTGATTTACTTGCTCAGATCTATTGCTTTTTTAGTTTTTTAATTGAATAGATTTTGTTAGTATATTGGATTTTTCTATCTGTATTGCTTTTTTAGTAATCTTCATTTGATCCTAACACAAACATGAACTCTGTGTAGAAGTGAACAAAGTTTGGGTACCTATAAAATTTTTATGCCTTTCTTTTTTGTACAAAATTTTTTTTTTTCCATTGTTGAGGTTGATTCTGAAATTCAAGAGCTAAACTGAAGGATTAGGTTTTTTTTAGGTTGACCATATACTGTGTTATTGATAGTAAACGGAAGAGGTGAAAAATTGTTTGCTATGAATAAGTAATAAGAATGTGAACTTTAAATTTAATGGTATTGGTTTTTCTTCTAGAAGATATGTTCCCCGCTGTAAATTGAGATACAAATTTATTTATGCGATTGACTCATTAAAGTTCTTCTTTTGGATTTTCCTTCATTAGAAGATTAATTATATCATATATGTCTTGTTATAGAGTTTAGAATTCAAATTTAAGGAAGTATTTATATATTTTTCTATTGATATCATGAATAAATATCTCCTTGATCAAGGATGAGACACCAATTAAAACAAATGAAAAATAATGAAGGTTGAAATCCTGTGGATGTTTTATGATTGGTTGTGAAAAAAAGTTCTAAATTTTCTTGATCAAATTGAAGTATCATGTTTTCTCACATGCTCTGTTGAAGGTTGTTATATATCTTAATTAAAGGTTTTTGTTGTGTTTAAGTTTTTTGCATAATTAATTTATTGTGAGTATTATGAGTTATTGTTTCACCCTAACAAAATTTTTAGGTTGGAGTTCTCATCTCTTATATACTGTTCACTTCTATTTTAAGCTTTCAAAATTATGTGCATTATTCATTAATGACTTTTATATGATGGGGCATTTTCCTTGTGCCAATAGATCATGACATCAATCTTATTCATTAGTTCATTTTTGGTTTCATCGTTTGAATATCTTTTCACTACTATTTGCATATTGGCATGTTACATTAATTTGATAAGGAAGTTTATGGTTATGATATTTTTAATTATCTTGTAGTTTTTTATAATTATATATCTAATTATATTTTTTAAAATTTGTAGAAAAGAAAACATACACATGAGAAGAACTTGATATTTGTCGAAGAAAAGTATGTCAATTTTTTATTGATAGTATTGGACACATGTAATAGCTAATTAATAATATAATTAATATTTTGATATTAATTAGATTTAACTTATATGTATATATAGTTGATTTTGATTAGAAACATTAGCTCTTGTATTTTAATATTACTGGTATAATTAAGTGACATGTATGCTTGTGTTTTTTATTAATGGAATATATATCATTGTATGTGTGTGTGTATATATGAATTTTTGATCAAATTTTGAAATGAGCATGCATAGTCTCAAATGAGTCGGGCATATAAATAAGTCAAAAAAATTAGAACCAAAAATTAATATTTTAAAAAAATTAACTTTTAAACAAGCCAAAAAAATTAGAACCAAAAATTAATATTTAAAAAAAATTAACTTTTAGATACGGTTAGATACGATTGTTAACCGTACCTAAAAATAATAAAATTAAACAATAATCGTACCTAAAAGGTTTTAAGTACAATTGTTAACTGTATCTAAATAATTTTTGGTATGGTTAGTAAACGGTGCCTAAAAACTTTTAGGTACGATTATTGTTAACATTTTCGATACAGTTAACAACTGTGTCTATAGACTTTTAGGTACAGTACCTAAAAAATGAACTTATGGCAACAGTGGTTATTGGTACGGTTACAAGTGTAAAGAAAATCGTACCGAAAACATTTTAGGTACAGTTAACAACTGTACCTAAAACCCTTTTTTTCTTGTAGTGCTTGGGAAAATGGAGCTTAATAAAGTGACATTAGAAGAATTTTAACAATTTCGTGAAGATATGGGAAAAAATGGAGGAGCTTATTGTTTCCATTGCTCAACTAGCATTGAGGAGAGATCAAGCTAATGATGCAAATCAACCTCTAGCCCAAGCCCAATCCCAATAAATAGATGTTGCACCTAAAGATATGATTAAGCTAGTACTACCCATAAGATATAATGAAGGAATCCCCTAAAGAAGACTTGTTGATCCAATAACCCCAATAAGATTGATATACATAAACAACTCAAGTAATGAAGAAATTAAAGAAGAATATTTTGGAGGATGAGCTAGGAGAAGACGATGCCAAAGAGACAAAAACAACAAGATTATCGTCGCAAAGTTGACCTTCTTATTTTTATAGCAATATGAATATGGAGGATTTTCTTAATTGGATCTCATAGGTGGAACGATTCTTTGATGTTATGGGACACTCCGGAGGAAAAATAAGTCAAGTTGGTAGTATACTGATTTAAAGAAGCAGCTTTAGCATGGCAGGACCAACTCCAAAAGAAAAGATTTAGACAAAAGAAAGCTCTTATCAGAATATGGCGTCAAATGAAGTGATACCTAATGCATGTGTTTCTTCCCTAATTATGAGTAAAGATTATTTCAACAATATCAAAATTGTAAACAAGGGAACCGTTCAATACAAGAGTATACCATGGAATTCCACTACCTATTTGCTCAAAATAACTTGATAGAATCTAAAGTACAACAAGTAGCACGATACATTTATGGACTTTGTCTACCAATCCAAGATCAAATTATTCTTACATTCAATATGGACCATTACTAATGCCTACAATATGGCCCTCATAGTGATGATGCAATTAATAAAGGCAAGTTCAAGTACAAGATCACAAGCTATACCAAGGCCATCAATTGAAACAACTCAAACAACTTATAATAAAGGAAAAGCACCTGAAGGTGGAGCAACAACAACAAAGAAAACTCCAACAGGGGAAAACATTACTTGTAATCCTCAACAAAACCTCTATGGCCACCTAGCACCCAAAAAATGTCATAGATGTAAAAAAATTGGTCATCGTTCTAATCAATGCCTAAAGAGAGAAGTAGTAAAACTAGTGGAATAAGAATATGAGAATCATAAAGAACTAAAATATGATGACTATGAAGGTGCCAAATTTATTGAGGTGGATGAAAGAGAAAGAGTTAATTGTGTGGTTCGTCAACTTCTCTTATCACAAAAGCAAGACACTTATAGGTGCAATATCTAATGCACTCGCTGCTTAATCAATATTAAACTATATGATATGATTATCGATAGCAACAATAGAGAAACTATTGTTTCTAAAGCTCTTGTGGATGCACTCAAGTTAAAAACTGAACCACAACATCACCATACCGAATTTTGGATCAAGAAAGGAGGAGAAATAGAAGTAAATCACATTTGTCAAATCCCATTCTCCAGTGGGAAATCATATAAGAATAAAGTTGTATGCGATTTTGATGATATGGATGCATGCCACATATAATTGAGAAGACCATGGCAACGTGATGTTAATGCAACTCACAAAAGCAAAATTAACATTTATCTATTCTATTGAAAAAAGAAGAAGATAATTTTAGCTCCTTTATCAGCAAAAGATGATGTGCACAAAAATTTTAAAGTGGAAAGAAAATCATTCCTTATAATTCCCTAGTCATCATTCTTTGTTGAAATTAAACATAATAACGAAATTTTTGCCTTGGTAGTCAAAAGAGAAGACGTGCTAGCTTCAACCATTTTAGCTTATGTGAAAATAATTCTCGATGAATTCAAAGATATCATAATAGAAGAACTTCCAACTTTATTACATCTTTTGCAGGATATCTAACATCACATTGATCTAATTCTAAGAGCAAGCTTTCCAAACCTCCCTCTTACGATTTAAGCCTAAAAGAGAGTGAAATTCTCAAACAAAAGGTTGAGGATTTAATTTGCAAAGGGATGGTTCAAGAAAACATGAGTCGATGTGTAATACTAGCCTTACTAATTCCTAAGAAGGATGAAAATTAGCATATGTGTGTCGACAATTGAGTTATCAAAATCATAACAATAAAAATAGGTTTCCAATACTGCGTCTTGATGACATACTTGATATGTTTTCTAGAGTAGCCATAATCTCCAAGATTGATCTACGCAACGAATATCACCAAATTTGTATAAGGCCCAAAGATGAGTGGAAGACTGCATTCAAGACAAAAGAATGATTGTACGAGTGGCTTGTGATGCCTTTTGGATTTTCAAATGCACTTAGCACGTTTATGCGATTCATGAACCGCATCTTAAAGTCATACATTTATAAGTTTTTAGTTGTTCATGTTGATGACATCTTAATTTATAGTCGAATTGAAGAAGAACATTTGGAGCATTTGAAGAAGGTACCTATAATTTTGAAGGAAAAAAGTTGTAACTTAATTTGAAGAAATGTAGCTTCATAAATAACAAATTAGTATTCTTAAGTTTTTTCATCATTGTTAATAGAATTGAAGCTGATGAGGAAAATGTATAAGCAATTCAAGACTAGCCAATTCCTCATATTATAACTAGAGTTCAAAACTTTCATGACTTAGCAACCTTCTATAGGACGTTTATTAAGAACTTCAAAACCATTCCCACCCCAATCCCTTAATGTCTGAAGAAAGAAAAGTTCAAGTGGAAAAACGAAGTTGAAAAGAGTTTCTAGTTGTTGAAGGAGAAGTTGACTTATGCATCAATATTAGCAATACCAAACTTTGATAAGATCTTTCAAGTGGAGTGTGATGCCTCGATAGTAGAAAATGGAGCTGTTCTATCTCAATAAAGGCAACCAATGGCTTTCTTTAGTGAAAAACTAAGTGAAGCATAGCAAGAGTGGATTACATATGAACTTGAGTTCTATGCAATATTTTGCACTTTGAAATATAGGGAACATTATCTCATGTAAAGAGAGTTCGTTCTGTTCTCATCAATAGGCATTGAACTTTATCAAATGTCAGACTATGCCCAACCAAACACATGCCAAATGGATCTCTTACTTGCAAAAAATTTCTTTTGTTATAAAACACAAGTCTGATCAACATAATAAAGTGGTTGATGCATTAAGTTGTAAGACAATCTTATTAGTCATTTTAAGCACTAAAGTAATAGGTCTAAATGTCTCAAAGACATATATTTTAAAGATGAAGATTTTAAGGACCTTTGTGAGAATTGTCAACTAAAACAAGATACAAAAGACATGTACAAATGTAAGGGATACTTGTTTCGAGGTATTCAATTATACATCCCAAGGACTTCACTAAGGAAGAAAATCATTCAAGACTTTCATTTTAGATGACTAAGTAGACACCTTGGTTAGAACAAGACCATTACTCTTGTAAAAGAAAGGTACTTTTGGCCTCAACTGAAAAGAGATGTTATCAAATTTTTTCAAAGGTATTATGTGTGCCAAACATCCAAAGGATAAGCTCAAAATACTGGATTGTATACACCTTTGCCAGTCCCTAAGACCATTTGGAAAGACTTATCCATGAATTTCGTTCTAGGACTTCTAAAACTCAGCAGGGTGTTGATTTACTTCTTGTTGGGGTTAATTGCTACTTCAAAATAGCGCATTTTATTCCATATCACAAAAACTGCAGATGCATTAAATGTTGCTAACTTTTTTTCAAAGAGATTGTTTATTTACATGGAGTTCCACAGTCAATCATTTCAAATATGGACACAAAGTTTCTCTCTCATTTTTGGAAGACATTGTGGGCACGCTTTGGTACGTCACTCAACTTTAGTAGCACTACACATCCTCAAATTGATGGGCAAATGAAAGTAATGAACCATACATTTATCAACATGATCTGATGACTTTGTAGCAACAAACTAAAGTAATGGGATCTCACTCTTGCACAAGCTGAGTTTGCCTTCAATAGCACAGTTCAACTAGTAAGACTCAATTTGAAATTGTATATGTAAAAGCCCCATAGCATACATTGAGAAATATTAAACAAGTCATACTAACAAGTTAATATACAACAACATACAACAGTAGTAAAGCAAGAAGGAAGAAAAAAAGCTTTCCAATTACAATCATATCTATATATGTTGGAACATACTAAGATAAAATCCTAATTGTACTAAACACAAAGTGGACCATACATGTACAATATAAACTCATATATGTACCATCCACAAGTTGCTTGAGATAATCACTCGACAGCAAGCAATTCATTAATAAGCAAATCAATAGTTTACAACCTAGAAATATATGCTAATAATTCTATTAGTTGGAGCCACACTTAACAGCGCCTTAAGTTGCCCTCTTTTGTTATCTCTAGAGCAATTGTGATTCACGAAAGAATCTCATTCTCTTTTGGTGTCACACCATTATGTAGCATGATACAATAATTAACTGTCAGTATGGTAAAAAACCTAAGGTTATGACAACTCCCATGTACATGTACTTAGCATAAAATATAAGTCTTAATGTTTAATTCAATTTTACTTAACCCACCAAAAATGTGTTTTTCAAAAAACCACTTCACATTTAACTTATACTAAAACACACATAATGTATCACTTATACGAAATCAAAAATTTTAAAATCTCATCAATGAATCACTTATATAAAAACACACTCAACGTTTTAAGGATTCAGAAGTCAGAAAATTTGAGTTTTAAAATTGCAAGAATTTTCTCAATTTTTTTACATAATTTTGAAAATTAAATTAAGGGTCATAGAAAACTCTTCAACTTTCGAAGACCTCGATGATTAAGTGGCAAGCTATCAATGAACCCTTGCTGATTACAATGACGAGCATAATAGCCGTCAGCTTTACTGACCTCCCTTACTGCTGCCTCTTCAACGAGCACTCAGCAAGCTCAAAAGCTAGTTTTTTTTCTTTTAAAAAAAATCTAAAATAATTTTTCACAAATACCTTTAATCAGTGAAAAATATATGCAACTTATAAACACAACTTAACATGAATACTATATGCTCTCAAGTCTCAACCACCCTCTGATGTTTGTATCATGTAAATATATAAAGTGTTAAGTTCTATGTGAATGTGTGTAATACTAAACCGATATTAATTGACCTTACATAAAGGAAGACAAAGACACTGAGACACAAATGACTCACAAGACTTACCTATAGATTTTTAAAGAGATGTATTTATACGTTCTTAAAGACTTTTGATATATTTTAATAGAGTATTGTGAATTATAGTGAATTTTATTTTATAAACTTTTATTGTGGATCGTATATTTTGGTCTTATTTTTCTTAAAAGATATATTTTAATTCATTTTTTTTATAATAAAATGAACATTTTGGTATAAATTTTAACTATTTTGTTTAAATATAACATAACTAGCATGTGTTTTGCAGGTGTTGTTTTAAAAAAAAAAAATAGATGTTCTGTGTCAATTAACCAAAAAATAAAACACATTTATGCCAACTCCTTTCATCACCCATCATTTTCCTGTTGCTTTTATTATTAATAATCAGATTTTACTTCTTGGAATTAGTTTCCTTTTATAATTAATTTTGTTGTCTTTAATTAGTTTTTGTTTTCTTCCTTTTATCTTTGTCTCAACATAGCCATGGAAGCATAATGGGCTTTTAGCTTTAGTCATAATCTTTTTTAAAAATTTAAAGATTTTTTATTCGAATGAAGCCAAAAACTTGCTTAAAAAAATGACCAAGAACCTTACAATTTTCTTTGAAAAACTCAAATTTGATTTAGGGATTTAATCTTATTTGAGGGAAAGATAACATATTGGGGACTTGGGTTTTGGGTGAATTTTTTTGAAAAATTATCAAAAATAATACCCATAAAATTTATAATAATAAAATTAGTATTTCAATACTATTGAACATTCAATATTAAATATGCAACATTAAACAAGTTTAAATTACCGCAATTTAATTTGAACGATGCTTTCTTGGATATATGTTAAAAAAATGATGTAAAAGTCATTTTTTAGTTATAAAAATATATTATTTCAACAAAAGAAGCACTATTTTTATTATTATAAGTTTTAAATAGTTCTACTTTTGTTGTTTTCCTAATTTCTTTTCTTTTCTTTAGTTCGTTTTTCTTCTCCAACTTTTCTCGATCTCTTCCTTTAACTTTCTTTCCCTAATTGTATTTTTTTTCTTACTAAAATTTATTAATTTAATAAATATCTAATTTTCCTTTCCCACATAATAATGGAGTACTCCTACATGAACGTTTAATATACAACAAAAGGTGAAGTGTTTAGATAGTCACTTTATTTAGATTAAATGTATTATTTAATTCTTAAAAAATATATTTTTAAGTTCTTTTATTTGTAAAAAAATGTGTCATGAAAGGAAAAAGTTAACTATTTATATAATTTTTCGTTAAATTTAACAAAATAACATATCTGTTAAATACATGTTTATATCTTTTTATAAATATGTGTGTAAATAATTAATATTTAATTAAAAAATTTACTCAAACTTTTAAGAATATTTTTTCTTTCAAACTTAAACAAAATTTTTAATAAAACTTTAAAAAAAAATTCATTGTTTAATGTCTAAAATCATACATTAAACAATAATTTTTTTTTAAGTTTGAAAGAAAAAAAATATTAAAAAGTTTGAGTAATTTTTTAATTAAATATTAATTTTTAACACATATATCTATAAAAAAATATATAAACATGTAATACATATGTTATTCCATTATATTTGACAAAAAAATTGGATAAAAAATTAACTTTGTATTTTTTTAACATATTTCTTACAAACAAAATAATTTTAAAACATATTTTTTAAGGTAGATGACTAAACATTCCATTTAACCTAAACAAAGTGATATTCATAACATTTTTTCCTGTAATTAATAGAATTACTAAATTTTGGACAAAATTTTCATATTATAATGAAAAATGGGACTAATTATTTTAAAGAATTAAGGTCATTTTAGATATGTAATTCTTTAATACCGCACTTTACTCTAGTTTTATTTATTTATTTATTTTAAGTTAGGTATGTTTGGTTTATTAAATTTTAGCTGGAGTCAATTAAGAGCTATTTTTTTAAAAATAATTTAGCTCAGTCAATTAAGAGCTATTTTTAAGAGGTAAAATAGAACTTTTTTTAAAAAATAAAAATAAATACTCTAATTTTTTCTTTCTCATATTAAAATATCTCTTTCATCTTAGCATCTCGTTGTTATCTTAGTTTTTCACTTTTTGTACATCTAATTCATTTGTATAAACATTTCGAATTTTACTTTCAATTGTGTACTTTTATGAATTTAAAAATTATGAGAGATAAAAAATTAATATTTTTTTAGTAAATAAATAGAGACTAAATTATTTTTATTTGGGAACAAGAAGGATAAGAGAGTTTTTTTTTTTTTTTTTGGGTTTTAATGTTATTTTTAGGAGTTTTATAAAAAAAAAAAACTGTTATTTTTAAGAAAAAATTGATTTTATCCTTAAAAATATCATTTTTAAACTTACATAATTAAAAGAAATGGAACTAAATGCCCTTATAAAAGAATTACAATGATATCAACCATTTTTAAGAAAAAAAAAAAAACCAAAATGTACATTTCTTTAAAAAAAAAAAAAATCTAGAGAATTTTTATCCGTGGTAGCATATATAATTTTCAAAGCGAATTATGGTAATGCTATACTCTTTTGGAACAAGAGAGATTATAATATGCTATAATGAGGAACTATTTAATGATCGAGGGTCAATTATCTAATCATATTATTACAACGGAAAGAAAATTAAAAAAAAAAAAAATGTTATAAAATTTAAAAAAAAAAAAAAAAAAAAAGAAGGAAAGAAAAGTAAAGAGAAAGTAAATATAAAAAATAATTTTTTTTGTTAGGTATATAATACACTGTTAAATGTCTTATTTATAGATTTACAAGATAAAATATGAATTTTGAATATAAAATATGGTAAAGATTAAATCTTAAATTATCTCTAATTAAATATAAATTTATAATACAATAAAAATAAATCTTAATTTTAAATAAATATAACCATAAGATAAATATATTATATTTAAGATTTTATATCTAAATTATAACACTCTCTTTGAATGTCAAATATATTGAGAATATGCCTCGTTAAAAATCTTGCTAGAAAAACCCAAACGATAAAAACTAGTAAAGGAAAAAATAGTATATTATTCTTATGCACTACGTTTAAGTTGTTTCATTAAAACCTTTTATAAGAAAACCCTGTTTGACAAAATCATAGAAAGAAAAAAGAATACAACACCTCTACAAATGTACTCATCTTGAAAATGACAATCGTTCAATATGAGATGTTTTTTTAATTAACACATTTTAACATCACTATGATAATCACTCAAATATTAACGTAAATGTCATAACTCATGGCAATTGAGCTTACTTGGTCGTCATCTAACTTCATATATAGTACAATTTCTCTATATTTTATAGTTGTAGGTTAAATATATTTACTTCGATTACATGTTATATTTAAATACTAATTTGTAAGGTACATGTTATTCTACAAAATATCTTATTTTGTCATTCATTACAAAATTAACTATAAATATTACACTTATAAAACATACTACAGTAATGATGATAATTTATATATCAAATTTTTAATAAAATTCATCATTTTATTTTTTTTTGTAAGATTTAACATTTGTATATGCTCTAATAACATTTATTAATGTTAATAAATACACAAAAAATCAATTATTTTACTAAATGATGCCAACTAACTATAAAATGAAGAACAATATAAGATAATTTTTATATTATGCAACCAAATAGCATTTGGATATATAATGTACATATATTTTATCCATAAAAAGTAAATCAATAGAAGTTTATCTCTTTTTAAGATAATTATTTATTTTTGTTATATTTTTAGGAGCACATGAAATAATTAACAAAGTCATATAGCGTGTAAAAATATTAAATTTTAATGCTAATGTAAATGCAAAAAATATCTATTAAAACTCATGTAGTCCTTTACATTACTTTAATAATACATGCCTATGAATTATTATGGCAATATATGGCATTTGAAGTTAATGTTTTTATAAGCAATAAATATTATTAATTTATTTACATCAGTAACTATATATAAGGAATATTATGTGAGTACTAGTCACATTTTAAAGTCATCTTATATGTATGGAAATAAAATTTTGTATATCACAACCTCATCATATTTTATATAAATTTATGTGTTTTCAACACATTTTACATTTTTAAGCTCTTGAAAAACTACTTCTTATAAATATATAACGAACACTTCAAGTGTTCATATAATATTTATTTCATTTTGCGATAAGTGAATGAATATGTGCTTGAAATAATATTTTATATTTTACTAATACTTTTTTTTAACGACATTTAATAATTTTTAATATTATTAGGGATCTGTATCATCTCTTATTTATTAAAGAGAGATATGAAAGAAAATATGTTGTACAACATTAATATATTAATATTTTTTCCTCTAGTCATGAAAATGATATCATTTTATATCAAGTATCTAAAACTTTATGGGAGTCAATAGTTATTACGAAAATTTTTTGATATCATTTCTTAAAAGTGTTAACTCCTTTATTCCAACAATAACAATATTTTTTTGCACTAATAATTAACAAGCTTAAGATAGATCATGAATATTTGCTGTTGTTTTATTTTATTATCTTATAGGAATTTTAATAATTATTCGAGCATTTTGAGCTAAAATTTTCATTATTAAATGCAACAACATTACTTTATCATCTAGTAATTTTTTGAACCTCAAGTTCCATAAAATGAAAGCATTTTAAGTAATTTCATACAATTATCTTTTTTCTCTTCTTCTTATGGCGAAAATTATTTTTATTTATTAAAATTATTTAATAAGCCTGGTTGCCTTTCAAAAGATTCAATATATTCAAAATACTCAAAACACATATTTTTAAATTTATTAGTGAGTTTATCTCAATATGTTGGGTTGGTACAATAAAATTAAATCAACTTTATTTTTCACTAATGTAAGTTATAATTAAAACAATTTAATAATAAATTTATGGATTAAATTGAACCTAAAATATATAATGTTCTATAATAAAGCTGATAATATTATTTTCGTAATATAGTGAGTTCATTTTACCTTAAGAACATGCAACACAAAGAATTACTGAATAAAGAAAGATTTAGACTTTGTTCTATAATTATTCAATTTTATATTGTATACTAAACCAATTTTGATTCTTCATGACTTATTTTGTTCATTATAATTATTCAAATTTTTATCTATCAAAATTTATTTTATATTTGCGATATAAATAAAAAGGAACTTTCTAAATATTGACTTCTAATTATGTATTTATATGCACCATCCGTGTAATTTTAATCATAAGATTTGTCTTTCGAAAAACTTTTCAAGTTAAGCTTCTATTTGTGACTTTATATATTATATTTTGATTGTAGTCTCGAATGTCACTATCCCCAAATATATTTAAAATATTAAGTTTCTCCTCAATTTTGAAAAATTTGAACACAATTATATATAATATAATTCATCATACTTTAGTTCTTCAAAGCCTTTTATCAAGTTATA
Source organism: Elaeagnus macrophylla (assembly GCA_029378325.1). Lineage (NCBI taxonomy): Eukaryota > Viridiplantae > Streptophyta > Magnoliopsida > Rosales > Elaeagnaceae > Elaeagnus > Elaeagnus macrophylla. Next base: position 32,780,710 of record CM055640.1, on the reverse strand, counting down.
CATGAAATTATACTAATTCATATATCATTTAACAGTAATTAGTATTATTGCATTATCTTTTAGACACATAAGTGTTTATTATTTCAATTGATAAGCAATAGTTACAAGCCCAATTTATATTTATTCATTCATCAAGATCAAAAGGGGAATATATATTAGATATTAATGTTAATAAAATATTGGACCTTAATTAATATTCTCTTGTTCTGCTTTTGTGAAAGTTCATGATCCATTATAAAATTAGAGGTTAAATATCTCATGATATAATAACAACTCCAAAATAAATTTTATCTGTATGGACATTCAATTTTTTTTATAATACAATAAGATTATAACTACTATATTAATAATATTAACACAATAGCTTAAATCATGCACATAATTATCATATAATATTCACTTATAGTAATGATATGATCAAAATATCTTTATTTATTTTTAATAATTTTTACAAGCAAATAATATTTAAATATATGTGTGTTTTTTTATTGCTATTTTATAAGCAAATTTCACTTGTAAAGATAAAATATGAAGAATTCATAACTGTTACTAATTTTATTTTTAAAATAAAAGGTCAAGATTGGATAGTGATTGATTGATTGATTATTATATATTAAATTAATTTCTTGCAATCTTTCAATATATATTTTTCTTTTTTGATTATTTTCATTTTAATGTCAACATCAAATGACATTCATATAATCAAAATGTCCTTATATTCATAGTCATATGTATAATATATATTGTTTATATAGATGATATTATCTTACTACTTTAGTATCATATTTTACTCATAAAATAATATATAAATATTTTTATGATATTAATTTTGCTCTCAATGTTGAAATATAATAGCATACATGAGATATTAAATATATTTTATCATATATTCTATTAACATTATAGCTTTTAGGTTCTCAATCAATTATATGGATGTAATTCTAAAATATATTATATTTTACACTTTTAAATATATTTTTATTAGTATCGTAATGTGTAGACTTTCAATAAATAACACATATGCAAATTCTAAAATATTGCATTTTAGGGTTTCAAGAGAATAATTCAATATCTTATTTTCTTATATATATGTAAATGTTGAGATTACTTTATCATAACCATTGCAGCAATGAAGCAACACAATTAATATTCATTAAGATTGCTCACAAGAAAAAATAGTGGGACAAAACTTTCTTAAAAACCATTATTTTAGACAAAAAAACGTTCTCAGTAAAAACTAGTAGCATAAAAACTTTTAAGAACTAACATCCTAAACATAACTCTTAGATCCTACTATTCATGCAAATACACGCTTGAAAATTTTATTTAGGTTACCAAAACATGAGATTTTAGTTCATTTATCTACAATTTAAAATCTCACAATCAATAATAATATTAATTTAGCATAAAAATCAATCTAAAATTTATGTGTATTTATTTAATAAACATAAATGAATAAATACACATAAAAGAATTTATAATTAAATTATAGCATACAAATTTATTTCAATGATTGTAAATTATATCAATATTAAAAAATTATTATCAATAAATGAAAAACATGAGTTTGAATCTATGAGGTAATACATTTAAATAACTTTCATGTATTTCACAATTAATATCAAATGAATATTATTTAAATAAGATACTACGGACATTACATTCCAAAAGTTATTTTCAACTTTTTTTAATTAATATATTTATCATATATGTGTATTACGCATATCATTCATTAATTATAATGAAAGATAAGTACAAATAAATTATTAATTTAAAATAAAAGTAAATATTAATAGATATTTATGAGACATTTTTATCTATCTATTTATTACAAAATATTCAAGATTCATAATTTTTTGAAATAATAATAATAAATATTTATATTGATAAACTTAAATATATATTTATTATTATGTTCATAAATATATTTACAATACATTTATATATGATATTATCAAATGATTATAACATATTTAGCATGACAATAACATACAAATAAAAATTAGATTTACTTGATAAATTAATTTAAATTTTATTATAACATTGAACTTAATTAAAAAATATATTATTATATAATATTTGTTATCATATCAATGTTAAATTTAAATATTAAATATGATTAAATGATTTAAAAAATATAAAAATTATTTTTTATAATAATAATTATTAAATAAAAATATATATTAATTATAACAAATTATTAATAGAAAAAATATATATAAATAATAAAATTTATAGTCTACAATAAAAATAAGAAAATTTAATTTGAAATATTTTCAGAGTTTGTTGGCTTTCCAATATAATATAATGTATGAGATTAATTTTTAGAATTTATTGGCTTCTCAAAATAATGTGATATCTAAAATTATTAAAAATAATACCAAAATATGGATGTATATAGATACTGATATACAAATCAAACAATTTAACAAATTTTAAAAGTCAATTACAATATGAATATATATAAATATCGATATATAAAGCAAATAAATTAGCAAATTTAAAAGAAAAATAAGTCATAAATATTATTAATTTTGATACTCAATTAAAACGATTAAGTAATAAAACATATCTTAATAGATTTTGAATAAAAATAAATTTTAAGTTTAATGATAAATAATAAAAAGATTCAAGAATTTATAAATTTTGTGATATGACATTGTATTATAAAAAGTTTGTGTTATATTATGCTATATCATTTTACATGTATAAAATCACAAGTATTTAATAAATAATCGTATTGATAAACATATTATAAAATTAAAGAAAATAAGAGAAGAAAAGTAGAGAGAAAATAAATGGAAAGAAATAATTTTCACTAATTGTTGTATATATAATATACTGTTAAAGCCCTATTTACAAGTTTACAAGATATAATGTAAATTTTAAATATAAAATATGATAAAATTAAATTTTTAATTAAATATAAATTTATAATATATATATATATTTTGCTAAACGAGATATATTTTTATTTAAAATAAATATAATTATAAATAAATATATTATATTTAAAATTTAATATTTAAATTATAACGAAAAAGTTATTTTTTTTTATTGATGTGTACATTAATGAATATTTTTCATTCTATAACTTTTTTTTTAATCAAACTCATGCTTTATCTTTGTTAGGCTTTAAAATAGCACACAGAGAGAGAGAGAGAGAGAGAGAGAGAGAGAGGAAAAAAAAAAGAATAGCACTGAATTTCATAAGAACGAACCGGACCCTATCAATTCAAATCCAAATCGAACTCGCCCAAATAACTCTAAAAATCAACACTTTTTCTCTCTATCTCTCTTCGATTTTCTTACACTTTTTCACCACCTTCGTCGTTGTCTTCTTTGTTGCATTTTTGCAGCACTACAAGTGAGCATGGCTGAGTGAGTTTCACTCTCTTCATTTTGCTATTCAAATTAAATTGTTTTCCAAAAAGTCCTTGTCTTTTCCACAAAATGTCCGATCGAACACCTCTGAGGTAAGAAAGAAGAAGAAAACAGCCACCATAGAGCCTGAACCATGATGGTCAGAAAGTACGGTCGTCGCAACAGAGGTATTATTACCAGACCTTATTCAGATCCCTTAAACGACACCGTTGAAGACGACCCTTTCGGTGACTATTTATCTCAAGAAAGTTCCCAAGACCCACTATACGGCGTTGCTTACTCGTCTCAAGACTCCTCCTCCCACTGGTCGGCCTTCGATTCGGACCCGTTCAATTTCGATTTGCATAAGGACTCATTTCTGGGTCTGCCTCCGAGAGCCCCTTCATACGATTTGGGGAACGGCGTCGTTAGGAAGTCAAAGAAGGCGAGAATTACGAAAAAAGAACTGAAGGTGTCTAGTAAGAACCCGAGGCTTTCAATTCCTGTAACTTCGACTTTGATGGAAACCCAAGAGTTTGGAGAGATGATGGAGCACGTGGACGAGGTGAATTTTGCTTTAGATGGTCTGAGGAAGAATCAGCCAGTCCGGATCAGACGGGCTAGCTTGTTGTCTTTGTTGTCTGTTTGTTGTACTGCCCAGCAGAGACGGCTTTTGCGGGCTCAAGGGTAGGTTAATTCAAATTGATTTCTTCATGGATTTTAAATTTGAAATGTGATTTTGGTCATTTGGCTATTGAAATTGTGGGAATTTTCTTGGTAGTTATGAATCTTTCTGAATCCTATTCAATGATGTTCTTGTAGTTCTGTATTGGCCTAGTGTTTTGAGAGAGTTTGAGGAGTTGTTGATGGGTCTTGAATTCAAATTGTATTTCTTGGAGGCCTACTTAGGGTAAGAGAGAGGTATCTTGATGTAAGAATACGATAAATAGGGTCCAGGATTGTATGAGAGTATTTAAGCTTGCAATATAATATATTTATTTTTAGAATTGATTTTCGAATCTGATTGGTTATCTGGAATTCTGTGTTCCACTAGAATTGGTGCACGGGAATTTTTGAAATAATCACAGTGCCTGCTTATTTCCATGGTTGAAAGGAATAACTATGATTTCTTGTAGATTTCATGATTCTTAACTGCTTTGTTCTCAGGATGGCGAAGACAATAGTTGATGCTATTTTGGGCCTTAACTTTGATGATCCTTCCAGCAATTTGGCTGCTGCTGCTTTATTTTATGCTTTAACCAATGATGTAAGTTCTGGAGCATTTGTTTATAATTTTAGCAATTTGTCAAGAATGGTCAACGAATTATGAAATTTTAATTTGCTTAAGCATTGGATCTGGATGATATACATTTCTTCCATATTGTGAACATTTGACGAATTTGATTAAATTGCATCTTTTAAATTAATCACAGCATTTGAAGCTGAATGTAATGCTAATAGTAGCACTCATCAATAGTAGATTCCTTCTATGCACGTTTGAAGTGATATGACTGTCTGTAATGGGGATATGATTTTCTGCATGATGGAGAAACAGATTGCTCAAACAAGATCCGCATTGTTCTTTTTTTGGTTTTGATAATTAAAAAGCTTCCCTACATTCCATATAAAAAAGTTAGCTTTATTTCTTGTGTAACAGTTTCTTTAACCTTTTTGTTAGCACAAATAACTTAATTTCCTTTTAATATTCTAGTAAGTTGAATGTACTCCTGGAAGGTAAGAGTAGAACTTAGTATAATAAAATAGAAGTTGTAATATCTTCATCAAAATGAACACACACCTTGATAATCTTTTCTCTCAAATCTTTTTATCCATTGTGATAATTTTTTGTTTTTTTAATTTAGATTTTTTGAATGAAGTGTCAATTCGTATTTGAGTTTAAATTTGAATCACATATGCACACAAGCAAGAAGTACAGTGCTGCAGTGCTATTGGCTATTGAGTATGAATATCCTTTGGTTTTTATAAGCTATCGTTTTTTTTGACTGAATGTTGCATTTGCGAGGTAAACTGAAAATTGAGTCAGTGATATAGATTTTGGACTTATAACTTGATGAAGACTGAGGAGTTGCCTTCAAATCTATTATTGCTTTCCTTGGATTTGCTCTCATATAATTTAGTACCACTGAGTCAGGTTTGATCAGAGGAAAGAGAATGAAATTTCTGTTATTCCTTTTGTTGGTTTGATCTTTAACATGGAAAGAAACGGAATTATTTCCACCAAGAGGAGAAGAACTCTTTCCATTCACTCTCTAGTGGAATAACTCTGTCAAATAATATATTCTTCACTTATTTGTGTCATCTTTTTTTCCCGTCTACACTATACTATTGGTTCTTAAACTTTTACTAAATTCATACTTAAGTACTCAAATTTTTTAATTCTATAATTTAGTCTCCAAATTTTTAAAATTTTGCACATAGGTCTTTATACTTTTAAATTCTACAATTTAGACTCCAAGCTTTTTAAAAATTTACACATAAGTTTTAAAATTTTGATTAAAAAACACGTATTGTAGTACCCAATGTAGGACGTTTGTATGAATTTTTAAAAATTTGGACACTAAATTATAGAATTTAAAAGTTTTGGGACCTAAGTGTAAATTTAGTTAAAGTTTGGGGACCAATAGAATAATTAAGCTTTTTTTTCTCGTATTTTTATTTAGAAAATATTGCATGAGATGACCCTCTTTAAGAGGTGTTTTCATTTTTGACATATGTTCATAAAATTTTTCTTTTTATACATATATTTAAAAGCATAAGGGACTACTACAGTTGGTGAATGTGTGTTCAAATGAGCTTTATTTTTTAACACGTATTTTGTTTTCAGTATAAGTTAATAAGGGGTTAGAAGATAGTGTACAAAGAGGGTCAAAAACCAAAACTGCTCTTTTCTTTATTTGAAAACAATAATTTATTTTTCAATTTACTTTATTTTAAGTATGTCCACTACTTGTTTTTCATTTTTATCTTAATTGAAAACATAATAAAAAATTTATATTTTGTTTTTTTTCTTCTTCATTTAGAACACAAAATAGTTTTGTTTAGTTTTATCCTTATTTTAATTTAGTAGAACTGTAGGCATTGATGCATGTTGTTTAATTTCAGTCCAAAATAAAATATTAAAATAATGTATTTTCTCATTCTGACTGTTCAAAGCAAACATGGATTACTACTGAAGTTTGCATTCAATTCAATTCTATTGCTATTAATATTCGCATTACCTTTTCATTCTGTAAAACAAGCTTGACCTTGAGGTTATAATCCTCGTAGTCATGTTAGTTCTTTCTCTGTTATGACTTGGATGATGTGGTTTTAGTAAATTCTATATTTATGTGATATTACGTTATTTGCAAAAACTTCCAATCATCATCTTGTAGTTAGCATGTTGCATTTCCCATTTGAGTTTTTCTTTGGTTATACATTTCTGACCTCCGAATTCTGTCTCCATCTTTTGTGGAAGTGGGAATTGTACATCATTTTGTTCTTGTATCTGTACTTGTGGTGCTGTATTTTTTTTGTTTTTTTGTTTCTATCTTAAGCTTCCACTTTGTTCATTTAATTGCCAAATATGATTGCTTTCGTTCTGTGAAATTCCTCTATTTTAACAACAATAATCCTGAATGTCTACTTTCGTGGCAGGGTCAAGATGATCAGCTTTTGGAATCGCTCAGTTGCATCCGTTTTCTAATTAGGTTGTTGAAACCAATTCTCTCTACTACAATGGAAGACAAGTTGCCAAAAATAGGTTCCAAGTTACTGGCATTACGTACTAGTGCTGGCATCTTTCATAACAGTACGAAAAAATTAGATTCCAGTTCTGATGAAATTTTTTCAAAAGTTGAAGGAATTCTTTTAAGTTGCAAGGAGATAAAAACAAGCTTTGGGCACGATGGTGGAATAGGGAAGCCAGAATTATGCCCAAAATGGATTGCTTTGCTCACTATAGAAAAGGCTTGCTTTTCTACTATTTCTCTTGAAGGTCTGAATTCTGCATTAAGCTGATGGGTTTGTAGCTGTAGGGTACATCAAAACAAATTCTATTTATTTCAGGGTTGGTAGCATTGTTCTTATTTTTATAAAAAATCTATCTATGAGACAAGTATTTCTTTTGCATATGTGCACATATATTCATGTTGATGTATATGTGCATGCATGTGGATTTAGATTCTATTGCATATATGGGTTTTTGTGTGCATATGCATGCAATAGTTTCTTTCCTTTGAGCCTGTTTCTGACTGCATTGCTTTCTCTTCCTGATTATGTTTCTTCAGAAACCTGTGGTACAATAAGGAAAGCCGGGGGCAACTTTAAAGAAAAATTACGAGAGCTTGGGGGTCTTGATGCTGTATTTGAGGTTGCCATGAACTGTCATTATGCAATGGAGGTGTGAGCTTGTATGTTAGTATGATCTCATAATCTGTATCATTATATGAGATGCCAATGGCTCAAACAAGCAAAAAAGAAAGATAATCTACTCCATCTCGGCTCAAATTTTGTCCTAAGATTTTTTAATTACAGAAAGCAGAAATTCTAATTGTAGCTGGGGTAGAATAATATTGACCATGTCATGGAACTCTATACCCAGTCATTTTCCAGTCCTGATTCCTTTTGCATTAGTCAAACATTAACATTTTATTTTTATTATATAGTGAGTGATACTGGGAAGGAGCATCATATACCCATCTTTTGGATGATATAGATACGTATATTAGTTGTACATTTATGGTCTTTAAAATTTGGTTGGAGTCAACGTGGATAATACTGTTTAAACACACTTTTAGCCATGGCTTTATCAATTTTCAGCCATAACATTGATTATCTATATCTATCTATACTATATATAAAAATATAAATCACACCTTATAGATTTTTGGACAAAATTGCCCGCATTTAGAATAATGACTACCTTAGCCCCTTAGTTATTGTATAACTTATTTAGGACTCTTATTTTTTATTAATTAAGTAATAAATTATTACTATTTAAAATATTGACAATTATCATAAATGCTATTTAAAAAATTATCTGTATTGTCAATTTTTTTAGATAATAATAACAATATTATATTTTACTTCAAATAAAACTTAATAGTAATTACTTTTAACATTTTGATAAATTACGTACAACTCACGTGTACATTTATGAGTTCCGATCAGGGTACCAATTACTGCAATTGTTTTGTGTTAATTTGTGATGTGTCAATGTTCTAAAATTTATTGTTGTTTAATGTAGGAACATTGATGTGTCAATGTTCTAGGAAGATTGTTTTTTAAAATGCTTACATTCATTTGCAGAGTTGGCTGGAAGGTAAATTGACTTCTTCAGATTCAAAAGTTAGTATGAACATGCAGAGTCTAGCTCTGCTCTTGAGATGCTTGAAGATCATGGAAAATGCCACTTTCCTTAGCAAAGATAATCAGGTTTCTTTCATTTTTTACCTTTCTTGCATGGAGAACTTGATAATTCTTTTTGATTTTTAAAGTTTATAAAACACAACCGAATTAACTGTCATATTTACTTTCTTTAACAGAGCCATTTGCTTGAAATGAAAGCAAATATACCTTCTGGAACACATATATCTTTTGTAGAACTCGTCATAAGTGTCATTAAGATACTCTCAGGTAGCTAAGGATGCCAAATTCTTCTATTTTTTATTTTGGTTTATCCTCCAACCATATATGCGTAATATTTTATATTTTAATAGGTATACAATATTTCAATCTAAAAATTTGTCTTGGTTTTTCAGCTCTTTACATGCTCGAAAATTCTTCTTCTGCGTCCAATAATGAGAAGTCTTCTGGTGGATCTGGTGGTGCTTCTGAGTTGTCGTTAAGTGAAGATTGCAAAGGTAACTGATTGCCAGCTCCTCTTTCTTCATGATTGTCATAGTGGATTTTTAATTTTTCCTTGAATGGGCAGGGGATAATAATGATGGCTTATTCATTAGTTCTTCTGAGAAGCGTTATAATTCAGAGAAGAATTCCTCTGATAAAAGCTTCAATATACGTCTGAGCAACCAATTGGCTTCCACTGCACAGTTGGACTATTATATATCTAGTTCTGAACCCAGTACTTCAAGGACTGATACTTGTTCTTTGAAAACAAGACTTGATTCTTCCACATCTGGTTCTTGCAGTGGGGTTGATTTAAGTGGTGAAACACATATGCTTAATAATGGTTCTAGTAAGAATGCTGATCTTGTTCAGGATTTCTATTTGGGAAATCAAGAGGTGAAACCTGAGAATTTAGAGGAGACTCTAGATCCTTTTGCATTTGATGAAGATGATTATGAACTCTCCAAGTGGGATGTATTGTCAGGAAAGCAAAATTTACCAAGGATTCAGAAACGTGTTTTAATGAATAGAGCTCTTGATGATGGCTGTCAGTCTTTGATGACAATGAGCCAACAAGAACTAAGTAATGTCGAAAATCATCAGCAGCAGACAGCTTCCTGTTCTACTATTAATGAAGGCTCGAGTCTCTTATCTGACTGCCTCCTCACTGCTGTTAAGGTAATGCTGTTGTTTTTGTTTGGTTTTTCTTATGCCCCTCTCGCTTAAGATGATAGTGTTGTTAATATTAAAACCACTGACATCCTAAACATCACACACTTATATTTAAATGAGAATGGTGAAACGTTTTCCGATATATGTCAGTTTTAGATTTCTTAACAAGCAATATTATGGTGGCATGTCCGCAGGTTTTAATGAACTTAACCAATGACAATCCTGTTGGTTGTTGGCAAATTGCTGCATGTGGAGGGCTAGAGACTATGTCTTGCTTGATTGCCGCTCATTTTCCTTCTTTCACATCGTCTCCCTCTTGTGAAATAAAAGATAATACTGCTTATATTGAAACCAACCATCAGAGTGATAGATCTCTAACTGATCAGGAGCTTGACTTTCTTGTTGCTATATTGGGCCTGCTTGTGAACTTGGTTGAGAAGGATGGTCGGAACAGGTGAAATTTTCTTCTAGGTGCAATATATGCTTGTAATGTTGTTTTTGGATTTTTTTTTTTTTGATTGAAGTTGTTTTTGAATTATTATATGTATGAATTTACTGAACGGTTTAGTCACTTCTGACAACTTCTCATTTCGCGATTTTGAATCTCTTTTGGTTATATTTTAGTTTGTTTGTATTGTCTCCATCATTGTCTTTGATCATGTTTACCTCAATTCATGTTATTCTTAGTTGAATATAATAGGTCACCCGCAAATTATTGTTCGAGCATATATCAAGCTTTTTCTCCCTTGCTTTGTTGGCACTTACAAGTATGTTATTTGCAGATCACGCCTTGCTGCAGCTAGTGTTCAATTGCCTTGTTTAAAAGGGTTTCAAGAGAAGAGTCACAAGGATGTGATTCCATTATTTTGCTCAATCTTTTTGGCCAATCACGGAGCAGGTGAGGCAGCCCAAGAAGGAAAAGATTTGTCATTGGTGAGTGTTATCTTTGTATTCTCGTTTAACCTTTCCAGACAAATAAGTTAATGGATGAAAAAGGACAAATAATTCTCATTTTGTCAATCCATAACCATACAGGTTGATGAGGATACCTTAGTACAAGGTGAAAAAGAAGCTGAGAAAATGATCTTAGAAGCTTATGCTGCATTGCTTCTAGCATTTCTTTCAACTGAAAGGTTTTTTTCTTTTTTTATCATTACTATGGTTATTATTGTTATTGCTTAAGTCTTGATCTATGTATCAAGTTCCCTTGTATGAATAATCTGAAGGAAGAGCATCTTCTGTATCCACAGTAAGAGAATACGGGAATCAATCGCTGACTGTCTTCCAAAACGCAACCTGGCAATTCTAGTTCCTGTATTGGACAGATTTGTGGTATGTATTTCATTTGATTTGCTGATATAGAAGAGGATTTAACTATGCAAGTAGAATTCATGATTGATGCGTTTTTAATCTTTTTTATCTTCGATGCTCAGGCATTTCATTTGACATTAAACATGATCTCCCCGGAGACTCATAAAGCTGTGAGTGAAGTAATCGAATCATGTAGGATAACTTAAGAGCTTGTCAGATCATCCTGTATAGTTTCAGATTTCAGACACTGTGTTGTTGCTGTGATGCACATTTACAAAGTCAGATTTGACCGCAGTTCTGTGTTATATTAGTCAGGTTGAGTTCTCTCTCTCTCTCTCTCTCCTCTGCCCTGTTTCTTTGAATCTATATAAAATTTTTGCTCTTTCTCTCTCTCTTCTCCCTTCTTTCTCCCATTGCTATGTTATTCTTTACTATGTTTTGCACCATCTTGGTGCTGAGATGCTTGTATACAGAAACGATAGAGAAATGAAAATATTTAGCATAGTACATTGTCGTAGAAATGAGAAATGTTTACAGTTGTGCATTTTCTCCCAAGTCTTTTTACAGAGATTTTTCATCCCTTTGTGTGAAATGCTCCATCTTTTGCTTAAAAGAGGTACATCTCATCTCAATCTTATTAAATCAGTCTCTCTCTGTTTTTTTATTTTTATTTTTTATAATCAAAGTAAAGAATGTAATAAAATTTCAGCTATATTTCGACAGAAACTGTTAAAAGAATCTCTATGTTCATATATGGAGTGCTGTGTGCTATGAGAGCACGTTAAATTGATCAAACTAAATAAATTAAATCGAGTTTATTTGATCATTTTCACACAAGTATCAAAATCTCTAAACTCTATGTAATGATCAACAAAACCAAAGAAATACGGGTACTAGTTGTTTGTTATAATTAGTGTTCAAAAGTATGCAGTAAATTCCATACAAGACGTCAAATATAGGTACTTGCCTTTTTGACAACTAGTATTACGCTTAGAGTAACTTACTGAAGTTCACAGATAGGTCAATTTAGCACTTAAAAGTGCTCATTGAGAAAGTTGAGGATGAGCTGATTTACTTCATCTGGACATTGCTCTTGAACAAAATGGGCTCCCCAAGGCATGAATATGATTTCTAATTTAGGGACGAACTCTTTGCCTTTCCACTGGTTAATGATTATGAATTCCTCAATGCCAGGAAACTTGTTCCCTTAGTCCTTGCTTCCCATTATGACTAGTGCTGGTACTTTAACTATTGTATTACTTATGTTGAACTCTTCATTAGTGATCTGTAATTTACATACAACGAAACACAGAATAACAACATTAGCAAGTGCTTTTTTTCTCTTTCTATTTCTCTAAGAATCATCAGGTGCTTATATACATTGGCTATCGAAATTATCATACCAATGGATTTGACCAGCCCGTTAAGTACCATGCTAGTCCTCAGTTAGCTCAATGGGACATTTCAGCACCTTCGGGCTATCACCAGCCCGAGGTCCTTTACCCGTGTTAGTGGTTCATCTTTGAATTCTTTGGCAAGCATGTGAGCCAATTCCTTTTAGTAGGACTCTCCCTAAACACATCCCTCAAATTATAACTGGTTTTGGGATAGTCCAGTTGGGATGTTACATGTACAAAGTCTGTGGTTATAGGAAGCAAGATTAAATCCCATCAATCCTCCCTTCCCCATTATTATCATTTGGCCTTAAAAAAATATTTCTCAGGAAAGGTAGCAGGATCAAATACCACCCTTCATTCCCCAACAATATCGTATGTCCTAAATATAAAATCAGGAGACACAATTAGTCACTTTAGAAATTACCTGAATGGAACTTGTAATGCAATTTGGAAGCTAGATTTTTCATACAAAGCTCCATCATTTGCAAGATCTTCCTCCGTGAACCAATAGGGAAGAATAGATTGGTCAACCAAATCCGTGATCTTCTGGTTTTCTGCAGCTATTGGTATTTCACTTTTGGAGAAGAGAATGAAAATGTAAGCACGATTGTTTTAGCATCAAGATTTCCAAAATCAGCTTCAGCACGACCAAGTTCCTTCATACACGATTGTTTACCCTATCATGTAAAAATGTGACCGATAATGGTTAATTCCAATATCAAATATCAATTGAGTCATTTTCGATTTTCATATATGAGTGAGCTAAAAAAGATAAGAATGGCTTGTCATGGGCATTAGTTGTTAGAATTTAGAAATTCTGATAAGACTCTTATCGCCTAGACTTGAGATATGTTGTAAGTACATCTAGAAGAAGGGACAAAATGGCATTATACAAATAGCACTCTTCTAATCGGTAATTTTGAATTGAATTATTGTGGATTTCTTCTCTTTACTCTCTAGCTTATCCATACTTTTCCTAAATGGTTCAATCATTATGTGCATTAGAAAAGAAACTAGTACATCTAGAATTCCAAGCCAGATCATGAAAATACGCCTTTTTAGGTTGGTTAAACCGTAGCCTCTCTAGGTAAATCCGGTGCTATTGCTCTAAACCCAGCATTTGCAAAAGTAATCATTTGGTACCACCAAGAGTACTATACATCACAACTGTGTGACATAATTTGCATGAGAAAGCCAAAAAGTGCTCTTGGAGCCCTTAATTTTTAAAATTGCGCATTTTAATTCCTATTTTTTAAAAAAGATATACAGTAATAAGGTGGATATAAGTTTATTTTATGCTAATTATTTCAGTTTAACTAATATAAAAGTGACTTGCTACCATAAATGAGGGCTAAATTTGTCAATATTAAAATCTTTGTTTTTCCTTAAAAAATCAACAATTCTTATTTATTTTCATTAATGACAAATTTTATCTCTTCACTTATGATATCACATGATTTTTACATACCTAAATAGTAGCTAAATTGAAATAATTAACATATATAAAATGAATTTATGTGTAGGCTTGTAATGCATCTTTTAAAAAATTAGTATACTAAAGATTCATCGGATAAACTATAATATTCAATCTGTGATATTCACAGTTTGTGATGTGATTTGTGATGTTTACAGTTTTATGAGAAATATTTAACCTGTACCAAAAATTAAAATTGAAGACCAACTTAAGGGAGTGAATTGATAACAAGGTGGAAACTGAAAGATTTTAGTTACGGATCAAATATATTTAGAGGAAGGTGAATATGTTATTTTTAATTTTAACAAATATTAATTATGTAACCTAATCACAACGGCCAGACATGCAATCGCGTGTAAAGATAAAATGCGAAATAAAAAATAACACACGATATTTTTAGGTAGAAACAACCTAGGCCACTCCAATGGCCAAAGAGGAAAACCACCGGTCTACCGTACCACCTAACTATCCACTATGAAAATCAATGTTCAATTACAACCATAGGTCCTAGAACTATACTTCACAGATAGATACCCCTTTCTGTAATTTACTTACGAGCCGCCACTCCTTTCATAGCCTCTACAAGCTAGGTGTCTGGATCCGGACCAACGTTCCGATCTACTTGAGTCCCACAAGATCAATCGAACCCGTCAACTTCGGTAATTTTGAGTCACACGAAATACCGAGCACGTCACTTGAAACGTTAGCACAAATAACACAAGTGCAAAGTGTGTCCTAGAGCAGATTCAAACAATGAACAACCCTAACTAGCAGATTCAACAACATATGATGTAAAAACAAATCAGCTAGTAAACTCTAGAACTATCATGCAATTCTAAATATCATGAAAGACAATTAGGCACGTGAATTATTCAAACATAACTACACAATATGTTTAAACAATTAAAATAAGAAAGTGCCTAAGCTTAAAGATGAAGAGAAAAAGATTTTTCTTTGAAAACACAATTCAGATATGGAAAATATTAGTTTTGTGTGTGGGTTGAATATTTTGCACAAATAAGCGTTGCTTATATAGAGTCCAATTTGACTTGAAAGATGATTAATAATAGAGTACAACTCTACTCATATTAGGATTTAACTTTCACAACAATTTTACTCATGTTAGGATTTTGCTTTCACAACAATTCTACTCAAACAAAGACTTTACTTTTACAACAATTCTATTCATGTTAGGATTTTGCTTTTACAACAATTCTACTCATGTTAGGATTTTGCTTTCACAACAATTCTACTCAAACAAGGACTCTACTTTCACAACAATTCTATTAACAACAATTCTACTCATATAAGGATTCTATTTTTACAACAATTCTACTCATATAAGGATTCTATTTTTACAACAATTCTATTTATACTAAGTGTAGTGCTCAATTGTGTGAGGATGTATGCATGAGAGAATATTTTACCTGTCATATGGACATTGCAAGCTTGGTAACTGCATCATCATGTATCATCTAATTAAATAGTAGACGCTTATGCTAAATAATAATCAAACATTTTGTCCACGAAAATTGCCAATACTCATAAACCTTACAGAAAGGATGGTAGAGGAACAGACACGTTCCGATCTCAAATCATGGAGCTTCAGGCCTTGCACTTCAATGGACTTGTGCTGATTGAGCCTTAAAGATAAGAAAGAAATAAACTTAGGGATTTCAAGATAGTTGAAATCAGACAAAAAAATTTCCAAAGATAATAACTATATAGTAAAGAGCAATGAATCAAAGAACCTGAGATAGCTCGAGGGTGTACAACATCGTTGGGTCATAATGCTTCAAATTCAGATCCTTCAAAGAAAAAACCCAGAATCAATTTATTCTTATAGTCGGACAAAGTAGGTAACTTTACCTGAGGGTGAGAGAGGTAGATGGAGAAGATAAACGAGCTTTTAAAGGAAACAGTAGGCCAAGCCAATTGAAATAAATTGTTTTGAGATTAACTACAAGAGAATATTTGTGACTTTTGAGAAAGGTTAAGGGTGAAGGGTGGATGGGAATGAATTAACCAAAATTTATATACCACAATATAACTGATTCATTTAATAAGATGGAGAAATTAAACATTAGTCTAAATGTAAGTGATCTGATATTTCCTATTATTTTTATCCAACGTTGTCTCCATAAAATAGTGTACAGTTATGTTTTTCAATAAAAAGTAAGAAAAACAAGCTAAGGTTATGATAAGAATTATGATATACGATTAAATAATTAATTTTATGATTTTTAATTTTTTTATGAAAATAATCACTAATATATTTTATAATAATTTTTAGTTCGTTATTTAAAAAAAATATCAAAATTATCTTCATGTTGTTTATTAATGCTTTACATATTTTTTTTTTCAAAAACTTAAAAAATAACAAATTTTTAGTTATAAAAAAATTGTGTTTTTAATCATTTTTTTCTAATATTTACATGGTAAAAAGTCAAAATTTTTGATTTATTATCTAAAAAATATTTGATGAAAATGAAAAAAATAAAAATTTTGATTTTTAGATATTTATAAATTATTTCATATTTTGGAAGTGAATCTTTAAAAAAGTGAAAATAAAAAATTATTAACAAACATATTTAATTAAAAAATTATTTAAAAAAATTATAAATAAATAATCAAAATCGTTAGTACAAGTTAACCCCTTTATTGTATAAAAAAAATACAAATGTAGTTTCTATATACAAATGTGGTTTCCAATTTCCATATTAGAATAAAATTAGAGAAAAGAGAATATGTGAAATTATTTTTCAAGAAGTTATTGAACTTATTTTATACCTCATTTATTTGGAGCACTACATATATTATTGAATATGTAAATAATTTTTTAATCTCATGATTATTACAATATCTCACATTTTAATTTAATATTTTCTTGAGTAATTCTATACAGTAGCATCATTGGGGCACTAAAACCACTTAAATAAATGGTTTCAAGTTTAAAAATTATATATCTTTCTAAAAATATTATATACAAAAGTTTAAATCACATAAAATAATTTTGAATAAAAATATTATTATATTTTGAAGTAATAAAATACCTTACATTTTATATTTTATTTTAAATTTTGAAAAGAAAAAAAATTAAGCTAAGTAACTTACACAATTCACTTTTTTTTTTTTTTTTAAAGAGGTTTCATTTTTTTTAACTTCTAAATTAAACACCTTAACTAAAAAAAGATATGTAATATTAATGACTCAATGAGTTTAGATATCTCTTTTTTTTTTTCTTGTAATTATTATAATGTTTTTTTTTTTTTTAATTTATAATTAAGTAATTTAATTCACAATATTTATTATATTGGTTTTTTAAATTACAGTTAATTTCTTATTATTTATTTAGTTATGATTGTACAGTATAAATTTTAAAAATATTATAAAATTAAACAAAGGTAAACAAAAATTATAAAGTATAACAATTCGTGTAGAATATGACTAAAAGTCGTGACTCAAAAAAGTCTTTGAAAAAAAAAAAAAAAAAACTTATGAAGCTAAAGTGTATGGGCTAATCTCTTATTAATTTGGGGTAACAATTTGTTATTTGAGGCACTTAATTTTTATTATAGCACAAACTTTCTGGTTTCTGTTTATTTAATTTATATTTAATTAACTTTTTGGTTTTTTTTTTTTTTTTTGACATAACATATAACTCACATAAACTAAGGATCGAGATTTTTTTTTGAATTATTAGAGAAGATAAGAAAGTGTCTTTCACCATCTTTCTATATTCATTTGAGGAAGATTGTTTGAGTTGATACAGCTAACTATGTTTATTAATGATAATGAAGTCATGATAATAATGCTCTTGTAATTAGCAAAAGTTTATGATTAACAAAACTGAATGGAAGTAAATTGCGGTTTCAAAGGCATTCCCAATTGAGTCAAGATATTGTGTTCCAAAATGTATGTTCATTCCTTTAATAAAAAATAGTCAAATATATATATATATATATATATATATATTTTTTAACGTCAAAAAACCTTTCTTATTACCTATAAACTCTCGTTACTTCTTTTCATTAACCTTAAATATCTATTAATTAAAAGGAAAAAAATTACGCTTAAAAAAGAAGAAGAAGCTAAACTAAATTTTATGACTTAATGATGTAACAATTTGTTATTTGAGGCACATAGAGATGACATACATTTGAGGTAGAATGAATGCTATGCTTCCACAAATATACAAATTACAGCTATAGACAGCGAGTAGTTCCATTAAAAAATTAGGGTAAATTGAATTACTTAGATTTATTCTACACAAAAATATTTGAATTTTTTTTTTTTTTTTACAGAAATATGTTCATTCTTTTAATTTATTTAAATAAAAGTACTTTTTTAAAATTAAGGCTTTCTACTTTAACTAATTTTACCATATGTTAAAATTTAATATATGTTACGTCAACTAATTAATACTAATAGGACGAAGGGACATGACCCTCTCAATTTTTAGAAATATTTTCTTTGTAATATTTTTGTGTTTTTAGCTTTTTTTTATTATAAAATTTGATTAGTGTTCTCTTTGAAAATTAATTTGTTTAAAACATGTAATATATTGTAAGTTTTGAGATATTTTGTGAAATTTTATATCAAAATATTATTTTATACTCATATTTTTGTACAAAAGAGCTAATAAATTGCTAAAGTTTTATTTTATTTTTATTATTGTTAAAAAAGGGTTATATTGTTAACGTATTTTAAAATTCTTCAATATTTAAAATAACAATAATTATTATTTAAAGATATAGTGTGAAAAAAAAAACTTACATTTTTATTAAAAAATATCTTAATTAAATCATTTTTATAAACTATAATTTGATAAAAAGGAAGATTGAAACAACAATTTTTAACTATATAATTGCTTTTTATATTAATAAAAAAAGGAAAAATAATATAATCATTTTTTTAAAATTTATTCTTCATTCCCTATTTTCATTTAATTTAATGGCTTTTTCTAATATTACATTTAATTTAACGACTTCTTTAATACTACATTCAATTTAATAAATTTTTTAATACTAAATACAATTATGAAAAATTTAATTTAGCTTCCATATTTTTCTTTAGTACAATATAACTACTATTTTATATATTTTTAATATGTTTGTTCACAAATTCTATCCTTAAGTGTTTATGTATTGCTCTTTAACGATAATATAACTTTGACATTTTATTTTATATTGTTAAATATATTCTTAATTTTTTTAAATAACATTATGCAATACACACATTGATCAAACTTTTATTTTACATTTACATGTTTAACAATGAGATTTTGATGTTTTTTGAACTAAAATTGCTCGAGTTACTAGTAAAAAAATTACTTGCATTTTGCTTGATGCTTTCTATAAACAAAATTTATGGCTACGTTATTGTGTGGCAAGCCTTATTATCAAAAATATGTATAAATAAAATAAAAATAAAAATATCATTATGTAAGGAAAAATAATTCAAATATTTTTTTTTATATAATAAATCTAAGTTTGAGAAATTCAAAAGTTGATTAACTTTAAAAATATAGACATATAGCCTAATTCAACGAGAAAATCATTTTTTGAATGAGTTTTCTAATTTGCCACAGCTATTAATATTAACTTGTTTTAAATTTTATATAAGAGATAAGTAATATGAGTAATTTATTTTTAAAAAAGTTAACTTTAAAGGAAGTTAGGTAAAAAAAAGTTAAGTATCATATTATTTATAAATATTATACTAATGTTTGTTATTTGATCCAACACTTTGTATTTTAACCTATTTTGTAAAAATTTAAATCTATTTGATCATTTTTATTTTTTTATTTTTGTAAGGCCCATATTTATTTTTTGTGAGAAAGCACATTAGATTTTTTTTGTTTCACCCATTTGATGAAATGAATGATCAATTGAAGCTTTAATACTGTGTAAAAAATTTATATAGTGTATAAGTAATATAAATTATCTACTCTTAAAAGATTAATTTAAATGAAGCTAAGTCTAATTTACTTATAAATATTATACTAGTATTATTATTTAGCAATATGGCTCTTTTTTTTTCCTCCATTCTTTTCCTAACACATGTTATACAGCTTTCAACAAAATTAACCAGCAGGTTATGAAAATAAAACATGAATGTCATTACGTAAACCGTAAAGAACTGTGGGTTTTGGTGTTGATTTTATCAATTTCTTTTAGAAAATGTTATTAATTTTAAATTTAAAATAAATAATAAATAATATATTATAATATTATTAATAAATACAGTCGAATCTACAAAAATATATACCATAAAAATATATTATATCAATTAAAATTATAGTAAATTTATAATATATAGCATTGCTCTTTCTTTTATTACCGGTACTTTAATTCAACTTATGAAAAAGTGTATATTATCTGAGAGCTTACAAGTTTTTTTTTTTTTTTTGGCTTCAAAAATAGCTTACATAATTTGTGCTTGGAAATATTAGGTGATCTAAAAAGTGATTAAAAGAAAAGACATTTTATAATATTTGATGTAAGACTTTAGTATATATAATATTTCAATCACTAAATTAATACTTTAATCATAAAAATATAGGATTATAATGTATATTAATTATTTTGAGGATCGCAAAAATAACATAGCAAAGAATTTGACAATAACTATTGTTTGTACACAAAAAATTAAATTTATTATATTTAATTATGCTTCTAAATCAGTTAGGTTGGAGCATCTCACAAATTAATTCATTTATATTTTTAAAAAATAAAAAATAAAAAATTAAATTTTATTTAAGGCATCATATTTTAATTATATTTTTATAAAATAAAAAATACTATATTTTTAAGTTAGTATTTTTATAGTAATATTATGATAATTATTTTTTGACAAACATATTTTGTTAAATAAGCTGCGCTAGATAAGCTTATTAGGCAGGTGAATCGGCTTTTTTAGCTTCTTTAAGTGCAACGATAATTTCACACCAGTAAGTTATGTAACAAAATATCTAAACTCTATGCAAGGATCAACAAACCCTAGAAATATAGGCAGTAGTTATTTATTATAATTCAGTGTTCGAAACTATGCAGGACATTCCAGACAAGGCAACAAATATAGGTACTTGCCTTTTTCCCAACTAGTATTACTCACGCTTAGAGCAACTCGCAAAAGTTCACATAATTAGGAAAATTTAGCATTCAAAAGTGCTTACTGAGGAAGTTGAGAATTAGCTGATTCACTTCTTCTGGTGATTGCTCCTGAACAAAATGGGTTCCCTCAGGCATGAATATGATTTCTAATTTAGGGGCAAACTCTTTCGCCTTTCCACTGGTTATGAATTCCTCAATGCCAGGAAACTTGTACACATAATCCTTGCTGCCCATTATGAGAAGTGCTGGTACTTTAACAATTGGATCACTTATGTTGAACTCTTCATTTAGTGATCTGTGATTTACAAACAAGGAAGCACAGAATAACAACATCAGCTAGTGTTTTTTTTTCCTAATTTCGCTAAGAATCTTCAAGTGCTTACAACTTTATCAAATGTATCTTGTGAAAACTACCCATTTGCAACTCTCTCAAGGGAAATACCTGGTCGCTCAGTTGACAGAGTATATCTAGTATTTGTCCTAAAAAACAGCTTACTCAGGAATGTTAGCGGGATCAAATACCAGACTCTCATTCCCCAACAATATTGTATGGCCTAAAAATGAAATCAGGAGAGACAATCAGTCAATTACCGGTATGGAACTTGTAATGCAGTTTGGAAGCCGGATTTTTCATACAAAGCTCCATAAGTTGCAAGATCTTCCTCTGTGAACCAAGAGGGAAGAGGAGTAGATGCATCAACCAAATCCATGATCTCCTGGTTTTCTGCAGCTATTGGTATTTCACTTTTGGAGAAGAGAATGTAAATGTTGCGCACGACTGTTTTAGCATCAAGGCGTCCAAAATCAGATTCAGCACGACCAGGTTCCTGCACAAGAAGTAGGAAGCAATAAGGGCATAGATTGCAGGGTAGTAATACAAGACAGATGAAGAGGGAAACACACATAATTAAAAGTACCTGCCACCGTGATATATAAAAACCTTCAGGGAGGTATTTTTGAAAGGTGGAGGGACTTGGGGGTAAGTATGGCACTCCCATTGTTATAACTCCCAAGACCCTCTCTGGGTGCATAAGCGCAAAGTGGTATGCAGGTCGAGCTCCAAAATCTTTTCCAACGAGAAAAACCTATGTTTACCATATCATGTAAAAATTTGATTGACAATGGTTAATGTGAACTATTGGAGCACCCAAGTAAGGCATTTTCTTATGAAGAAACACAATGTACTACTTTAGATAGCAGTCTGTGGTATCTAGCATTTGAGTACTGGATATTTAAATATCAATAGTGGATCCATTTTAGATCATGTATACAAATGAGCTACAAAGAGAATACATTTCCTAGGTTAAGCAAGTACCTTAGGAATGGAAAGGGCATCTAAAATTTCAAGCAGATCATTCAACAGATCATTATAAGAAGCCTTTTGCGGTTGGGGTGGCGGGTCAGACAAACCGTAGCCTCTGTAATCTGGTGCTATTGCTCTATACCCGGCATTTGCAAGAGCAATCATCTGGTGCCGCCAGGAGTACCATATCTCTGGAAACCCGTGCAGAAACACGACCACGTTTGGACCTGAGAAAATAGAGCACTTGCTATATATCACTGTGTAGATTAAACTGTAATATTCAATACCGCATGGCCAACAAATAACATCACAAATCACACAAATAAGGATGTTTAGCAACAAATTACAACTCTACAGACTAAACTGTGATTTTCAATGTTTAGAATACCAAAAATAAAATTCAAGACCAACTTATGGGACTAATAATGAAGGGGTGTATAGGAAAGAAGGTGGACAGGATGACAGAGGAACTGACCCGTTCCAATCTCAGCTACATGAAGCTTCAGTCCTTGCACTTCAATGAACTTGTGCTGAATTTGATTCATTGGCCTTCAAGATAAAACAGAAATAAACTTGGGGATATCAAGATAGTTGAAATCAGACAAAAAAGAACCAACCTAGATTGCAGATTAAAACAAAAAGTAGATAGCTCGAAGGTGCAAAACATAGATGGGCTTCAGAATAAATTTCATCTTAAAGTTGGGCAAAGTAGATGATTTTACCTGAGGGAATTGGATGGAGAAGATGAACAAGCTTTCACAGAAAACAGTAGACCAAGCCAATTGAAATGGTTCTGAGATTAACTACAAGAGAATATTTGTGACTTTGAGAAAGGTTAAAGACTATGGTGAAGAATTGATGGAAATGAGGTGTGGTTGGTGAAGAGGATTGATGAACTGAGTGGTTTGATTTCTGTCTTCAAAATAAATTGAGCATTTTCCTTGTTTTGTACAGTAACTTTATTGTGTGTGGTCGTGTGGGTATACTTGTGGCAAATAGCCAAATAGACACGTTAATTATCTTACTTTTAAACAAAATATTTATGTCATCCTCAATAAAAATAAAATAAAAAAGTATAACATTTTATTACTTTTTAAATAATAAAATATTAATTTATTAATAAATATTTTTAAAATAATAATAAAAATAATCTAACACGAGCAAATTATTATTTTATTTAATAATTTAAAATCTAATTTAAGATGTACAATATTTTTTAATTTTTTTTCAATTCTTTTTATAAATCTTATATTTTATAGAATTTTATGCACTTTTTTATATCGAATTTTTTTTAAGTATTTTATTTGTATCCAAATTATAGACTTTATAATATCAAAAATTACATGTCAAAAAATTACAATATCAATGGCGTTAATGGCGTTGGAACCATACGAATGAGTTATCTCTAATCTATCATCTTTAGAGATTAGTGAATTTTATGCACTTTTTTATATCGAATTTTTTTTTTAAAGTATTTTATTTGTATCGAAATTATAAACTTTATAATATCAAAAATTACATGTCAAAAAATTACAATATCAATGGCTTTAATGGCGTTGGAACCATACGAATGAGTTATCTTTAATCTATCATCTT
This sequence comes from Elaeagnus macrophylla, assembly GCA_029378325.1. Taxonomy (NCBI): domain Eukaryota; kingdom Viridiplantae; phylum Streptophyta; class Magnoliopsida; order Rosales; family Elaeagnaceae; genus Elaeagnus; species Elaeagnus macrophylla. Next base: position 32,756,629 of record CM055640.1, on the reverse strand, counting down.
TAGAGATTAGTGCTATAAATTAAATAGTGCTCCTCTATTGTATTGCTTAGAGTTGTATAGCGGTTGCACCATCTGTGTGGTCTTCAACGATGGTAGAATGGAGAAAGTTTTTCTGTATAGTTCTAATGCTACTAATCATGTAATTTTATGACCTATGTAATCTTTATTTTTGATATTATAAAGTCTACAGTTTTAATAAAAAAAATAATACCTACAAAAAATATAATACAAAAAAGTGCTAAAAAATACATTTTTTTTAATAAAATATAAATTTTACAAAAAAATTAACACAATATATAAAAAATATATTATATTGTTCAAATTAAGTTTTAAACTATTAAAATAAAATAATAATTTTATCTTATTAAATTATTTTTATTATTATTTTATAATTTTTTATTAATAAAATATTATTTTATGATTCAAAAATGATAAAATATCTCATTTTTGCTATAAAAAAAACCTAAATATTCTTTTATAAAAAAAAAATTAATTAAAATATTTTAGTAACATGAATAAAAATAACTCCTCAATAACTTAATCAAACTTTATTCACTTGATAGATCCACTATATAGTACTAACATTGTATATTTGGTTGAAATTATTAAAATTGATTATAATTTTTATATAATTATATATTTAATTGTAAAATTAAAATATATTTTATAGTATAAAATTTTACGGTATATTTTACGATTAAAAATATGGCTCTAAATTATACTAGATATTTAATTTAATTTATTTGAATTTTTAATTATAAAATTATATCTCTTAAATTTTTCTTTCCTTTCAAATTAAGAATAATATTTTTTATGTAACGTCTCGATATTTAACATATAAATAAGGGTATTATCTAAACATTTTATTGATTAAAAACCTTTACATAATTGATTATGACTTTATTAAAAGAAAAATTGAAATATTGTTTGAGCATTAAATAGAAACATACTTTAAAGCTAAAAACATTGTAAAGAAAAACTTGCAAAAAGTTCGACAATTTAGTAAAATTTACAATTTATTAGATCAAGAAAATGAAATTTAATTGTAATGAACCAATAATCATCCTCAAAATATTGTCAAATTTTTCATTATGGTGTTCTTGAAAAAGTGAAGGAAAATTTAGGGTGAGTGAAACCACTCAGTAAACAAACTTACCTTACTTAAAATATTAAGCATACACGACACATGTACATACTTAAAAACAACAAGTAAATATGATCTGCTTATGCTTATGCTCATGAAATAGTGTTTATAATACACATGTCTATACAAATCTTATCATAATTAAATAACTTGAATCATTCATTTAAAAACTTATGAAAGCGGAGCTTTACATAAGTCACCCGTTGACGATTGACACGTATGAAAAGCCTGTACAAGTGAGACTTAACTTATAACTTAATAAATTGAAATTTCATATATAATTTTTACATACACACATACATTTAAACCACCAAAGGTAAGGACTCTTTAGTTTTGGGTGCTCTAACTTACATGAGATATATTTCTCGCACACGACCCTTAACTTTTTATAATGTAATTAACTTATCATATTGTTCCAAGACATAAATTTTTTTTCATAACGATGGTTCAAGTATAAATAAAACATACCATATAAACCTTTTTGCTTTAAACCTTGAATACAATTTATCATTTTTTTAAAGTTTAGCATAAAAGAAATACTTTAAAAACTTGTATTTGCAATATCATGATTCAATGATGCATATGTCATGTCATTAATGACCATGTAATTGTAAGCACATTTAATCCATTCAAATAAGCATAATATCATATATCACATAATCATATTATCACGGCACCATAATATTCCCTTAGCACATACAATATATACATACTAAAATGAGATTACAATATCTATTTAGTCATAAAGGTCACCAGACAAAACATATATGTAAAAACAATAATCAAAATATTCATACATAAAATAGAGCAAACAATATTTAATATTACAAATAGGGTTAGTTTACTCACCTTATACGAATAACTAACACAGCTAAAAAATTACTAGCTAGTTCACTTAGAATTTAACTCTAATAAATTATAATTGAATAAATATTAGATTCTCATACTTTTTAAAATTATCAAAGAGTATTATTTTAATACTTAGATTCAACCCTTATTTTAAACTTAATAAATTTTTTTTTTTTTTAATTTCCAAAAAGTTTATATTTTTCATTACAAAGTTATTCGTTATTTTAATTGTCAATAAAAGTTATATAATTTATTTTGAAATTATTTGGTGTCATTAAGTTACTAAATTTTACAAACTTTTTATAGAAATACACTAAAATTCGTAGTAAAATTTTCAAGTAAAATCAAATGCTTAATAATTACAAAAATGATTTTTGTTTGCTATAAAAAAATCTGCAACCTTACTAAAGTTAAATATTTTTAGGAAAATATCGGTAAACTATTTTAAATTGAAATTTTTATAGTATCTTTATAACTTAAAAATAATTATATTTAAATATTTTCAAAAATTTTGGAATCCATTTTCATGGATAAAACGGATTTTGAAACTAGTTCAATAAATCTACTATAAAACTTTTCAACAATAAACATATATAAGTAAAAAATTTATATTTAATCTAAAATTTACTAAATTTTAACAAATAATAAATAAGACACATTTAACACATTATAATTTTTTTTTTTTTTTTTACATATTTTTAACATTCATAACACCATAAGTTAATTCCAAACTTTTGTTTTAATCTATTAAGTTTCCTTTTTTCAACAGAAAATTTTGAATTCGTAAAATTTTATTAAATTAAATACATAAATTTTTATAATTATGATATAGCCAAAATTTTTCTTATTGTGTCTAGTTACAAATATAAAAATTTTATTTTCAAATTAAAATCAAAACCCATATAACACAACTCCTAAAAATCGAGTTATTCAAAACTGACAAATTCAAAACTCAAAATTCAAAAATTCATAACAAATTCAATATAAATGATATTTTAAAAAATAAATATTCTTTGAACTCGTCAAGTGGTATAGTTTGATATAAAAATGAGTTAAAATTTAATTGATGATTAAAAGGGTTTGAAAATAATTTATTTCCACGTTTTAGCATAAATTCTACAAACAATTGCTTATAAATTTTTATAGAAATTCACAAATTAATTCCATACGTTAATTTTATAATTAAAATCACCCAAAATAATATTCTCAAATTATTTTTCTTAATTAATTAAGATGAGGAAGAAATTAAATACAATATGAATACAGATAGAAAGTGGACATTACTTTGATATAATCCTATTAGAAGTTGTTGGTCACCAACTCTTCTAACCCTTACAAGTGTTGGCTCTATGCATCATGCATGCCAAACACTTGCAAATTAACAATTGGGATTGTTAGGCCTTGAACACAGGACCTCTAGCTCTGATACCATATTAGAAGTTATTGATTACTAACTCTCCTAAAAGCTTAAGCTGTTAGGAGGAGGGACAACTATACTTTTATACATCTATCAAATCCTTTATGAGTAAGAATAATTTTCACCTTGATCAATAGAATAAATTGTAGATGAAAAGTTTTAATCTTGTTTTGATTGTTTCTATACATTGAAAAGGCCAGAGAGATTGACTAGGATAATGTAGGTTTGTAAATAAATACTAAAACCCTAATATCCTATTTAACTATTAGTTGTGAGCCTCCATCATAACTTCTCTTTTTAAATCCCTATCTTTAGGTACACAAAGTCTGTTCTATCTGTAGACATTCGAAAGTATATTTTTCACCATCGATTCCATCAATAACTTTCTTTAAAAAGTAATCACTACTTTGCTTTTCCTTAATCTTATTAATTAAAGTGGGTCGCACACTTAGGTTGGCTAAGTAAGCTGTGTTAGTTCTTCTAACAAGTTCAACCCTTAAGGGACACATGTTCTTGAGTGGTTAACAAGGTCGCTAAGTTTCCAATATATTTTTTGCTCAAAGCATCTTCAACCACATTAGCCTTTCGATGGTAGTTAGTGATACAATCATAGTCTTTTACCAACTCCAGCCATCTCCTTTGCCTCATGTTCAATTCTTTTTGAGTGAAAAAGTACTTAAGGCTCTTATGATCTGTGAATATCTCACATTAAGCTCTATACAAATAGTGTCTATATATCTTCAAAGTGAAAACCACAACTGCTAGCTCCAAATCATGTGTAGGATAGTTCTGCTCATAGTTCTTCAATTGTTAAGAAGCATAGGCCACAACGTTTCTATTTTGCATAAGCACACACCCTAAACCTTTATGAGAGGCATCACTATAGATTACATACCATATGATCCAAACAGAATAGTCAAAACAGGCGCTGACACTAGTCTCCCTTTTAATTCCTTGAAGCTTGTCTCACACTCCTCGTTCCAATCAAACTTGACATTCTTCCTAGTTAAATTAGTCAATGGGATTGCTATCTTGAAAAAACCCTCAATAAATCTTCTGTAATAGCCAGCTAGCCTCAAGAAGTTTCTCACTTCTCCAACATTTGTAGGCCTAGGCTAGCCGGTAACTACTTCAATTTTACTTAGGTTTACAGATATCCCTTTTCTGAAGATAGCATGTCCTGGAAATACAATCTTATCCAACAAAAAATCAAACTTTTTGAACTTTGCATACAAATGTTTCTCCCTTAGCACTTGAAGCACCTTCTGTAAGTGTTTATTGTGATCCTCTTGGTTCTTTGAGTACACAAGAATGTCGTCTATGAATATAATTACAAACTTGTCAAATACTCCTTGAAAACTTTGTTCTTGAGGTCCATAAAAGCGACATAAGCATTAGTTAGTCCAAATGACATGACCAAAAATACCTCATTCGAAAAGTTGTTTTTGGGAAATCTTGCTTATTGACCTTTAGTTGGTGATATCCTCAGTGTAAATCAATCTTGAAGAATACACTTGCATCGTGAAGCTGATCAAGCAAGTCCTCAACTCTTGGGAGAGGTGAAATTTTATATCAAAATATTATTTTATACCTCATATTTTGTACATAAGAGCTAATAAATTACTAAATTTTCTTTTCATTTTTATTATTGTTAAAAAAGGGTTATTATATTTTTAACATATTTTTAAATTCTTCAATATTTAAAATAACAACAATTATTATTTATAGATATAGAGTACAAAAATACTTGCATCCTTTTTTAGAAATATCTTAATTAAATCATTTTTATAAACTATAATTTGATAAAAAGGAAGGTTGAAACAACGATTTTTAACTGTTGCCCAAAATGGTGTATAAGATTTTACGCAAGTGCATATGTCACAAACAAGTAATATAATGATAAGAAAGCTCTTCCCACAGAGATTAGAATACTAGAAAGTATCGTAAAAATTAATTATTAAAATTAATATTTGGTATTTTTGTGTATCAAAATAAAATAACTAAAATAAAATAAATAGTACGAGAGGACAAAAGTGAAAATACTGAAACAAAGTTCAACAAGAAGGATATCAAGAATCGCAAGTAGATAAGTCAGTTAGGATTGCAAATGTGCAAGTGATGTAGACAAATTGAGTTGCTGCAGCGTTGCTGTAGCAATGCTGTGGCAAAGTGCACCAGTAACTAGAATTGCGAAAATTACAAAGAATTCTTCCGAGTCTGCAATGTTTATATATTCTATGACTCAATGAAACATATTCCTATGCACACTGAATCTAAAAACAACGTTTCATGCACAAATTCTCTTGGGTCATGTGAGATAATTATATATTTCTATATCAATTTATACACACTATTCTAGCTTCATCCAACTTAAATTAATCTTTTCAAAATCAATTTCAGTTTACTATCCTATCAATTGTTGATCAAGTAATCAATAAAAATAAATCAATCAATTAAGCATCGAATAACTAGGACCATTTGTCAAGAAAGCACAAGTTTTTAAGATTAAAGTACAAAGTTTACATACACATACACTTGCACATCCACAACCCTAATTGTCATAAAATTAGCTAAACATATTTATGAAATTAAACATCAAATTATATTTTCTCAAAATCAGATCCATATAGTTTTGGAAATTGAGAAGAATCAAATAATAATGAAAGAATAAAATAAATAAATGAATCTCTTAAATCAACCCTAAACCAATTGGATTATGAATCTTTGTTTCTTTCTTGCTCTCTTTTCAATAAAAATCCTTGCAACTTAGTCCTATAAGTGGTCTCTTTCTAGATCCCCCTTGATGTGTCTATTCTTGCATTTGCCGAATTACCCAAATTTGCTTTTCTTCTCTGCTGCAGAATTCTGCTATGTCTTTCTTGGTTTGTTGCTGCCGAATTCTGCTATGTCTCACTAGTTTGCTGCTGCCAATCATCTCTATTAAATCAACCTCTATTTTGTGTATTAAACCCTAGATTTTATTTGAGTTAAACTCCTTGTGTTAAGTCCCAAAATTACCCTTAAAAAGGTGAGTCATTAGATGTCCAAAATTGTCCTTTTTTTGAAAGTCCAAATCAGCTCCTGTTATTTATTTCTAAATCAGTTCCTGTTTTCCACGCTGTTTTCCTGGTGCAATATTGCTGCAGCAAAGCTGGATTATGCACTTTTTGTTGTTTTCTTTATCTTCTGCAAAGAGCAATGAAAATCTAATGAGTGGACAACAAAATATAACTCTTTCTAACAAATTTCATGATTATTTTGGATTATTATCAAAGAGTTTACTTAAATTCACAAATTTTACAAATATTGTATAAATGATTATAATGTGCAAATATTCTCAAATGAACATTCAAATATTTATGAATAAAAGCTAATAATACTATAATAAATTTGAGTTATCATTAACTATATAATTGCTTTTTATATTAAAAAAAAAAAAAAAAAAAGGAAAAATAATATAATCGTTTTTTTAGTTTATTCTTTATTCTCAATTTTCATTTAATTTAATGGCTTTTTTAATATTACATTTAATTTAACGACTTTTTTAATACTAAATTTAATTATAAAAAATTTAGATTGATTTTTATATTATTATGTAGATCAATATAACTACTATTTTATATATTTTTAATATATTTGTTCACAAATTCTATCCCTCAATGTTTTTATATTGCTCTTTAATGAAAATATAACTTTGACACTTTATTTTATATTATTAAATATATTCTTAATGTTTTTTAAATAATATTACACAATACATATATTGATCGAACTTCTATCTTATATTTACATGTTTAACAATGAGATTTTGATGTTATTAAGCTATAACTGCTTGGGTTACTTGTAAAAAAAGTTACTTGTAGTTTGCATGATACCTTTTATGAACAAAATTTCTGGCTATGTCACTGCATGGCAAGCTTTAATATCAAAAATATACTTATGTATAAACAAAATAAAAGTATATATACCTTTACGTAAAGAAAAATAATTCAAATATTTTTGTATATAATAAATTTAAATTTAAATAACTCAAAAGTTGATTAAATTACAAAATATATACATATAGCCTAATTCAACGAGAAAATCATTATTTGAATGAGTATTCTATTTTGCCACATCTATTAATATTATGTTTTAAATTTTATATAGAATATAAATAATATGAGTTATTTATTTTTAAAAAGTAAATTTTAAAGGAAGATAAGTAAAAAAAAAAAAAAAGTTAAGTCTCGTACTACTTATAAATAATATACTAATGTGGGTTATTTGAACCAACACTTTATATTTTAACCTATTTTATTATAATTTAATTCTATTGGATCATTTGTCTTTTTTTTTTTTTTTTTTTACAAAGCCAATATTTATTTTTTGTGAGAAAGCACATTAGATTTTTTAAATTTCACCCATTTGATCAACTAAAGTTCTGATATCATGTAAATTTTATATAGTGTATAAAGAATATTAATCATTTATTCTTAAAAGATTAATTTCAAAAAATACGTCTAATATTACTTATAAACATTATACTAGTATCATTATTTAATAATATGACACTTTTTTCCCTTCTTTTTTCTTACACATGTTATACAACTTTCAACAAAATTAACCAGCAGAACTGAAATAAGTTATTAAAATAAAACATGAATGTCATTACGTAAATCCTAAAGAATTGTGGGTTTTCGTGTTGATTTTATCAATTTTTTTTTTAAAAAAAAATGCTATTTATTTTAAATTTGAGATAAATCATAAATGATATGTCATAATATTATTAGTAAGTACAGTTGGATCTACAAAATTATATACAATAAAAATCTATTGTGTTAATTGAAATTATAATAAATTTGTGATATGTAGTATTTTTCTTTCTTTTATTATCGATACTTTAATTCAAGTTATGAAAATGTGCATATTATCTGATAGCTCAAATAAATTTTTTTTGGGGGGTCAAAAATAGCTTACATAATTACCGACATTGGATAGCCTAATAGGTAACGTCATTGGGCTACATGCACCAGGTCATGGGTTCGAGGGGTGAAACAGCCGTAATTGTGCATAAAGACCCTTCTGACGATAGCCTGAGGTGCTAGTTACTGTTGGTACTTTCAAACAAGGCATTGATCCGAGTGAATGGAGTATAACAGGCATTACCCCATCTCCCCCGAGAGTTTTTTCTCTGTTAATAAATAAATAAATAGCTTACATAATTGGTGCTTGGAAATATTAGCTGATCTAAAAAGTGATTAAAAGAAAAGACAATTTTATAATATTTGATGTAAGACTTTAGTATATATAATATTTCAATCACTAAATTAATACTTTAATAATAAAAATATAGGATTATAATGTATATTAATTATTTTAAGGATGGCAAAAATAACATAGCAAAAAATTTGACCATAACTATTGTTTGTACTAAAAAATTAAATTTATTATATTTAATTTTGCAACTAAATCAGTTAGGTTGGAGCGTCTCACAAATTAGCTCATTTATATTTTTAAAAAATAGAAATTTAAAATTTTATTTAAGGCATCATATTTTAATTATATTTTTATAAAATATATTTTTTTATGGTGATATTATGATAATTAGTTTTTGACAAACACATTTTGTTAAATAAGCTTGAGCTAGATAAGCTTATGAGCTAGGTGAATTGGAGCTTATCGGTTAATCAACCTTTAAATAAATTATTTAAGTGCCACTAATAATTTCACACCAGTAAGTTATGTATTTTACAGACACTAATTGTTTATTATAATTCAGTGTTCGAAAGTATGCAGAACATTCCAGACAAGGCAACAAATATAGGTACTTCCTGCCTTTTTCCCAACTAGTATTACTCACGCTTAGAGCAACTCGCAAAAGTTCACATAATTAGGAAAATTTAGCACTCAAAAGTGCTTGCTGAGGAAGTTGAGAATTAGCTGATTCACTTCTTCTGGTGATTGCTCCTGAACAAAATGGGTTCCCTCAGGCATGAATATGATTTCTAATTTAGGGGCAAACTCTTTCGCCTTTCCACTGGTTATGAATTCCTCAATGCCAGGAAACTTGTACACATAATCCTTGCTGCCCATTATGAGAAGTGCTGGTACTTTAATAATTGGATCACTTATGTTGAACTCTTCATTTAGTGATCTGTGATTTACAAACAAGGAAGCACAGAATAACAACATCAGCTAGTTTTTTTTTTTTTTTTTTTTCTTTTCTAATTTCGCTAAGAATCATCAAGTGCTTACAACTTTATCAAATGTATCTTGTGAAAACTACCCATTTGCAACTCTCTCAAGGGAAATAAATGGTCGCTCAGTTGACTGAGTAGATCTATTATTTGTCCTAAAAAACAGCTTACTCAGGAATGTTAGCGGGATCAAATACCACACTCTCATTCCCCAACAATATTGTATGGCCTAAAAATGAAATCAGGAGAGACAATCAGTCAATTACCTGTATGGAACTTGTAATGCAGTTTGAAAGCCGGATTTTTCATACAAAGCTCCATAAGTTGCAAGATCTTCCTCTGTGAACCAAGAGGGAAGAGGAGTAGATGGGTCAACCAAATCCATGATCTCCTGGTTTTCTGCAGCTATTGGCATTTCACTTTTGGAGAAGAGAATGTAAATGTTGCGCACGACTGTTTTAGCATCAAGGCGTCCAAAATCAGCTTCAGCACGACCAGGTTCCTGCACAAGAAGTAGGAACCAATAAGGGCATTGATTGCAGGGTAGTAATACAAGACAGATGAAGAGAGAAATACACATAATTAAAAGTACCTGCCACCGTGACATATAAAAACCTTCAGGGAGGTATTTTTGAAAGGTGGAGGGACTTGGGGGTGAGTATGGCACTCCCATTGTTATAACTCCCAAAACCCTCTCTGGGTGTGTAAGCGTAAAGAGGTATGCAGTTCCAGCTCCAAAATCTTTTCCTATGAGAAAAATCTATGTTTACCATAAAAATGTGATTGACAATGGTTAATGTGAACTATTGGAGCACCCAAGTAAGGTATTTTCTTATGAAGAAACACAATGTATTACTTTAGACAGCTGTCTGTGGTATCTAGCATTTGAGTACTGGATATTTAAATATCAATAGTGGATCCATTTTAGATTATGTGTACAAATGAGCTAGAAAGAGAATAATACATTTCCTAGGCCAATGCCTTAGTTAAGCAAGTACCTTAGGAATGGCAAGGGCATCTAAAATTCCAAGCAGATCATTCAACAAATCATTATAAGAAGCCTTTTTGGGTTGGGGTGGCGGGTCAGACAAACCGTAGCCTCTGTAATCTGGTGCTATTGCTCTATACCCGGCATTCGCAAGAGCAATCATCTGGTGCCGCCAGGAGTACCATATCTCTGGAAACCCATGCAGAAACACGACCACGTTTGAACCTGAAAAAATAGAGCAAAGCTATATATCACTGTGTAAACATAATTTCATTATATATAACTATGCAGATTAAACTGTAATATTCAATCATATTCTACCACATGGCTAATAAATTACATCACAAATCACACAAATAAGGATGTTTAGCAACAAATTACAACTCTGCAGACTAAACTGTGATTTGCGAAGTTTAGAATCTTCTGAGAAAAGATTACCAAAAATAAAAAGGGTGAGGTGCCAGATTGGTTCACTAGCTTAGATTATTAGTACACTTTAATCTATTATGTTTTATATGGTACCTTAAAAGTCTATTACTTTTTAAAAATAGTATACTATCATTCTAACCGTTAACTTTTTAGTTAATTTTCTGTTAAAATAAATATAATTGACATGTGGAGGAGAGAATTATGAAATTGAAAAACTATACGAGGATTTTTTTGTCAATTAATAAAATTTGTAAATTAAAAAAAACTTTTAGGCTTAAAGAAATTCTACGTGTTCCATAATTAGTGTACGTTACTTTCCCAAAGAAATTCAAATTTTTAAATAAATGGATATAGCCAATCTCCATCATACCTGTAATTCCAATAACATCTCAAGCCATATTATTTTACACACTTAAATTTACACAAATAGCAAAAATGATTGTTTTTAATAAAAAGGTGTTTACTGTTATATTCACTGCAGAGCATACCGATTAACCCGAGTTTTTCTATCAAGCTAGATGAGTCCAATTATCTGATTTGGCGTGAACAATTGCGTCATGTTGTGCGAGTTTATGGATTGAAAGGATTTATTGATGGCACGAACACTCCACCAAAGAGATTTATCAAGAAAGTTGTTTCTGTCACTGTTGACAGTATAACGAAAAATCTTGAAGTTACTGAGGAAAACTCTGAGTTTGATGATTGGGATACTAGAGACAAGATCGTTATGAGTTGGATCTATGGCTCTGTTTTGCACAATTATCTGAAGTATTTGATTGGGAAAGATAAAGATTCTGCACTAGCTTATTGGAAGGCACTGGAAAAAGTATTTTCTAATAATTCTCAGGCGCAGATTATGCAACTGCGCTGGCAACTTCAGACCTTACAGAAAGGTGTTATGCCTATGGAAAAATATATTGGCACGGCCAAGAATCTCTTTGATCATATTATTGCTGCAGGTGATGAGATTTCTAATCGTGAACAGGTGCTATATGTTCTTGCTGGCTTAGATTCTGACTATGCACCTATAGTCACCAATATCACACAAAAGACGAAAGTTCCTTCTCTGGATGAAGTTTTTACTTCGTTAAGAATTCATGAAAAACAGATGGAAAGAATGAACTCAGCTAAGAGTCAGTTAGTTCAAGCAAATTGGATGCAGTCCAGACCTACTTATCACTCTAATAATCAGTTTCAACAAGTTAGTTCTCGACCCTCTAATAACTCTCAACAATTCAATACCTCTAATCATTATTCAGCACAGTTTTACAACAATCAAAATACAGGCCGTGGAGGTAATAAGGGCGTTTTTAAATACAAAGGAGCATGTCAAATATGTAAGAAACAAGGACATAGTGCTGACAGATGTTATTTTCGATATTCAGAATCATCTTTTAAAAACAACAATAAAGACAACAAATCTCCACAAGCACATCTCTCTCGACTTGATCAATCCTCTAACCAAGGTGGTTTGTCTGATAACTTTGCTGGTTTATTTTTGTCTGCTAATGCTGATCAGTCAACCTCTCAACAAAACTCCTCAGCTATGTTGCAGTTTGGCTCAGTGTCACAGTCTAGTCCCTCTATTGATTTCTCTGATGTGACCACACAATTTGCTTTTCCTCCAGTAGCTTTTACTGCTTCATCTATGTCACAGCAGGTTTTTTCTGAAAATTTGCAGTCTACTGATACAGTTTGGTTTTTAGATACAGGGGCTAGCCATCATCTCACCCATTCAAAAGAAATTCTTCTTGATCCTGTCCCTTATAAAGGTTCTGAAGTTGTCATGTTGGGAAATGGGAGTACAATCACTATTGATGCTGTTGGTGATAGTATTTTGTTCACTGGTTCAAAGCCTCTAAAGTTGGGAAGTGTGCTATATGTTCCAGCTTTGATCAAGAATTTGATTTCTGTCAAGAAGCTGTGTGCAGACAATAATATAGCCGTTGAGTTCTTTTCTCGTGGTTTTTGCATCAAAGAACCAGGTACTTGTGCTGTTCTTATTACTGGGGGTACAGAACAAAATTTGTACAAACTTCCAAAGTTTGTGAGTAACAAAGATAGTCTATTGGTTAGTCATTCTGATTCTTTACTTAATTATTTTCCTGATTTTGCAAAAAATGTTGCGTGTAATACAAAAACTGTGGTCAGTGGAGATTTATGGCACAACAGGTTAGGACACCCTCATGTTGAAGTTGTAAAGCATGTCTTAACTTGTGAAAGTCTTACTTGCTCAGATAAGTCTTTACTTGAAGTGTGTGCAGCATGTCAACTTAGCAAATCTCACAGGCAACCCTTGTTAAATGTTCACACTCGGTCTGCCAATGCATTTGATATAGTGTGTGTAGATGTATGGGGCCCATCAGCTGTGGTTTCTATCACTGGTTCCCATTATTTTGTCTTGTTTGTAGATGATTTTTCAAGGTTCCAATGGTTATATGCTATATTAAATAAGAGACAGATGGTTGAAGTTTTTAAGCACTTTGAAGCCTTTGTGGAGAGGCAGTTTTCTAAGAAAATAAAGACACTTCAAAGTGATGGTGGAGGAGAGTTCAAAGCTCTTGAAAATCTGTTATTTGATGGAGGATATACTAGAAGGATATCGTGTCCCTATACCCCAGCCCAAAATGGGGTAGTGAAAAGAAGAAACAGACAGATTGTTGAATTTGGTTTGGCAATTCTTACTAGGGCAGGGATGCATTTGGAGTACTGGGAATATGCTTTCAAGTGTGCTGTCCATTTGATTAATCGTTTGCCTACTAGAGTTCTCATGCAGAAGAGTCCCTATGAGTTATTTTATGATAAATCACCATCTTATGGCTATCTAAGAACATTTGGGTGTTTGTGCTATCCTTTTCTCAGACCCTACAATGCTCATAAGCTTGAGTCTAGATCTATACCTTGTGTATTTCTGGGCTATCCATCTCAATCCAAAGTTTATTGGTGCATGGAAATTACTAGCAAGAGGCTTTATGTAAGTCCCCATGTGGTTTTTCATGAGTCACAGTTTCCTTTTCTGGCCATTAACAATGTCTCTTCTGTCACTTCTTCCACATCACAATCTGCTCCACTTCATTTTGTGACTTTTCCAAATTCTAAACCAATGTATAATGCCTTTTCTTTATCATCACCTTCCAACTCTTCTTCTGTTGCTTCCACCTTACCTTCAACAAACTCTTCTGCTCCAATTCTTGTTACCACACCCGTGTTGCCCATAGTATCTTCTCATGATCAATCTTTTGCTGATATTATAATAACTCCACAGTCTTCACCCCACTCCTCTCCAGTTTGTTCAGATGCAATGCAGGATGTTCACAACACCCATTCCATGACTACAAGAGCCAAAAATGGAATTTTTAAGCCTAAGGTGCTTGCAACTCAAGTTATTTTGTCTGAACCTCTTTCTGTTTCTGAAGCTCTGATACCATGTAAAACAATATCAGATAATAGAAGAAGAAATGAGAATTAGCTCTTTGTTATTATTTAAGTGTATTGAATACAAGAAGCGTTTTATATAAAGCTCCTCTGCATAGTTTGTTATAGATATCAAAACAGAAAACTAACTAATGCTGACATGTCACTTTCCTTTATTAACAAAATAACAAACTAACAAGAATAACAAACTGCTTAACAAAATATATTGTCTTTTTTAAATAAAAAAGAATATCATAAGTGTTAAAGTTAACAGAAACATAAATGGTGGATTGATTGTGTTAGGAAACAAGGTGGAGAGGATGACAAGAGGAACTGACCCGTTCCAATCTCAGCTACATGAAGCTTCAGTCCTTGAACTTCAATGAACTTGTGCTGAATTTGATTCATTGAGCCTTCAAGATAAGACAGAAATAAACTTGGGGATTTCAAGATAGTTGAAATCAGACAAAAAGGCACTAACCTAGATTGCGTATTATGACAAAAAGTAGATAGCTCGAAGGTGCAAAACATAGATGGGTCATAATGCTTCAAATTTAAACCCTTCAGTTATACCCAGAATAAATTTAATCTTAAAGTTGGGCAAAGTAGATAATTTTACCTGAGGGAGGTGGATGGAGAAGATGAACAAGCTTTCACAGGAAACAGTACACCAAGCCAATTGAAATGGTTCTGGGATTAACTACAAGAGAATATTTGTGACTTTGAGAAAGGTTAAAGACTACGGTGAAGAATTGATGGAAACGAGGTGTGGTTGGTGAAGAGGATTGATGAACGTAAGAGGGTGGTTTGATTTCTCGGTCTTCAAAATAAATTGAGCATTTTCCTTGTTTTGTCCTCATCCTTTTTTCTTTTCTTTTTTTAATAAATTCCCTGCTGTAAAGTGTGTGTATATGTCATCCTCTATAAAATGGAACACTTGCGTTTATTTCTATAAAAGTGTAATACTTTGTTTATTTTTGAATAATAAAATATTAATTTATTAATATTTTTTTAAAATAATAATAAATATAGTTTAATGGGAGTAAATTATTATTTTATTTTAATAATTTAAAATTTAATTTAAATATTATAATATATATTTTTAATTTTTTTGTCAATTTTTTTTTATATTTTATGAAATTTTTATGTAATTTTTGAGTTTTTTTTTTTTATCGCATTTTTTGTAGGTATCTCATTTGTATTAAAATTGAAGACTTTACAATATAAAAAATAATAGATATATAGGTGAAAAATTACAATATTAGTGGCGTTGGAATCACATAAATGAGCTATCTCTAGTTCATCATCTTCAGAGAGTAGTAGTATAAATTAAACAGTGCTCCTCCATTGTATTGCTCATCTGTATGGTCTTCCACGATGGTAAAATGGAGAGAGTTCATCTGTTCCAATGTTACTGATATGTAATTTTATGACATGTATAGCCCTTATTTTTTATATCGTAAAGCTTATAGTTTCAAACCAAACATGATATTTATAGAAACATACAATACAAAAAAACACTAAAAAAATACATAAAAATTTCATAAAATATAAAATTAACAAAAAATAAAAAATAAAATATTATATTATTCAAATTAAATTTTAAATTGTTAGAATAAAATAATAATTTTATCTTATTAAATTATCTTTATTATTATTTTATTTATTATTTAAAAATAATTAAAATATTTTATTTTTGTTAAAAAATAACCTAAATATATTTTTTATAAAAAAATAATTAAAATATTTTTATAATACGAAATAACATCTATATTACTTATTCAAACTACATTCACTTAGTAGTTCCCCAAGAAAGAGTACTGATAGTGTATGTTTGACTAATATTATTAAAATTAAGGGTAATAATTTATAACACGATTCGATAATACGAATAAAATATTATACAATATAAATTTTGTTTTAGTAAGAATTGATCAATAATTTTTTATGTTCTTAAATATTTTGTTATTTCTTAATATTATAAATAGGCAACATGAAAAAAAGTCGAGTAAATTTTTTTATGTCTCAACTGATACAAAAACTCGACACAAATAACACGAAACGAACCCGGTGCTAATACGAATAATACGAAACGAACACGACACGAACACAGCTAATACGACATGATTGACACCATTAATTAAAATTAACTATAAATTTTATGTAGTAATATATTTAACTATAAAATTAAAATGTATTTTATAGTATAAAATTTGATGAAAAATATAACTCTAAATTATACTAAATATTTAAATTTGTAATTATAAAATTATGTATTTTAAATTTTTCTTTCTTCTCAAATTAAGAATAATATTTTTTATTTTAAAAATATAATAAAATATAAAAATAAATTAAAATTATAATATCATTAAATCATGTTATAATAAAAAAAATTATTTCATTAAAATATCTATAATCAATTTTATATGACTATAATATATAACTTGTCATTAAATACTGTACAGATTAATTATATTATATAATTATAATATAATTCAGTTATATACTACTATATTTAACTTATACGATATAATACACCGACATGCCAATATGGTATTAAAATCATTTTGGTGAATAATCTTTTTTGTCACTATTTAAATTTTATTAAAATATGAATAATTGTTAAATTTATTATACGTAAAAATTATGTAATAATTAATTATGATATCATTAAATCAATTTAACAAAAATTGAAATTTTGTATTAAATTTTTTAAATTTAAAAATGTTAGAATCTAAATTATATAAATTAAAAGATTAATATTATATTTTATAGATAAAATATATAGATAAGCCTACAGAAAAAGCACCTTTTTTTTAATAAGTTTTTACGGGTTTTTTGTGCTCGTAAATACCATTATATAACAATTATTTTAATAATTTTATTGCATAATAATATACATCATCATTATTATTATATAATTGTTTCGTTCTTAAGGATAACAAATTATATGGTTCATGTTTTTTCGTTTAGGTCATATTTGGTTGGTTGTAATGGAATAAAGAATATAATTGATTCTGCACATTACAATGTTTGGTTGTATTAAACACATGTAATATAATGTAATCAATTACATGTAGAGAAGAAAAAGTTATTACATAATCTAATACAAGGAAAAGTCATTACACTACACCTCTGTCTCTCACGTCTCCCTCTTTCGCAACCGTTTGTGCCGTCCGTCCTCTTCAGCGTCCGTGCGCCTTTGCCGTCCGTCGCGTTTATGCGCCTCTGCCTCTCGCGTTCAGCATATGTGTGCCCCTTTAGCCGTCGCGTCGCATTCAGCTGTTAGTGCTCCTCTGCCGTTCGTCGCGTTCAGCGTTCGTCGCATTCAGCTTCTGTCGCCCCTACCATCCGTCCCCCATGTCGTCCTCACGAGTTCTGCACATTACTAAGGTTACTTTTGATTTTTGTTTTTTTATCAGCATTTTTTTTGGTTGAAATTGTGATTTTTTTGCTGAAATTGTTGTGATTAAATTTTATTAGTTGTTGTTATGAATTGCTAAAATTGTATATGCTGAATTTTTTTTTTGTAATTAAATTTTATTAGTTGTTGTTACTTTTGATTTTTGTTTTTTTATCAGCATTTTTTTTGGCTGAAATTGTGATTTTTTTGCTGAAATTGTTGTGATTAAATTTTATTAGTTGTTGTTATGAATTGTTGAAATTGTATATGCTGAATTTTTTTTTGTTATGATTCATTTTTTTTTTGCTGAATTGCTGAATTTAAAATAATTATATAATTTTAAAGAATATATTTTTTCCCTTGATTAAATTTCATTTTATTATAGTGGTCAAACCAAACACTGTAATACTGATTTCTTTTTTTATTACAGTGCCTAAACCAAACACTATAATAATAATACTGTTTTCTTTAGATTACATTACATTCTATTACAATTACGATTACGATTACATTCAGTGAACCAAACGTGATTTTAATAAACAGATCAATTCATTTAAGAGTAGATTATATCTATGTTAAACTAATCATATATTTTTGCGTTGAAATTTTGTCGTATCTCATATCAATTAAATAATAGTTAACTAATTTACATTACTTTTAAGCAAAAAAAAATCTTATTAAATATAATTAAGTCGTGTTTATTGTATCAAATATTATATATGCTATCTTATGACTTATTTATTAAATAAAATTATACAAGTCTTATTAATATCATATTATATCACTCAAATTGTAAGTCGCTATCATAAATTATCACATACTTTACTCATAAAATAGTTATTATTGTATATTTGTTATCCACTAAAGTAACAAATTATTAATTATTTATTTTAAAAATATTCTTGTAAACCTTTAATTTCTATAAAATTTTAACATCAATTTTTATCTTACAAGAATAAAAGCAACCTAAAAGAACGTTATATTTAAAGACTTTTTTTCCTTTTATTTTTTAAAATAAAAAAATTCAAAACAATAATAATTATTATTTAACAATTAATATTAATATATATTTATTAAATTTGAATTAGCAACACGTTTCACAATTCAAAACTATTTTTTCCTAAAAGCTTAAAACATTATCAAAAAATTTAATGACAAAATTAGCATTAAATTGATTACCCTAATATATTAATGTTATCATTAACAGTAATCTAAAATATTATTTGAGTGAAGAGCACCATTAATTCTATACTTTTAAGCAAACAGGAATTAATTTTGTAACTTTCAACTGTACTAAATTAGTCCTAAAGTTTTTGTTTAAGTATCACATTAGTTCTAATTTGATTGACCACAAAAACATGGTAAATAGTAGGAGCAAAATTAAAATACCAACTTTTAAAATAAAAATAAAATAAAAAGTTAAATCTCATCCATTGAAGCCATTTTTATTTTCCAGCTTTTCTTCCCCTCATTAAACACTCGTACAAAAATGAAATCTTTTGATATGAATAAAAATCATTAATGAAATCTTTCAAATACACTAAAGATTTTAACTTTGTTGCTCCACCTTTCCAAGCTCCCAAATCATACCAAAGTAGAAATGTCTCCATCATGTTTTCCCGTAAATTGTTTGATTCTCAATAAAATTCCTTGAATTCCTAAAAAAATACACAAAAAATGCACAATACTTACTGCAACGCTACCAAATAGCCGTCAAAGATGTTAATCGACGAAGATTTCGGACATTTTTGGTTGGTTATCATGCTTGGATGACAGTCACAGGGTGCGCAAATTGAGGGACGATATCATGTTTGGAATGTGAAGGATGAATTCATTTTTTGTTTTAAAAATTTTGATATTTCAATTTTACCCTTACTATTTTTTTTTAATTTAAAAAAAGGGCTCCTTTTTTTTATTAATAAAAAAAAATATACTCACACATTCAGGTAAATTTCGAACTTGAATTCTTAGTGAAGAGATTAAAATTTTATCATTTGAATCCCAATTTTACCCCTACTATTTGTAGAAATCAAAGCCTAACTCAACCCAATAAGGCCTCATTGAGTTAAGGGTTGCCCAGACTTATATCTAGCTTTTCACTGAGCTCTCTGGTCGATGTGGGACTCCTCAACACCCCCCCTCACATCGGCACCAACACCGATAGACATAAATGAGGTTGATCGTGTTGGGCACAATCGAGAACAGGGACCCGCTCTGATACCATGTAGAAATCAAAGCCTAACTCAACCCAATAAGGCCTCATTGAGTTAAGGGTTACCCAGACTTATATCTAGCTTTTCACTGAGCTCTCTAGTCGATGTGGGACTCCTCAACACTATTTTCATATTTGTGTAGTCAATAATTAAATTAGTGCTAATCTAATACTTAAAGTGAAAACTACATTATTAGTTAAAAGTTATAAAGCTATTGCCTTTCTATCCTAAATATATAGGCGGACAGCCTGACATCGCCAACATAAATAAGAAGAGAATCTAAGGTACTGGAATGTTGTGATTCCGCTGATAAAAATGTCTCTACATAAACTGTCTGACCTTCTGTCAGGTGTGTGAGTGACTTTACAGTACATAAGAATAATTTTTTTTTTTTTTTGCAAATTTTTAAGACTTCTAACTTAATGTGTATCTTAATTGACTAATAATTGCCAAGATCTTAGTAACCAAACAGCATTGTAACCACCATAATAAGGTGAAGCTCTCGAGTTCGAGGCTTGAATGTAGCAAAAAAAAAAAAATTGACTAATAATTTTTAATAGTTCAAAAAAATATGTTATTATATCTATAAAACAGTCATGACGCTCCTTTTGGTGAAATTTTTTTCTTCAAAAAAAAGAAAACTGCCTTTTACTTTTGAGTCCACCACAATTTCTTAAATAAAATACATATCACACAAATACACAATGGAAAAAATGGGTATAGATATGAAAAACTCTATATATTTACGGTTATCCATGGGCGAGGTGGGACCTCTTACTGTCCATAATTTTAAATTTATTTTTTATCTCCACTTAAAATTCTTACCGAGACATATCTAAATTTTTTTTTAGATAATGTAGGTCCCAATTGAGAAATGAGGATTAAAGTAATATTAAAATTATATTTTAAATTTCTTACTAACTTTTTTATTTTTTTATAAAAAAAATTATAAAAAAAAAACTATTCAATAATATGTATTTTATGATAAGAATGAAAATAAAATTTCTAGCCAATAAATAATAAATAATATTATATGATAAGAAGAAAAATAAAAATATAAAACACTAAATACATAATCTTTTTTTATAATAAATAACATTGATAGAATTTTGTTACAAATTATTTTTAAGTAATAATAATAAATTATAAAATAATTATATTATTTTAAATTTTTTGAATTTAAGTAAATAATTCAAATAATTTTTATAAAATAATTATTAATATTTTAAAAAAATAAAAATATAATTTAAAGATAAAATATATAATATATAATTCATTAACTTAGGATTAGTTTGAGTTTTATTATTTATATAACTAAAATTATAATAAAAAAAAAGTAGAAATAAATTTATATATTCATTGAGGTATATTGTTTTAAGAGATCAAGATGGAGAATACAATCTCTGATCTTATCTCATATCGTATTATAAAATATAGATATTTATTTTTCATTCATCATTCCTCATTTTATTTTTTCCATCTTTGCTTCAAATTGGATAATTTTCTTTGGAATTTTTCCTGTCAGGAAAAATTGACAACCATATATATATTCCTATTAAAATTATATTTTTGTTGCATCTCTACTAAAAAATACTATATATATTACATAAATGCTTGTAGATCCAACTTGATTTAATAATATAATTTTTATTTTAAAAATAATACAAAATTAACGATAAAACAAAATTAATGGAGTTCATTTAACAGTAAAAAATTTAACGAGAAAACAATAAATAAACAGTTCATAATCAATATATAATAACATGTATCTTTAAATTAAATACATCAAAATTATTAGACTCAAGTATTTCATTATTTATAATTTAATAACATCTTAACTTTTATTTGAATTAAAAATAATTTTAAAAATTTAGATATTCATATTATCAAATATGAAAAATAGACATAGGTATCTTTCAAATTAATGACTATTTTTCATTAAAAAAAAATTAGCTTAAATTTTTCTTTGATAATATAATTTAGATGATTATTCTTTAAATGTTAGTACTGTTTAATTTTAATTTTATTTTTCTTTCAAATCATTACATACTTACACATGTGCCAACACCTTGAACTTAAACCTACAAAACATTATAAAATATTAAGATTTGTTTGGTTGCTTAATTTAAAAACAATTTTTAAAAAATATTTCCAAACCATTATCAAAAATTTATTTTAAATATTTGTAAAAAACATTGAGCTCGTTTGGCCAATATTTTAAAAAGTTGTTTTCAAAAATAAAAATAAAAAACAAAAACGCATTTATCAAGATATTTGGCAATTTTTTTAGAAAGTATGTTTTCATAATGTAATATTTTTTCTATTTTAAATTTAATATGTTACCGTATGTAGGCAAGAAAATAAGAATGTAAGGAATAATGTTTATATGTACAATGTCAATCTTTTATTTTATACTTTAAAAATCTGAACAACATAAAAAAAAAATATATATATATTAAATTATTGTTTTATATTGTAATTTTAACAATTGATATAATAATTATTGTTTTATATAAAATAATATTAAATTTTCATAATTATAATACTTATTTATTGATAAAAATATTATTTTTGATCAGCATTCATTTTATTTAAATCTGAACTCATTCTAAAACCCAACTTGTCTCCTATGATGCATTTTCTACCTGTGTTAAAATTTAATTTTTTCCACAAAATTTGAAATCTATAAGATATTTGACACCCTACTTCAAATTATATTATGTTATATTTGACGTATTTAACTTAAAATATTCAAAAGATTTATTGATTAATACTCACTCAAATATTATTATGTAGTTATCATAATCGTAGTTGTTGAATGAAAATTGTCCTAAAATGTCTTATTTAAAAATATATTAATAAAAGGCAAGTGTATCGTAGCAATGTACCATCACAAGGAAAACAGTTTATATTTAAGTAATACTGGCGCGGAGCATGAAAAAAAATTTAAGAGGCTAATTTTGTTTTTAATTTTATACAAAGTAAAAATTAGTATAAATTATACTCAATTTAATACTAATTTTTTTATATCATATTATAATATAGATAGAGTTAACATATTATAATTAACTTATAACGAAAATTAATAAAAAATATAACAAGTTAATAAGTATTAGTATCATTTAAGAATAAAATAAATTTATTAACTAAAAAATTTAAGCAAATAAAAAGCTCAATTAAATACATTAAGATTTATAGTTGTTAAAACTAAAACTAAAATAAACATACGAAAATGTAAAAAGTAAAATATGATTTATAATTTTAAGCTTGAGACTATATTTGAAAATATATGTTTATAAATAATATAAGAATAACTAATAATAATAAAAATAAATAAAATTTTTATATAAAAAAATGTCAAATGAATTTTAAAAGATTATTAAAATAAAATGTCAAATAATATAATATTAGATAAAGTTAAAATTTGGATTGAAATAAAATATAATAAACATAAACTTAAAAGCTTTAATATGAAGCTTATCATATGCTTATTTTCTTAATTTTATTTTTATAATGTTGAGTTTAAAAATATTTAAATATTATTTAGATTATTATATTTAAGAAATTTGTTTTTACATAGTATACTACTCTAATTTTATTTCTGTTACTAATAGTTACCAAATATACGAAAAAAAAAATATTAATTACTTTATTTACAATTCATGTCATTTTTATTTACATATTTATTAAATATTGTTAATATATACTAAAATATGTACATAAAAATTAAAAATAATATATTATTATAAATAAAATATTATTTAATATTAAATATATAAATAATTAATTTTTTATAAAAAAATTGGTCGGACTGTCCCACGTGCATCCGCCTCTGAAGTAATAATAACCAAAAAGTCGTTATATTATGTCAGTAAATAATTAAAAAAAAAATCCGTAAATAATACTACTGTAGCTTAGGATGATAGTTCTTAAAACAATTAAAACACATATTAGGCTATTGGCTATGATCTCAATTTTTTGTTTTAAAGGCAACACAGGAAGGATAGAAACAAAAATGAAGAAAAAGAAAATCATTGGAATGGGAGGACACAGGAAAAAAAAAAAAAAAATTCTCAAATTTAAAAGTGACTACTATCAAATGCAACACCAAAATGTAAAATTCACATTCTACATAAACTGTAATAATATCTTTAAGTACCTTTTAAGTCCAGGCTAAAGAACAGATGAAGAAAGACTTCTTGATTATTGTTAAAGTATTATAACATTCTTTTTAGTACCGGTGGAATTCATATCAACAATATTATATACTTTAACCATGTAACTTAACTCCATATGAAAGAATAATTTAGCATCCATAAAAGTCACGATAAAATTTTAAATGACATAACTCCTCTCAAGTAGAGGCGAAACTCAATAATTATAATTCTAGCCAAAAACTCTGATGATAATATTTAACAATTATAATTCTAGCCAAAAACTCTGATGATAATATTTAACAAACGTAATTTTTTACCGAACAAAAATTAATAATAATATTTCGAAGACCCAAGAATCCAAAGCTAGAACATATTCATCAGTACAAACAACAGTCTATTCAATCTCAAACAATCTAGATGAAATCAAACAAGCTCTCAAAGTAAGAATAATAAATAGTTATAATTCTAGCCGCAAACCATAACCCAAAATGTTGGTAGGGAATATAGTGAGAAGAAACAGTGATAAACTTACCGGAATTGGCGTAGTTGATGTCGTTGGCGTGAAGGAAGGCAGCCAAATGTTTTGTTAATTCTAGAGAAGAGAGCAAGCAATGAGTGATGATTGAGGCTGAGCCTTTTTGTTCTTTTTGAAATTAAAAATTGGAACTACAAATTAACTCCAAAACTATCATTAATTATTTCGTAGCTTAAGTTACGCTCATGGCACCAATTTATCGTATTTTTTAATTATTTAAAAAAATAGTGAAAACAACTATAAGGTGTTCTTTGAATTTTGAGTTTTTAAAACAACCTTAATTTTTTAAAATAATGGTCAAATAATTTTATTTATTTTTTAGAACAATTTTTTGTTTTTAAAGCTAAAAAACTATTTTTGAGTATGATGGCCAAATAGGCCCTTATGTTCTTGAAAAATATAACTTAAAAACATGGTTAAATATTCTAATTTATTTTTTAAAAAATAATTTTTGAATTATGTGGTCAAAAAATTCCTTATTTTACCTTAAATAATATAAAAATATAAATCACTATCAGAGACGATGACAGAAATAGTGGGATGCCAACATAAATAATACATTATTCTTCCTTAACAAAATTACAAAAAAGGAGTCTTTGTTGGCTATGTAGGTTAGTGATTGATCAATACTCATGACCGACACTCTTTATCTAAGAAAACACATGAATTAATTTTCATCCTAATGTTATGTGCTTCATCTAAGAAAATAGTGATATTTTAGTAAAATAGAAATTATAATTATTGTCTTGCTTGTCCTTAATTCCTAATCTCTTATTAAATTTGGGGTATGAGCTTGCACAAACTACTTAGTTTTTTATTTTTTTTTTTAAAAATTAAAGAAGATAACAAACGGTCATTACTCATTCCCAATCTTTTTATATTCATTTGAGGAAGATTCTTTGAGTTGATATAGCTCATGACTAAGTTTATTAAAGTGATCATATAATATTGCTCTTATAATTAGCAAAAGTCTCACCTCCTTGGTTTTCCCTCCCACGTGCTTGTCAATTTAATTAGAACAAACCCAACAAGCAATCAAAATTATTATTGTTCACTCTTGTTGCGTGGGTTTCTCACTCAAAGTATAAGGATGTAATTCAGATATACATATACAGTAACTGTGAGTCGATAACGTTTTATAAATAGCAAGTTGTAAAAACGTGAAGGCTTTATTTATTCTTTTTTATTATTGCAATAAAGAAACTTAATAGTGTTATTCCTAATAGATATGTTAAGTGTATGATATATATATATCGAAGTGGCTTTGGTAAGTCAATTGCAGTTTCAATGAGCTTAAATCAAAATATATTTTTATCATTAAATTAATATATAGTTTTTAAAAATAAAATATATAAACTAATTATTTGAACGATTTTTAAAAACATTACAAAGAGTTTGACTATAACTATTATTTGGATTTGAAAATTTGTTATATTTAATTGAATAATAAATATTTTATGTTAGTTTGGGATATTTTTATAAGGTAGAAATGATCTTAAGTTTTTCTTAGCGAAGAATATTTGATTTCATAAAGATCTTGAACCTCTAATGGAGAATAGCTTTCATGTCCCGCTCTATTGAAATCTCCGACTCCTACAAGGCTACCATTATTATTTCATCTCTTCTCCTCCTTAGCTTATGTTTTCAACTTTTCATTACCGTCTCTCAAAATTTGGTGCACCATAAAAATCTAAAATTATATATATATATATTAGTAGCAAAATAAAATAAAAATTATTTCTGTTATTTGATGATGATTATTATTATTTTATAAAATCATAAATAACATTAGCATTATTTCTTATTCCAATATAAAGAGTAATAAAATAATTAATATTTTATTATAAAATTATTTTAGTCTTTTTTATTTTTTTTATCTTTAAGAATTTAGCTTGTAATATTTTATAAATAATTTTTACATTCTAAAAAAAATCTGGTCTCCACTTTATCTCTTTTCTCTCTTTCCTTATAATTTTTTTTAATGTTAAATTTGATTAATTATGAAAAGGTGGGTACGTTACGTATATCATATCTTTTTACATATTCAAGGTAATGCTATCTGTGGGGGTTAATACATTCTCAGCCAGCATGGCTCAAATATTTCTAACTTACTCTTTTAAGTAATTTTTTAGTTTTTTTTATCTACTTCATCATGTTTGTGTCTTTCTCTCCGCCAAGGTAAATACTTACTACTGCTTGACACAAATTATTCTCTCTTACTATCCACTTATTTATAAGGAATGACTCACAAACAAATGCAGAAAATGACTTTCTCTCTCTTTCATTCTGAAAATCAAAATGAAAAGTGCTAAACTTCAAACTTGCTTTTGGTTCCCAATGCACAAAACGCAAAAACATTATTTTTGATATTTTGGCGCCTCCTCCATTAGAATGTTTTCTTGCTCCTCTGCAAACTAGTGAGAACAAGTGAAAAACCAATTCTCTTGGCAAAAAAATTGAAGGAAAAAAAAAAAAAAACTCAACCATGTTTATCTTCGAGTTTGATAGTCTCAAACTTCCAAGGCCTCCGTTGTTGTTGATTCACCAACTACAGGACTTGAAAAGATCCTTTCTTCTTTGTTTGCCCACCTCTTTTCTTGCTTTAACTCTTCTTTTCCTTTTGGCCTACAATGGCTTTTTTGTCTTCTGTATTCACCTCTCTTTTCTTTCTACCAATCCACCTCCTCAACCCTCCAATTTCTCTTTGGCAAAACCAGTTTCAAACTTGTCCTCTTCTGTGATGTACGTTGTGAGAGAAGAAAACCCACCAACATATTTAAAGACCCATTTACCCTCTGTGCCCAAAACCAAGTCTTCATTGATACCCTTACCCAATACCTCCATTCAGAGGCAGAGACGGCTTAGAAAACATAGAAGAAAACTCCGAAGATGGCGTTCTGATACTCAGTTGACTTCTCAATTTTCAGCAAAAATAATAGACTTCTTTTCTAATGAATGTGAGGTTCAATTCTTCATGACTTGGATTTCTTCACAAAAGTCCTTTGGTGAAAGGGAATTGCTAGCATTAGAGAGCTTATTCAGGTCTAACCCAAATGGTTGCTTGGTCATAGTCTCAGATTCAATGGATTCCAATAAAGGAAATCAAATCCTAAAGCCATTTGCTGAAATGGGTTTCAAGGTAATGACAATATCTCCTGATTTTAATTACTTGTTTAAGAACACTGAAGCAGAATCATGGTTTAATCGATTAAAAGAAGGGAAAGTTGATACTGGTGATGTTCCTTTGGGTCAAAACCTCTCTAATTTGCTTAGACTTGCTTTGTTGTATAAATTTGGGGGCCTTTATATAGACACAGATGTTATAGTTTTAAAGAGTTTATCAAATTTGAGAAATGTGATTGGTGCTCAAACTTTAGATCATGAAAGTGGGAATTGGACCAGATTGAATAATGCAGTGTTGATTTTTGATAAGAATCATCCTTTACTCTTCAAGTTTATTCAAGAATTTGCACTCACATTTAATGGAAACAAATGGGGCCATAATGGTCCTTATTTGGTTTCAAGAGTAGTCTCAAGATTGAGTGGAACACCAGGGTTTAATTATACTATTTTACCACCATCTATGTTTTACCCAGTTGATTGGAATAGAATTGAAGGTCTTTTTATGGGACCTAGAGATGAGATTCATTCAAAATGGTTGCTTAAAAAGCTCAGGCAAATTCAATCTCAAAGCTTTGCTGTTCATTTATGGAACAGACAGAGTAGGAAGCTAAAGGTTGAGATTGGAAGTATTATTTATCAGTTACTCTCAGGTTCTTGCATCTTCTGCAACTCTTCAGTCTCAAATTTGTGAAAAATGATCCAATTAAAAAAAATTGTGAAAAATAAACAAGTTAATAGAATTAATTTCAATATTGTAAATTCTCATAGTTTTGTTTATTGTTTGTAAGTGTTAATTCTCATATGTGATTATGAACTACTCAGTTCATTTCAAAATTACACCGAGGAACCGAAGAATATAATATAATAGAAAAACATGTTTAGTTTTGGGAACTATTATAATGTACTAAGTTGGTGCAATTCAATAAATGTTTGATTTGTGTTATGTTTAGAATTCAAAAGTGAGAAATCAATAACAAATAACATTTCATTTTCTATTCTTAATAAGTTAATGTTATTTGTATATAAAAAAAAAGGTAATGTCTTCACGTCTATCAATTTGGATCACAATACAAAATATAATAAGGACAACATAAATTATTTTTCGTTAAAATTAATTATTAATTATTTTAAGCTCATAAATATTCATTTTTTTTTTTATAATTATAAATAAATAATTTGATTAAAAACAATCTAAAATTTTATAATATTAAGTGAATTTAGAGTTGAAAAATACGAAGAAGTATTGCTTGAGCTATACGAACACGCACAATTTAACACAAATATACCCTACAACTATATGGTATGACGTTAATGGGGATTTGTTTTTTCTTTTCTTTTTATATATTTTTGGAGGTCGAATAGGAGATGCAATTAGCTGGATAAAAAAGTTGAAGTAGACTTTAAAGGTTTAATCTTTGTCACGGGCAAAATGTAAATAAAATGAAAAAAAAAAAAGGCGTATGATAATGGAGGACATATGGTATGTAATATTAAAATTATGAAAGTGACACATAACATCTAATAAATTTGGACACCTGCTTTGTGATCTTTGTGTGAGTTAGAGATAAGATTATTATTATTATTATTGTTATATTTTTGTTCAAGAAAAATATAGATTTACAAAATTTAGAAAGGATAGAACCATAATTATATATCATCATATTATTAAGGATTATTATCGAAGGTCTAAGTGGACCTCTTTAATTATGCTCTACTCAAGCCGAATACCCATCGTAGATTTGGGCAGTAAAACGTATGTTATAGTTTGCACAAAGAGGCATGTGACCTCTATGGTTCGAACCATATACCTCTAATCCGAAAGGTTACTTGTTTTCGCTGATCCGTATCAACAATGTTGTTTCCATTAAACCATCCACGGTGAGTAAGATAAGATTATTTTTGTTTAAATAATTATAATTCATGCAAAATGAACTAAGATTCTATTAACATTTTCAACTAGCTAAACTTCTTTAAAGTAAGATGCTAAAATCATTGTTATAAGTTGGAGATTGAGTAGTAATAAGAATTTAATTTTTTTTTATTAATGAAGATAGTATAATAAATTAGAAAAATTACTTAAAATAACATTTTTAAAATTTATAATAATAAAAATAACATTCAATAATATTGAATAGTGTTTAATTAGATGACGTTTAATATTGAAAGGAATCCAAAATGCCATAGTTCAATTTGAATGGCGTCTAATTAGGACAATAAAAATAATAATATAATAGTCATTTTTTTAATAATAAAAATATATGATTTGAATATAAAAAATATTATTTTTATAATTAGAGGGATGCTATTGAAAAAAAATTCATTTTTAACCTTATACGATAAATTAGTATTAATTACTTGAAATAGAACAGAAAGAAGAAAAAATAACCTTTTTACTTAAAATAGCAAAATGACTGAGTTTTGATAAAGAACAAATTATTCTTTTAACCCTTAAGTCATTTAAACCTAAAAATTTAAATGTAACATTTACATACAATTTAAATTTGAATGTAACACTTACATATATTAAATATATACTATTTTAAAATGACAGAAATAATAGAAAAATAAGCAAAAAATCAAGAGATAATGGAAATAGAGATACAAGACATTTCATGATGTTTTCTTAAGAAATGATATTTAGTAAAAAGAAATTTGAAGAAATTCAAAAATCAAAGTTAAATCTTAAAGAAGGCGATGGATTTAAAGAATCACCTTTTTCTAAAATAAGAAAAATATTTCATAGAAAAGATATAGTTTATTATGCCATAAGTAATAAAGAAATGATTATAACCATAACAAATATAAAGAAAAATTTAACATACCATTAATTGATAAAGAAACAATTATAGATAAATTATCAAAAATTCTACAAAAAGATAAATATAAAATTGGATATATTCATCTTGGAGGAATACAAATTTTAATTAAAGCACATTTTAGAAAATGAATTAATACACCTATAAAATTAGCACTATTACATAATAGAATAATAAATAGGAGATATGTTTTGTTAAGAATGATACATGAAAATCTAGGATATCAAAAACTAAAATTCATAGCATATCTTAAGTTTGCAGTTAATATTAATGATAAAAATTTAAATCAAATATTACGTTTAGCGTATGAATTTGAGAGAGAAAATTTAATGAAAGAAAGAAATCATTCATTTTTTATGCATTACATAGTAGGATATTCATTAACTAATAACAGTTCAATATAAGGACAAAATGAATTTATAGAGATAGAAAAACTTTTCAAAAAATAGAAGAAGTAATAAAATCTGAAGTAATAACAAATTTTGAAATATCAGAAGAATGGAAACTAGATATAAAAAAAAATCTCATATACTAGGTAGAAAAGGTAGTATTTTTAGAATAAAATTTATTAAAGATAGTGCAAAAGTCGGTAAACCTGAATGGGATAAACCTAAATGGGAAGAATAAGAAAAGATAAAAGAATTAAAATAAGAGATAAAAGAAATTAAAAATTTACTGATATATAAAGTAATAGAAGATTAAAGGAAGTTAAAATTAAAATTACAAGAAATAAAGTTAGAAGGAAATTGAAATATAAATGAAAGTATAAAAACCATAATGAAAGCTTTAATTCTTTTAGCTGAAGAAGTAGATGCAACTTACGAATCAAATACCAAGTATTTACATAATATAAATGATATACAAAACCAAGCATTTACAGAATATAAATGATATACAAAAAACATTCTTGAAGAAATAAGAGGTACTAAAAAATAATTAGATGTACATAAAGAAAAAATAGAATTAAAAAAAAATGTAAATGATATACCAAAAACTAATGAATTAAAATTTGACACTTTAAAAGGATTAAAAAAAGAACCCCCTAGGAGATATGATGCATTGATACCTAAAAATGACAAAAGAAAAGATAAAAAAGATCCAAAAACAAGGATATAATCTCAATATAATAGAATATAGAAGAGAATTAGAAGACCAACTCATGAACCCTGAAAATAAGGATATAGAAAATTAATCAGTCTTTTAATCCTAACAGATAAAGAAATTAAAAAAATACTATGAAAAAAATTTTGTACAAATAAAAAAGAAGATGAAATGGCAATAATTAGTGAAAGTAAATATGAAGAAGAAAACATAAGTCTAAAAATACATATGGAACTAGTATTAGCAATCCAAAAAGACCAAATCCACCAAATTTAGAAAGAGAAGAAATATCTGACCAACATAGGGAAGAAAGATATAAACAAAGACAAGAAAAACCTGAACTTTTAAATAGAAGAAGACATCCATCGAAAATGGAAGAAATTTTACATTGGGGAACCAAGAGTAGTATCCCAACATAATTTAGACCTCATGAAAGTTATAAATTTGATATTTTAAATCTAGATTGTATAAGGGATAGAATAAAAGTCTTAGATGAATAAGTTAGTAGAATGAGTGTAATTATACAAACTTCTACGATCACACAAACAAACCCTTCTACTTGTAGAGTATTAGTAGCTCACAAAATAACAGAAAATTTAAAAGTTTAGCTTACAAATTTAATAGAACAAAAACACTTACTAATAATAGGAAAGGCATCTACAGGTAGAGAATATTTAAAAACTATGGTAAATGAAATATATAAAGAATTAATTAGAGAAGATAAAAGTAGACATATAACTGAATCTAATGAAAACGAAATTGTTATTCAAGATTGAATAGAATTGTTTCTCTCTTAATTCCATTGAAAAATAATACACATATATATACACAAAGCTATGATTCTATCTTAGAAAACTATTTAATTATGATCCCTATAATTAAGCTAATTAGTTATATTTACCTAATATACAGCTAATCACAATTAATATATATCTAACAGAAATAAATGAAGCCAAATGACATTTAGCTAATATGGAGATATGTGATATGTGTTATATAGATTTGTTTATATGTGAATATGAAATGTATTATCACAAACTACCATCCTCTATGCAAGAAACTTATAAAAAAATATTTTTTCAAAAATTGCCTAGAACATTACATAAAACAATGACAGAATGATGAAATAATAATAAAGAAAATATACCTGATATATTAGGAGGTAGAATAAAAAGCCTTAAAATTAGATAATTCCAAAATGTCAATAAAAGAAAGAATATAAAAATTTTCAAGAAATGATAGAATTTGTTGTAATACAAAAAATTTAGAACTACAGAAAAATATGGATGAAATATAAAACCTTATAATAAATATAAGAAACATAAAAAATATAAAAAATTCAGAAAATATAAATTTAGAAAACAAAATTTTCAAAAATATAAAAGAATGTATAATAGAGAACCTTATAAACAAAAGTATTTTAGAAGAAGAAAATTTAATATAATAGAAAAGAAAAATTATTGCCCATTAGGAAAAAAAATGTAGATGTTGGATATGTAATGATGAAGGTCATTACTCAAACGAATGTCCTAATAGACTTCAACATAAAAGAAAATTTAAAAGGAAACTTTCACAAAAGGGAAAAATTTTAGAAGAGGCTTTTAAAATGGAATTAGAACCTATAGAAAAATCTTATATAGATGATATGTGCAATATTTATCTATTAGAAGAAACTGAAAAGAAAATAACAGATTCAGAAACATCTAACTCTGATTTAGAATTTGATTATGAATAATGGATGAGTTATTAAGTATAACAAATCCAAACAACACCCATATAAAAATAGGATTAAAATTTAAAGGATATAATAAATATAATTTACATGCATATATTAACACGGATGCAAATATGTGTATAGCTAGTAAATATGCATTTTTATAAGAACTTTGGAAACAATCACCAAGAGAATTAGTAGTAAGGATAGCAAATAACACTATAATAAATCTTAATAAAGTCTTAAAAGATACATATATATTAATAAGAGGAGAAATATTTCATATACTTACAATATATCAACAAGAAATTGGAGTTGACATTTTATTGTTTAATAACTTTTTAAATTTATATCAACATTTTACTCAATTTTAGACAGAATAAGCTTAACAACCCTAGAAGGTGAAACTATATGTGTATCAAACATAAGAAAAGTTTTAACTGTTTCATCATCCACTTTTAAGTCACAACATAATAAGCAAAAACGTGGTGAGAATATAGAATAACAAAAATCATATTTAGAAAATATTTCTATAGATATAGAGGTTAATCAAAACCCTTTCCTGAATGAAATTCAAGAAGATAAAGCCCTAATAGGAGTGATAACATTATAAAGAAAAGTATGTTCAAAAAATTCTTTAGATCTAAATATTAATAAATCAAATGAAATGATAACTATAAAATTAAATACCCCTTACAAGTCATCAGAGTAAAAACTATGATTTATACTCCATAAGATAGAAAAGAATTTGAAAAATAAATTCAAGAACTATTGAAATTAAAAGTAATTATTCATAGTAATTCACTTTACTTGAGTCCAGCTTTTTTAGTATAAAAAGAAGTTGAAAAACGTAAAAGAAATAAAAGAAAGGTCATAAATTTTAAAGCTTTAAATAAAGAAATCATTGATGATGGTTATTTTATTCCAAAGAAAGAAAAACTTTTGTCACTCATTAAAGAAAAAAAGTATTTTTCAAGTTTTGATTGTAAAAGTAGATTTTGACAAATAAGACTTGATGAAGAATAACAAAAATTAACAGCTTTCAGTTATTCACAAGGGCAATTTCAATGGATGGTTGATCCATATGGTTTAAATCAAGCGCCATATTTTTCAAAGATATATAGATAATGTATTTAAAAAATTTCATAATTTTTGTTGTGTTTATATAGAAAATATACTGATATTTAGTTATAATTTACAAAGGTATTATTTAGAAATTGTCAATATTTTACATGAATGTGGAAAATCAGCGTAGTATTATCTGAAAAGAAAGCAGTAATGGCTCAACAGAAAATAAAATATTTATGATTGAAAATTGAAGATGGAAAACATCACCTACAATCTCATATTTTAAACAAGATACAAATTTTTTCTAGTATCATTAAAGATAAAAATCAACTACAAATTTTTTTAGGATGTTTAATATATGCAGAAGCATATGTAAAAAAGTTAGTAGAAATGAAAAAACCATTATAAATAAAACTAAAAAAAAATTATGCTTGGCAATAGACTGACCAAGACACTAAATACATAAAAAATGTAAAAACACAAGTAAAAGATTTACTAGCCTTATATCATCCAGGACCTGATGGTAAAATGATAATAAAAATAGATGTTTCATATGAATATTTGGGAGTAGTATTAAAAGTAAGAGTTGATGACAAAGATGAATATCTTTGTAAATTTGCTTCAGGATCTTTTTAAGGCTTTGAGTTAAATTATCATAGTAATGAAAAAGAATATTTAGCTATAAAAAAAGCTATTAAAATTTTATAATATTATTATAAGTTCAAGATTTATAATTAGAATTGATAATTAAAATTTTAGACATTTTTTAAGAACTAATATTATAGGAGACTATAAGCAAGAAAGACTCATCATATAGCAACAATGGTTCAATTATTCTAAGTTTGATGTAAAACATTTACTAAGTACTAAAAATAGTTTAGCAGATGCTCTAACTAAAGAGTTAGCACCATTAACTATTTTTATGATTACAGGAATGAAACAAATTGATTTAAAAATAAAGATAAAAGAGAAGAAGATAAAAATCCTTTAGGAACAACTTGAACTTTTATGTCTTGAAAAATCTCTCATGGAAGCAGGAAATATAAAGGAAGAATTAAATTACTGAAAACAATTTTTGGAACCTAAAAATTCTTAAAAAATTTATGAGAAAAAAGTTAAGATCAAAATGGAAGAACCTATCAGTTCAAAAGAAGAAAAAATTTTGATAAATGAAAAAGAAAGCTTAATTGTGCTGATGAAGCTGAAAATATAACAAAAGAAAATTTATACAGTATACAATGGTCCAAAACCTAGAATTTACGGTAATTGGGCAGATACAAATAAAGCTATTCTTGAATTTAGTGGAGTAATTCAAATAGAATAAAAACTGAGGGAAGTTATGCCAACTACAAGACACCAAAATTGGTAAATCTAGAGGAGGTTGTAAAAAATTATTCGAACTACATTACAACAACTAGCTGGTTAAGAACCTTAGGAAAGGTAGCAAGGCCACTAGTTTTATTCAGAGAAACATCCCCCCGAAAAATTTCAGAAATTGAAGAAGAAAAAGATCAGTATAGAAATCTCAACAAAACTCAATTGTTAAGCTTGTACAACTTGGCTAGAAAATCTACCAAAGAACACATAGAAGATATAAAATTATATACAACAGAAAAGGACTATCTAGCTGAAAGTAAATTCAACATTCTGAAAGGAGCAAATCCAATCTTTGTATACAGAGCATATTATGTAGGATTAATTAAAAATCTTTACCCAGTGATTAATTTAAGTGAATTAAATTATTTTTCCTAAAAATTTTAAGAATGTCATTAAAATTTTTAGGAAAAAGATTAGAGTAGGGGATAAACCTGTTTATCTTAGACTTTTTAGTGCATTGATGGATTGGAATGATGAAGGTTGTATCAGTCCTTATCATTTTATCAAAATAAGCATTGCCAACTCTAATAGAGAAGTTCCCAAGCTAAGGGACACTACAAAAAAATGAATTCAATACAGAAGAACTATGTATGTTAAGTGGGCAATTGCTAGGACAAATCTATTATAAAATTAGAAGAATTGATAATTCTATTGAAATTAAAGTAAATTATTCAACAAACAAGGTCATCATTAACTCTCACAGCAATATGGCTTTCACAGAAGAAGATGGAGAAAAAAATCACCAAATTTTAGGCAAATTTTAACAGTAACAACTTAGAAGCTTGCCAAGAAACAAGAAAAGTGTTATGTTACTATGCCAGGAAGGTGACCCAAGATCACAAGTGCATTTACTGTATCAAAGATCGAGAAGATGAAGATACGTCATCATCAAGAGTGTCGAAAATAAACGACAAAGAAAGTTAAACAGAAACCGTCGGTAGGAAAGAAAACAAAAAAAAAAATAAAGATGTAGGACCCACACTTTGTCGGCAGCACATGCCAAGGAATAGTAGGTTAATTATTTTTGTAAAAGAGATTCCTTCGTCTGTAAAAGAAACTCTTATCTCTTATCTCAACACACACCTAACTCTATAGATATTTCTCACTTTCAAATACCTTAGAAAAACACTCTAAAAAGTTTTACTTTTTGCATATGTATTGTTTAATGTATATTCAAGAAATGAGTAGCTAATAATCATTTCAAGGTTCTTAGTTAGCCTTATGTTGTAATAATTATTATATTATGAATAAAATGGAGTATAGTCGCTCTTTTCTTATTTCTTTGTAAGTTAAATTTTGAACACCATAATATGTACGGATGCAAGGATTTCTCCATAACTAGGTGGATATTGAGGATTGAAGCAAGCTGAGGCATATTAGGTGTTACAAAAGAAGACGAACAGAGGAAAGGAAGAACGTGGTGGACCCATTAAATTTAGGTATGGTGATTATAACCTTAAGCTAATTAAGAATCTTAAATGTTTGAATATTTGTTCGTAGCTCATTTATAAATTCATAAAAGAAATAAAAAAAATCATGACTAATATAGAATTTTTTGAAAGAAAATTTATGGAAAATTTAGAACAATACTTTGATGGTGAATGTTATGAAACATGTTTAGAAAGCTTCAAAAGATCTAATATTATATTATATTTTTACACTGATTATATTTATCGTATTTTATATTTGATAGACCACCCAGTAGGAATGATTTTAAGAAATTATTTTATGCAAAAATATGTTATAGCAAATGACATAAAATTTGATAACTTAATTTTCGAGTTTTATTTATTTAAAGAACATATAGGAAAATAAATGTTAATTGAAAATTTCAAAAACTCATACCACACATTTGGTATCAGAGCCATAAACATAAAATATTTGATAAAAAGATCTTAAAATTTTCATAAATTTGAATAAAAAACAAATAATCTTAAAAATGTAAATTTTTGTAAACCTTACAAATTTTTTTGAAAACATTGTAAGCCTTACATATTCATAAACCAAGAAGACTGAAAGAAATGATATTTTGGTAAAAATTATATTTAATACCTAATTAAAATTCACCATTTTACTACAAAAACTTACTACTAAAGTAAAAAATGATACATTTTGTCATATATGCTCTATTTAAGTAAAAAACCGGATAAATTAGGCTTGATTTAATAACAAATGTAAATATTCTTAGTAAACGAGGTAAATTTTGCAAAAAAATTGAGAATAATAAAAAAAAATATTCTTTAAAATTTATAATCATAAAAATAAAATATTTTATATTTAACTCAATTAAAAAAATTTCACTCATCATTTTAAATTAAACATTGTCCAAAATAAAATACGATCATTTAAACATTTTTAACATGACTAGATCTCTTATAACATTAAATGCTATTTTTGTTATAAATTTTAGATGTGTTTTTTGTATAAGTTACCAACAAATTTTCTTTCGTTCATTTATTGTTTCAATATATAAATAAAAAATGGATTAATTGTATGATATAACTCATTTTTATGCATAGAGTTTTATTTTTAATCCCATAAAAAAATATGTTCATTTTTCTTATAACATAAATGAACATATGTTTTTTAGTGTTAGTAGAAAATAAGCAATTTTTTTATACTAAAAGAGTTAAAAATAAAATTAGTTAAATAAAAAATTTCAACGATAAAAAAAATAACAATAGTACATAACAAGAATTACAACTTGCAATAACATTTTAGCAAATAAAGATTAACCAAATCTTTTTGCTTTGAGGAAACCATTCTCCACGCTGGGAGCATGTCTTTGTTATGTTAGGTGTTAGGATAAAAACGACCTTCATGATCACCGTCAAATAGCTCACAATTATTGGTCAATTAAGACATCAACAGTTCATTATTCATTCGAAAATATGGAAAACTTATAGTATTTTTCATTCTATAATAATATGTCTTTACAAGTAGGAGGGCTTATATATTTACATTAGCATGAAATTAAAAATAATAAAACATAAATATTAAAAATTAGGAAAGGGCTCGTGAAAGTTCCCAAATTGTAAAATATATTATTTAGTATTTTAACTTATGAAATGCCGATTAAAGAAAAATGTTATTTTAACTTTTTTTTTTTTTTTTTAAATATTAACTTTTCAGTCAAATGATTAAAATGCGGCTAAAACATTAGCCACAAGCAAAGATAAAAGTAAAATTTATATTGAATTATTTATAAAAAAATGAATAATAATAATGTTCTAATGAAAAAGTTATTTATATATATATATTTTTTTTATTTTTTAAAAAACAAAAATTAATAAAATACTAAACTAAATTTGTGACACTGAGCAAATACTAAAACAAACATGTTGTGAATTTTTATTTTTATTTTTATATTTGATTTTGTCCTTGTTTTAACTTAAGATATAATCATGTTAATTATTTGATAGGAAAAAAATATTTTAATAAAAAAAAATTATATGTTCTTAATTCACCATTTTTTTCAAAAATAAAGACTAAAAATAATATTTTATAATTTAGAGACTAAACACATGCTGTGACTTAATTTGAGAGACTTGAATAATCTGAAATATATTCAGAAAATAAAAACATCCACTTAATAATGACCATAAATTATTAAAAAAATAATAAAAATAATTTTTTTTGTTATGAAATAAGATGAAAATAAGGTGATAAAAAACATAAAAATAAGAAAGGCAAATAATGGAGAGGAAAAAGAGAGATATTATTTCTTATTATGTCCAATACATATACATTAAGGGTATAGAAGCCCATGCATGAATAATGAAATATTGTGTATTTTAATTAAGGCTAATAATGGTCCATAAATCAATAATATAATTTCGGGAGCGGGGCCATAGAAGTCCCTTAGATTATGTCATATGTGTCATTTGGTCCCTTAGATTATAAGTGGTGTCATTTGGTCCCTTAGTTTTAGAAAAATGGGCCAATTAAGGACAAAACACATGATTTTAATGATTTTTTAATTAAAATATTATTTTTTAAGAGGTCAATTAATGAAAAATTGTATTATTTTAATGTTTATGATATTAAAATATTAATTTAAAAAATAATATTTTAATTAAAAAATCATTAAAATCATGTGTTTTGTCCTTAATTGGCCCATTTTTCTAAAACTAAGGGACCAAATGACACCACTTATAATCTAAGGGACCAAATGACACACATGACATAATCTGAAGGACCTCCATGACACTTTTCTCTATAATTTCCTCTCAATGAAAACATTAACTTTCAACTCTTTTTAGAGAACTTCATGATCAAAAGAGATTAACGGCCATAATTTATAACATTTTCTTTAGATGTCAATTATATAGAAAATATGCCTCATTAAAAATCTTGGTAGTAAAATTCAATAAAACAAAAACTTAACAAAAAAAAAAGAATACATTATTTTCATATATACGCAAAATTTGTCTTGTTAAAACATTGCCAGAAAAAACTCAGTAGAAAAAAACCATGACGAAGAAAAAAAAGTATAATGTGTAAGTAATTATGCTCCCCTTGATAATTACAACTCTACATGAGATATCTCGGCACATGAGATAATTATGCCTACTTTGACACATGGTTCCTAATTCTTGAAAATGCAAGCATCTTCATCTCTAATATATGTTAGTTCATATAAGTAGCAACTAAATATTATTTTATGAATCTCAACAACACAATAATATTTTTTTGAAGTTCACCATATTTATGGTAATAAACTTTTCAATATAGACTTTAAGATATATATTCAATTATTTAGTGGCAAATTAACTTTGACCAATATTTTGCATAACTTTTTCTTTTCTTCATAATATTGGTTTTTTTTTTTTTTTGAGAGTTTTCGAATATAACTTTCACTTGAGACTTCATACGTAATGTAATAGAACACTATTTTTCTCAATGTTTCATTTTAATACTCATATCACATATTTCAGAATTTCTTCATTCTTGGAAGAAAAATAAAAGAAGCACAACTAGTAAGTAAATTATTCAATAATGTTTGGTTATTCTAGAACCTTATACTAAATTGTGCTAAAAATTATGATAGTGAAAATAATTTATTATTTAAAAATAGTATTTGTTGTCTTCTTTACCATTCTCTTCAAATTTATTGAGCTTTTGGCTCAAATCATTTTGCTTTAATAATAAGTAAATGAAAAATAATAAAAATGTATAATATTAAAATCATAAAATATAAATAATTAAGAAAGTAAAAGAAGATGTAAATAATTTCATCATATATATAATCCAATTTATTGAATGGAATTAACCATTATCTATAGACCAATCTTTTACCATAATTTTTTTCTCTTACAAATTAATGGCCAAAGTAGTGTATTGTTTAAACAAAAGTTTCATTTCAAGTGAAAGTATAAATTTGCCTTCAAATAAGATCACCACACACTTATAATAATTTTTGTCAAAATTATGCCCTTGATTATCAAAATTCACTTTTGGGAATTACATTAAAATCCATGTTGAGTACTGCAGTTGTACTCATAATTATTAAAGCTCCACTTCTAATGGTACTCGATATTTCATTTCAAGTAAATACGTTCATCACATTCAATATAATAATTTTGGCTAATATCATGCCCATAGCCATAAAAGTTCACTTCAGGGAACAATAAAAAAACTCACAAGACATTTTTTGTATTTATTTTTCATATTGCTACTTTAGGAGTAAATTTGATTTCAAAGATATAACTTATTAATAAAGACTGCCAAAATTTGATCATATTATTACTACTTTAGGAGTCCATACATTAAGGCCGGAAAGATATCTTAAATATTATTTGTTTTGGCACTTCTAGGCTTCCACTAATAATATATACAATTTTGGTAATTTTCATTACATATTATTTAAATGTGATTTATTCTAAAAATATAAATGTGGAGATGCTTGAAAACCAATGTGGGTGATCAAGCATCAAAGGTTGGATTAAGAGCATTACATCGTATCAAGTGTGGAGAAAAAAGAG
This sequence comes from Elaeagnus macrophylla, assembly GCA_029378325.1. NCBI lineage: Eukaryota > Viridiplantae > Streptophyta > Magnoliopsida > Rosales > Elaeagnaceae > Elaeagnus > Elaeagnus macrophylla. Next base: position 32,714,718 of record CM055640.1, on the reverse strand, counting down.
AAAGAAAACAGGGTTATAGAGCATCCAGGATCGATCCCCCTGTAGCTAGATCGATCTTGCTCCAATCCGGGACTTTCTGCTGGAAAACTAATGCTCAGACATGAAGATGGATCGATCCTCCTCAGAGCCAAATCGATCCCGCCCCTTATAGACAGTTTATGTTTTTCAAGAAAAATTGGGTAAATGACTTTTAAGGGCATGGGCTTTGTACTAGGAAGCTAAGAATAGTTTGGGCATTATTATGCTTGTGCAAATGTGTTATATAAACACATTTAAGAGCTCTTAGGGTTTCTAAGATAGGATTTTGTGTTCTTACACTTGAGTGGAAGAAATAGAAAAGAGAGGAAGAAGAAGAAGAAGGATTTTTCACCATTGTTGTGAGGAAAAATTCTTAAGTGTCTCTTTGAGTGTTTTTCTTCCTTGTGAGTTTTCTCTTCAAGCATTTTTCCATTTGTACTTGTATCTCAAATTTTGAAGTTAGTGGAACTCATCTCATTGAAGGGGTGAAGAAGTGGAGTAGACTCACCACATTGGTTGGGTTAAACTACTATAATTTTTTGTGTATTCTTTCCTTTGCTACTATTTATATTTCCTTGCTTTGATTTAAATCTCTAGGGTTTGTGGTGATTGTGTTGAATTAATAATTTTCATTGGGTGTTTGCTTGAAAAGTTTCAATTGTGCTTGATAAGTTCAATATTGCAATATTTAGGAAGTTGAATTCTCTCATAACAAGTGGTATCATAGCTTGGTTTTGGCTTGGGTTATTCCGTGGTTGTTATGTGTAAATTTTTTGAGTTTGATATTGTTGAGTGAAATTGTGTCTAGAAACAATTTCTTATTATTGAATATGAGTATGATGGCAATTGAGAAGTGGGATGGCACCGGAGACTTCCATATTTGGAAGAGTAAAATGAGGAGTTTATTATTTTAACAAAAGGTAACTCAAGCTTTAGATGATCATCCGAAATATTCAGAAGATTTTACGGAGTTTCAAAAGAAGGAATTATTGATAACAGCTTATACCTCTATATTTTTGCATTTGCATGATAATGTCATAAGGGAGGTAGAAAGTGCAAAAATCACAAAGGAATTATGTAAGAAGTTGGAAGAGATTTACATGCAAAAGACGATGCCTCGGAGGTTCCATTTGAAAGAACCATTGTTTGGGTTTCGAATGGATATGTCAATAGGTTTGGAGTCTAACTTGGTGGAGTTTTGAAAAATCTCCAATAATTTGTCAAACATTGGGAAGGGTCTTAGAGATGAGAATCTCGCTTATTTATTGCTGCACAACCTGCCGGATTCCTACCTAGAAGTGAAGACGGGTCTTAAGTATGGAATAGATGATATCTCTTTGGATCTAGTTATCTCTCATTTGAGAACGAGCGAACTAGAGTTGAAGACGAAGAAGCTTCATATTGGTAGGAGTGTGATAATGGTGATGCCATGTTTTTTAGGGGAAGAGGTGGAGAAAGAAGCTGAAGTAAAGGATAGTGGTGATGCCATGTTTTTTAGGGGAAAAGGTGGAGAAAAAAGCCGAAGTAAAGAAAAAGGAAAATACCGGTCAAAGTCCCGTGGTCCAAAAGAAAAATTAAAATGCTTCTTGTGTAACAAAAAGAGGCATTTCAAGAGGGATTGCCCAAAGAAGGGTAAATACACGAAAGGAGATAATAGTAGTGGAGATGCATCGGCGGCGGCGGTTAATGAAATGGTTTACGATAGTGCCGTTGACACTTGCAGTTTCTTCAAGCAATAGTGATGGTACTTGGATCTTGGACTTAGAGTGTACTTTTCACATGACACCATACAACGAGTGGTTTGTTGATTACAAAGATGTAAATGGTGGCATTGTTCACATGGGAAACAATCATCCTTGCAATGTGACGGGAGTTAGGTCGGTGAGGCTTTGCATGATAGTTCAATATTTGTGATGAAGAATGTGAGGCATGTGCCGGCATTAAAGAAGAACTTGATTTCATTGGGTACTTTAGACATCGTGGGTTATAGTTATAAAGGTGAGCATGGCCAATTGAAGGTGTGTAGAGGTTCTTTGGTGTACTTCAAAGGTATACAAAGAAATGAGCTCTATTCCTTAGATGCTACGGTAGAGACCAATGTTGCCGCGATTAGCCACCAATAGGAGAATGTCAACCTTTGGCACAAAAGGCTGGGACACATAAGTGAAAGAGGATTGGAGGAACTATCCAAGAGGAAGATTCTTGGCGACGGTAAGCTTGATAGGCTTTCCTTATGTGATCATTGCATTTTTGGCAAGATGAAAAAGGTGAAGTTCACACCAGCAAAGCTCAAAGGATGTGATATTCTTGATTGTGTGCATTTGGATTTGTGGGGGCCGGAGAGGACACTGTCGAGGGGTGGTGAAAGATACATTCTAACTATAATTGATGATTTCTCTAGAAGGTTATGGGTTTAATTGTTGAAGAGTAAAGATAAGACTTTTGGGAAATTTGTTGAGTGGAAGAAACTTGTAGAGACTCAAACTGGGAAAAAGGTCAAGTGCTTAAGAACTGACAATAGTTTAGAGTTTTGTAATGAAGATTTCACAAGCTTTTGTAGGGAGAATGATATCACAAGACACAGAACCATTTTGAAAAATCCTCAATAAAATGGTTTGGTGGAGAGGATGAATAGAACACTCTTGGAGAGAGTGAGATGTATGCTTTTCGATGCAAACATGCCCAAGAGATTTTGAGGAGAAGCCAGTTCTACGGTGAGATACCTTATCAATAGGTGTCCTTCAGTGCCGCTCAACTTCAAGACGCCTGAAGAGGTATGGTTTGGCAAACCTATTAAATATGACCATTTATGTGTTTTTGGTTGTGTTGCATATATATATGTGAGGCAAGGAAAGTTAAAGTATTGAAGTGTATGTTTTTGGGGTATCCTAGTGGTGTCAATAGTTACAAGTTGTTGTATGGTGATGCTAACAAATGCATTACTAGTAGAAATGTAACCTTCAAGGAGGATAAGATGTATATGGGAGAAGTTTTTGAAGTAACAAATAACCTTTAAAGAGGATGAGATATATCTAATAAATCAAATTTGCTCTTTTACAACACTATTAAGAGCAAATGATAAAAATAAATTCTATCAAAAATAATGATATAAGAGAGTTTGTAAAAATAACATTATTTTCAACAATAAATAAACTAGATAATTCAAGTAATGAGTAATGAAATATGTTAATTTATACGGATTTAAAAATCTATAATTTCGTGTGATTATGTAATGATTTTTACCATGGTCATCTTAGACTTTGGGAAATCATAAACCTTGGACAAAAAGTTATTATGCAGACAACGTGTTATGAAATAAAATGAAAATAAGGAGAGCACAAATATAAGAACATTATTTCTTATTGTTTCCGATACTTATACATTATATTGAGGGTCCTTATATAAGTAGAGGCCCGTGCATGAATAATAAAATGTTATAAATTCTAATTAAAGCTATTAATGGACCATAAATTAATTATATAATTTTCTATCGGTCAAAGCATATTTTCATCTTTCTCTAAAAAATTCTATTATTAAAAAGAATCGACAACCATAATTTATAATATTTATAATATTATTAATCAACTTATTAAAATTTAAAATTACTTTTGAAAACTAAATAATAATAGTAAGACTTTTCCAAAAGAAATATATTATTATTAAGAAATATGTGAAATTAATTTTAAATTTCAAATTTTTATTATATTTTTCATTTTTTTTTTCCGTACTTCATCATCCTTCCAAAATGGAGAAAATTCTTCCGCAAATTTGGAAGATATTTGTAGCTTAAAATTCTTCTTCCATAATGTACTACTATCTAGTATTAGTGCCATTTTCAAATTAAAAATAATATTCAAGATTTTGTCGATTTTGTCTTTCTTTTTAGACCATTCAAACTCGTCCCTAAATTAATTCTTTCATTTTATATTTATGCTTAATTCGTACATCCTATCCAACTCTCTAAAAGAACTGTTTGTAACATTATTTTCTCTATAAGTGACCGATCATCATTGAAGTACAAATACACTTGATCATCACAAGAGCTAAAAAGGATAAAAAAATTCATTGTAACACGATTTTTAAAATAAGGTTTTATGTCACTATTCTATCGTAATTCATGACCATTGGTTTTATTATTTAATTTCTTTTTACTTTCATTTTTTTTTTATTTAATAATTTAGATTGAATACTGATATCGAACATTATTCTAAAGTTATGCTCCCTATCATTACTCAAAAGAACATTATCATCAATTATGTGTTCACTTTAATTTCCACAAATGAATCTTCCTAATTTTTGGAAACAATGTATGAGATTTCCTTAAAATAAAAGACGTGGCTCATTATCAATTATCTTCCCTCGACATTATGAAATTTTGTTGCATTTGGTAAAGAGTTAACACAAACTCTTGTCGTGTTATTCGCTTCAACTTTCATTCTATTCGAGTAAAGCGATTACATTCATTTACATCCCTTTATAAGCCATCAAGAGCAATAAAGACTCATTCACAAACCATGTTGTAGGAGCATAGTCTTGCTCTAATACCAACTATCCCAGGAAGTGTAGTATGAAAAATACAAAATTACATTAAGATATGAACAATCTTTCTATTCACTGTTAAATCGCTCACGATCGACTACCAATCGATTAATACATCAAAAATTTGTTATTCATTCAAGAATATAGAAGAATTGGAACAAAAGTTTAAAAACTCAATATTTTAATTCAATGGTAACATTTCTTTTGAAGTAGGAGAGTTTAGATATTTATAGCAACCTGAAATTAAAAATAACAAAACAAAGATATTAAATAAATACTCTAAATAAAGAAAACATCTACCTAATAATGACCATAAATTATTGAAAGTCAATGCTATTAATTTTCAATACTTTTAGACAATATATCAAAATTTAAAATTACTCTTGAAAACTAAATAATAATAAAATCTTTTAAAAAGAAAATATCCAGAAAATAATAACTAGAATATGTGAAATTAATTTTAAATTTCTTAGACATTTAACTTATATTTAAAATTCTTATTTTACCAATTAATGCTATTACTTAGTATATATATATTTTCCATTTTTTGGTCCTCATCAAATCTGCAGATGCAGAATGCAACACATAAATGTTATTTTGAGATGGAATTGAATCTATTGATTCGTTGGCAGTTTCGCTCATTTAATTGCAATCGATGATTCTTGAAAAATATGTAGCTTGATTACACTGTATCAAAACTTTATGTCAAGTAATAGTATGTGTTTAATTATATAATAATATTTTGTTAGTATTTTATATATTAAACATTTTTGAGTCACATTTTAGATTATATATTTATTTTTGTAACTAATTCTACTAATATTTATTTTTATCAAGATCAATAATTTATGTAATTCAAGTGAGAAACTTTTATTTTATTTATTGATTTTTTTATTTAAAAATAATATCAAATATTTATGAAGTATTTGTTTTAGACTCATTTAACTAATTTAAAAGAACGTGTAATGAACACACTTAGAACTTCAAAGATATTATATTATAATCGTGTGATACATGCTTTCTGATTTTTAAAATTTAAACGGTGCGTGAAAAGCAATTTTACGCGTTAATTTCACGTGCTTTTATTCCTTACCAACCAGGTAAACAAAAACAGTTAAATGGGTCATGAAACGGGTTGCGAAAAATTTGATTAAAAATAACTTTTCGGTAACCATTTTAGAAAATATAAACATGATATTATTTTCACCAAAAGCTGCTCTATAAAAAATTAAATTTTCATGGACGCATGTACCATTCGGCTTCTCAACAATAATATAGAAACTGCTAACTAAATTATTATTTAACTATTTTTGAAAAATAGTGACTCAAATTGAGCTTATTAAAATGACAAATATAACACTAATTTAGTTGCATTTCTTCACCCATTAAATTAAAATAATAATCTGTTTTACCATTCAATCTACCAACATATAATCAATAATATATTTACAGCCATATTACGAATAATTATGGCTCTAATATCACGGTAAGAAATTTAATTATGTTTGACAAAAGGCATTTTAAATATATAAGCTAAATAATTATTCTTATATAACCTATGATAAAATAAATTAATATGAGATGTATATATTACTCCATGAAAAACTGTATTTTTAGTAGTCTATAATTGCAATAAAAATAGACATTTGGCTCAATGAGTTCATCCTCCTCAATTTATAACACTAACACCCACATACATAACATACACCACATATCATGCCCTCTATATAGCCTAGGTACTATCACTATATATAGGAATTAATGACTTATTATATAATTGTTTGGGCCAAAGAGTGTTTCTTCCAAATATCGCGTTATGACGACATTTTCATTATGTAACTTACCATTTTAACTCTTACGTTGTTTAATCATAACAAACCGTTTTTTTTTTTCCACTTTCACACGAAATAATTTTAGATACTGAAACAAGAAACCACTTTTTTCTCCTACACTCTTTATCGTTATCGTTCTCGCTCTCGTCTTCGCTCTTCATTTCGCTCTCGACTCTCACAAATAGATTGTTTTGTTTGTTGTTTGTTTTCATTAGTTTTTCACTAAAAGACAAAGAGAGAGAGACGATGAACAGTACTATTATTGAAGTTGTTAAAATGCAGAGCTTAGTAAATAGGATATATATAGCCTTGAGCTATACATGATCATCAAGTAGAAGAGCTTAGCTATTGTGTAACTGAATACTAACTAACAAACAAGAATCAAAACTGAAAGTAAGACTTCGTAAGTCTAAACTAATTCTAACATGCCCCTGCAAACTCATGGTAGTGGTAGCACTGTGAGTTTGAACTTTAAACTGAGAAAACGTGTTTCTCCAAGAGGCTTAGTGAGAATGTTAGCAAGCTGTTCTACAAAAGGAGTAAACCGAACATCTAACCGACCAGCTACAACCATCTCACGTACAAAATGGAAATCTACTTCAACATGTTTCATTCGGGCGTGCATAATAGGATTAGCTGTGAGAAATTTAGCACTAATATTGTCAGTAAACAAAATAGGAAGATGAGACTCAACAACCTTTAACTCCTTAAGGATTGACTGCAACCAAATGAGTTCTGAAGAAGCAAGTGCCAAAGCTCTATATTCAAACTCGGCACTTGACCTAGAAACTGTCTTTTGTTTAGAAGACATCCATGATACTAAATTATCTCCAAAGAAAATATTATAACCTCCTGTGCTTCTTCGATCATCAGGGCAACCAGCATAATCTGAATCCGTGAAACCAATCAGACCAAGCACATCTGATTTGTGCAACAGCAGACCATATGATAAAGTACCCTTGAGATACCTTAAAATACGTTTGGCTGCTTGCCAATGAGTGGAGGTAGGAGCATGGAGAAATTGACACAATCGATTTACAGAATAAGCAATTTTAGGTCTGGTTAAAACACAGTACTGTAAGGCTCCCACAACACTACGATATTGAGTAGCATCATCCAACAATTCACCATCAAATTTGGATAGAACACTACCAGAACTCATAGAAGTTTTGAGAGACTTAGTCATATCAAGTCTAGCTTTGGTAAGTAAACCTTTAATATATTTTTGTTGAGATAAATGAAGAGAATCAGTACAATGCTGAACCTGAATTCCCAGAAAGAAATGCAATACACCAAGATCCTTCAGTGCAAATTTTTGTATTGAGTAGACCAATCAGATTCTGAACATGATCTGAGTTGCTTCCTGTAAGTATAATGTCATCTACATAGACCAGTAAAATAGTGATATCTGAACCTGAATGTTGAACAAACATGGAGGTATTAGCCTTGGAATTCTCAAAACCAAGTTCACCGAGACTGCAACTCAACTTTTGGTACCAAGCACGTGGTGCCTGTTTGAGCCCATAGAGTGCCTTAATCAGCTTACAAACCCAAGTAGAGTGTTCTTGTGAAACAAAGCCATCTGGTTGAACCATGTAAACAATTTCTTGTAAATCACCATTGAGAAAGGCATTGTTGACATCTAACTGTCTTAAATCCCAGCCCATTGATAAAGAAAGAGTGAGAACAATACGAATGGTCTGAGGTTTAACCACTGGAGAAAAGGTTTCAGTGTAATCAAGTCCTTCAATCTGATTGTAACCCTTAGCTACAAGTCGTGCTTTGTATTTGTCAAGTGCACCATCACACTTGAGCTTAGTTCTGTAAACCCACAAGGTCCTAGGCAACACTAAGTTTATCTAGTGACCCGCTCTGATACCAAATGAAAGTTTTTAGTTACGGATCAAATATACCTAGAAGGGGGTGAATAGGTTATTTTCAATTTTAACATATATTAATTATGTAACCTAATCACAACGGCCAGACATGCAATCGCGTGTAAAGATAAAATGCGGAATAAAAAAAATAACATGATATTTTTAGGTAAAACCACCGGTCCACCGGACCACCTAACTATCCACTATGAAAATCAATGTTCAATTACAACCATAGGTCCTAGAACTACCCTTCACAGATAGATCCCCCTTTTTGTAATTTACTTACGAGCCGCCACTCCTTTCATAGCCTCCACAAGCTAGGTGTCTGGATCCGGACCAACGTTCCGATCTACTTGAGTCCCACAAGATCAATCGAACCCGTCAACTTTGGTAATTTCGAGTCACACGAAATACCGAGCACGTCACCTGAAACGTTAGCACAAATAGCACAAGTGCAAAGTGTGTCCTAGAGCGGATTCAAACAATGAAAAATCCTAACTAGCAGATTCAATAGCATATAATGTAAAAACAAATCAGCTAGTAAACTCTAGAACTATCATGCAATTCTAAATATCATGAAAGACAATTAGGCACGTGAATTATTCAAACATAACCACACAATATATTTGAACAATTAAAAACAAGAAAGTGCCTAAGATTAATAGATGAAGAGAATAAGATTTTTCGTTACCACACCAATAGGACAGGGAACTAAATCCCAAGTAGCATTAGCTATAAGAGTTGAATGTTCTTGATGCATAGCTTCCTCCCACTCTGGTATGCCACTAGCTTCTTTATAACTGCTAGGTTTAGGTAAAACAATCTGTGAAACCACATGAAGAACCTTAGGCTTAAGAGAACCTGTCTTAGATCGAGTAATCATATGATGTCCTGGCATAGGAGATAGAGGTGGAAGATCAACTGTCAATTTTCCAAAGACAGGTGCAAGGTCGTGATTAGTACTAGAAAGAGGAGATATAGGTGATATAGAGGAGTCAGAAGAGTTTGAGGACTCAGGCTATAAAGAAGTAGGATACTGATTTGCAGTTTGAACTGAAGACAGGTGATGATCTTGAGCAGGATATTCATTCTCAGTGGGAGATGAAGAGAAGTTATTATCTTCTGTAGAGTGACTATTCTTAGTTTGAGCAGAAGGCTTATCAACACAGAGAAGTGGTGGACACACAAGGGAATAGAACTCTTGTGTATCAACATGAGTAGGAGAAGCCCTAGAGTATGTGACTGAGAAATGAAAGGAAAGACAAGCTCATCAAAACGTACATGCTTGCTACTGTAGATCTATTTGGTTTGCAAATTAAAGCAAAGATAACCTTGTTGTTGAGGTGCATAACCAAGAAATACACAAGGTTGAGATCTGGGTTGTAACTTATGACTGTTATATTGTTGAAGAGAGGGAAAACATAAAGAGCCAAAAGTTCTTAAGAAATTGAAGTCTGGAATCTTATGATATAGCAGTTTAAAAGGTATTTGCTGGTTAAGAGCTTTAGTAGGCAGTCACATAGACAGCTGTTCTAAAAGCATGAACCCAGTATCTGAGTGGTACTCCACTATGAAGCATTAAGGCTAGACCTCTTTCAACCACTCGACGATTTCGAGTTTCAACCACCCTATTCTGCTCAGAAGTATGAGCACATGTTTTCCTATGGATAATACCTATGTTGCTCAGCTTAAAGGACACAAAACTGAACTCCAAGCCACCATTAGTTTGAATAGACTTGACTTTATAGGCAAAATTCCGTTCAATCATATTCACAAAAGAAGTAAGAACTATCTCAGCTTCATTTTTGACTTTAAGGAAAAAGATCCACATAAAACGTGTACTGTCATCCACTACAAGCAAGAAGTATTTAGCACCAGTGCTGCTAACAATAGGTGAAGTCCACAAGTCAGCATAAAGTAAGGCAAAAGGTGTAGCACACGGCAAATGTGTATGTTTAAATGGTAACTTTTTGGATTTTGACATTTCACAGGAAACACAGAGGTGATTAGAGTGAACATTGGAACAAGAAACTAAAGAAAATTTTACAAGCTGGTTCAACACATCCTGAGAAGGATGAGCCAGTCTATTATGCCATATATCTGGCTTTATTACACTAAACACAGAAAAAGTACAATTAGCTGCAGTAGGTGGTGTAGAACAAACAGCTGGTACCTGACATTAAACTTTTTCTTTCAACCTGTACAAACCTCCTTCAGCTTTCCCTTTGACCAGCACTCTCTCTATGGATGCTTCCTTCACAGAGAGGCCAGTAGAGTGAAACTCTATAACTACATTGTTATCATGACATAGTTTGTTCACAGAAACTAAGTTATGAGAAACTGAGGGTGTGTGCAAAACATCACGAAGCTGAAGTGAAGTATCAACATGAGAAGAAGAAAGATTAGTACTGCCAAAATTTTTAATGAGAAGAGAGGTATCATTACCTACTGAAACTCCTTCAGATCCATTATAAGGAGTAGAGGTTGTCAAATTTTCTGAACTTTTGGTAAGGTGATGTGTAGCACCTGAGTCCAATAGCCATCCCTCATGAATTTGACTGGATGAACCTGCAAACATTGCAATTGCCTTACCACTACTAAGTAAGTCACGCAGTTTAAAGCACTTATTAGCTGTATGACCAAATTTACTGCATATTTGACATTGAATGCAATTAGAAGATCCTGAACATGATCTGAGTGATAGGAGTTTGCATGATTCTTATTTTGTCAGTATGTATTGAAAGAAGTTTGCTTAGGCTGATAATCTGAACTTCGTTGTAAGAAATCATGAAGATTCCAGCCAGATCCACTATAAGAAGATCGAGAAAATCCACTAGTATTATTTCTGTAAGGCGCCTTGTGAAAATTAGCTACATTAGCTTGAAGCACTGAATTTGCACCAGAAAAGTTCTTTTGAGAAATAAGTCTTCGATCATACAGCATCAATTGACTTTGAAAATCTTCAAAAGTCACATTCTCACTTCTCATTAACATAGTCATAGAAGACACAAAAGAATTATAATCTGAATCCAAACCTCCAATACCATACAAAATCAGATCGCGTTCAGAGATTTCTTCTCCTATTGCTGAGAGATTATCAGCTACTCCTTTTAGCTTCAATGTATAATCTTCAACAGACAAGTCATTTTTGCGAAGTGTTTGCAACTCAAGTCGAAGATCCATAATTCTTGCTTGAGATGATGCAGAAAATACTTTCTCTAAGGATTGCAACTATCGAGCTGCTGAAGCACCACGAGGAAGATGCAAATGCATCGAAGAGGAAACTGAACCATAAAACCAAGATTTAACAAGATTATTCAACTTGTTCCACTGAAGAAATTCAGGATTAATACAGGTATTATTAACAAGAAACTGTGAAGGAGGTGTAATAGAAAGATCTATTAGATCTTCTAAGCCATAAGTAATGATAATCGATAGGATCTGCTCTCTCCAAATTAGGTAGTTTGTGTTATCCAGTTTAACTGTAAAACTGAGATTTACTGGGGGAACAACAAAGTTCGCATAAGCAGATTGATTTCTATATAACGGAGCAGCTACTGTAGCTACTCGTGATTCATCAGAATTACGTGGAACAGATTGTTGTCCTCATGGTGTGGTTGCCATTGTAGCTCCCACTAAAGCTTCAAGGTATGAATGCTCGTTTGGCTCTGATACCATAAAAGACAAAGAGCGAGACACGATGAACAGTACTATTATTGAAGTTGTTAAAATGCAGAGCTTAGTAAATAGGATATATATAGCCTTGAGCTATACGTGATCATCAAGTAGAAGAGCTTAGCTATTGTGTAACTGAATACTAACTAACAAACAAGAATCAAAACTGAAAGTAAGACTTCGTAAGTCTAAACTAATTCTAACATTCACTTTTTGTTTGTGATTCTTTTAGTTTGCTGCTTTATCACACTGCTGTTGCTTTCATAATCAAAACAGGTTTGTGTTCTTCATTTTATTATTGTTATATTTTTCATTTCATTTTTAGATTTTTGCTTTACATATTATATAGTGTAAAATAAGTTTTTTGTATTTTTCGTCATTGTTCGTTTGAAAATAGTCGGTGTTGCTTCATTGTATATTGTGATACGCTTTAAATTAGTATTATTCAATGTTTGTTTCTTAATTTTTAGTGCGTTCTTTAGCATTTAGATTTTACTATTTTTCTCGTTTAACTTGTTCTCACAAACAAGTTTTCATCTTTTTTTTTGTTGGATTTGGTTTGCATGTTGAAGTTAGTGTGTATTTTTGTGATGTTTAGGTAGAATATTTTGTATTTTATATTTGCTTTTTTGTCATTTTAGTTTTATTTTGTGATATTTTTATGTGTTTTTTATTTTCCTGTCCATGTTGTGATGAATGTCATAATTTCATGTTTTTTTTTTTAATTTGTTGTCATGATCTTGTTTTTTGTTGTATTTTTTTGTTTACGTTTCAATAAGTTCTTTATATTTTACTTTATTATATGATGTTTAACAAGAAGATATTGGATTCTCCTTTGGCAAAGGATACAAAGAAGTCTTGACATGTAGTTGGTGATGATTGTGGCGAGGTATAATACATTTTTTTTTTCTGTTTGATATATCTTATATGTTTTTATTTTATTTTATTTTAGTTGTGTATGTCAGTTGTTGTGATTATGTAAATTTTTACACATTGATGGTGTAAATATGTAACAGGTTACATATAATATAATATGACATGTTATGTAACGGATTACATAGTATGTAATACTTATTACATACATGATGTAATATGACATATTATATGTAATACATGTTACATACATATACCATGAGTACATAACAAATTACATATAACATATAATATTTTGTGATATGTTGCATACTGATGGTGCAGGTATGTAACATGTATTATATACATGATATATCATATGTAATAAGTGTTATTTTGGATGAATAATCTTTGGTTTGTTATTTAGTATATAAGTTATTTTTGTCTTTTAGGCTTTATAACTTGAGGGTAACAGATTGTTTCCTAACGAGATATTTCAGATACGTAATGGTTGTAGTTTATAACCACATAATGATGGCCTAAATAACGAGTGTTTTGAATGAAGAACAAAAGGCAAGGTTTTAACAATCTTATTTTAGTAATTTTTTCAATTTACCTATCTATAAATTTAGTAGATAGCTTATTCACTCTCCTTTTAAAAAGATGCTTGCCATGCAAGTCTGTTAAGGAGTTATGGTTCAAGATTAATTCCAAAATTATTAGGTTTTCAAGAACTAAATTTTGGGTGACAACTAGATTGTGTTTGTTAAATGACGATGAGACATGTGATGTTGACCAAGGGTCTACATCTTTTATGGAGAAATACTTTGGTAAATTGATAATCATTCAATATTTGGAGTTTTTGGTTAGCTATATTGGGAAGCTAAGTCTGCATTCTATCAATTAGCAGAAGAAAAAACATAATAAAAGTATTGTAACTATTAAGAATGATATTTCCCCTGTTAAGAAGTGCGGTGAATGGGTCCATTCTAATTTCGAATTTGTTTATGTCTGCCTTGATAATGCTGTTATAATATGTCTAATTTATTTTTTTAGAGTGTGGGTTAATTGGAAGGTTGAAAAGGCTTTTTATATGTCGAGAAGCTTTGTTGTCGGTTTCTGATTAAGATAAATTTAACAGTTATACCTAGGGTGATATAGTATTCAACTATCTTTTTGATAGCTTGAAGAAATATTATATCCACATGTGTGAACAACCAACTAAAACAAGAGGAAGATGAGAGAATCTGCTATTAAATACTTGGTTTGAGCTTAACATTCCAAGTGTGAATGCATGATGTCATTCCTGAGATTGAAAATGACTTGGCTATATGTTTGAACGATGATTTTCCAACGATGTTGAAGTGGTCATCAACTTTTACTCCTAATTTTGGCACTATGCAAGCTATTCTAAATAAGCCATATCAGTTAATAATTTATCAATATGCTTATTACACATAATAAGTATGGTTACACCCCTTGTTCATACCTTTTAGTAGTATTTTTGATTTTGTTATGTTATATGTAAATGGTTACATATATGGTTCATGAGTATATAACATTTTACATGTCATAATATGTAAGTATGTTTCATACCTATTTTGTAGGTATGTAACTAGTTATATATGACATAAAGCATGATTACACCAAGTATTTAGCATGTGTTACATATGTTACATACATGCCCTATGAGCATATAACAATTTACATATAACATGATATGTATGTAATACGTATTACATACTTGTACCATCAGTATGTAACATATTACATATTATGACATATGTCATATGTAAACTATTACATACTCATGAGGCAGGTATGTAACATGTATTACATATGACATCTCGTGTATGTAATAGTGTTACATACATGCAACATGAGTATGTAAAAGATTACATAATCTGTTACATACTCATGGTGCATGTATGTAACACGTATTACATACATATGTAAAATTGTTATTATATCCTTAATTTTTGTTGATTATGTTTTGATATTGTTTGTATTTTTTTATTTGTAAGTTCGTGTGAATACTATTCTGTCATACGAGAATGCTCCTTATTTTATATCTTTACTTTTTCATGTTAAAGTTGTTTATTTTGACGACGTTGTGATGTGTCAAAGTCACTGGGCTGGTTCTCAAGAACAACCAGTTGATGAGGTGTCATTGAAGCAAAAATTGGATTCTATAAAAGATAATTATGAACCTATTGATGAAGGTTTAAAGGATAAGCCAAAGTTTTCAACTTCAAATATTTTAGAGGGCTTATTTGGAAAGTTATCATCTTATATTAATGAGAAATTCAAGAAATAACAAGCATATATTGATGAAAAGTTTTACCATTAAAAACAATTTCTTGATGATTTGCTTGCAAATATAAATCCTTTTGTATCAAAATTTTTAGTCGATATGTTTTTTGGTTAATGTTGAAGCTTACATATAATTTAAATATTTATATAACTAAGTACATTTTTTATACATTTGTTTGTTTGTTTGTAGTCACAACATACAACTAGGCTTAGTAGATCTCAATTAAATATTTGTTTTGCACCTATCCCTCCTAAAATGTCTGATATATATGAGAAGACAAGTAATACAGATGATGTAGATTGGCCATCTTTTAATCTTGGGATAGAATTTGTGTCTTCACAGATTTTGTGACCAAATGTCTCTCACCTTCCTCTAATCCCAATTTTGTTAGTGATATCATTGATTAGTTTGATCACGTTGCAGAATTGTATAGAACTGGTTGTAAATTAAGGTAATCTTCTAATTCATTGTTCAAAAACTATATATTATTTGTAATGGAGAGAGATAAGAGAAAAATTAAACCTTCACGAGCTTTTTATAGTACAATATTTGTGTTCTAATAAGAAGGGTATTTCTCTTGTATATGATGGACTTGAAGTTGGTGTTGTTGCTTCAGTTAAATGTGTTAGTATTGCAACTCAAGTTTTAGATATATGTAAGGATGATCAAACTTTGGAGCGTCCTACTGCCCATATCAACCTTTACTTGTTGGATGGTAAAAGAATTTATGCATTGGTTCAAGAGACACTCCCTGTATGTATATTTATTTATTTATTTATATTATCTGCAATATTTTTTTGGAATTTTAATAATTTTTTAATTTTTACTATTATTTGTAGTAAACCTATTAAGCTTCATTACTATGACTTGACTGTTGGTAAGGAGTATTTATTTACCCTATTGAAAAGTAGAGTTTCAAATTTACATAATATAGTAAGTTCTAGATTTTTTATTTTTAACTTATTCAATAATTTATTTTTTCAAATTTTTTGCTCAACCAATATATTTTATTCATTTTTTAGTAAATTTTACTCATATATTTAGAAACTTTGTTGCAGCATATGGATGCTATTTTATATGGAATTTGAGCATGGATGACTAGGTATCTAAACACTTTTGGTTTGAAGCCCCATAATATTTTGAAGGCATTGTTCAGTGTATATTTTTTGTCCTTTTTGGCTTTGAAAACATAAAAGTACCATATGACATACATGTGTGATATGTAACATGTTATGTAATATATAACAGATTATATAGTATGTCATATGTCATATGTAATATGTTACATACTCATTGTGAATGTATGGGACAGGTTACATATCCATCAACTAAATCTTTGACTTAGTACATACAATTGCTAAATCTGTAATATGTGTTATATACCTGCACCATTAGTATAAAACAGTAATGTTCTAAAAGGTATATAATATAATACGTAATTGCACATGTCGCAAACAAGTAATATAATGATAAGAAAGATCGTTCTCACGAATATTAGAATATTAGAAAGTATTGTAAAAATTAACTAATAAAATTAATATTGGATGTTTTTGTATATCAAAATAAATTAAAATAATAAACACGAGATGACAAAAGTAAAAATAATAAAACAAAGTTAAACAAGAATGATAGCAAGAATCTTAAGTGGATAAATCAGTTAGGATTACAAATGTAACAAGTGATGTAGTCAGACTGCGTTGTTGTAGCAATGTTCTGGCAAAGTGCACCAGTAACTAGAATTACGAAAATTACAACGGATTTTTCCGAATCTGCAATGTTTATAATTTCCTAGGCTCAATGAAATACATTCCTATGTGCAACTGAGTCTAAGAACAATATTTAATGCACCAATTTCTTTGGATTATGTGAGACAATTATATATTTCTATATTAATTGCAATTTTAATTATTATCCTTAGATTCAAATTAAACACACATTATTCAAACTTCATCCAACTTCAACTAACCTTTCCAAAATTAATCTCAGTTTACTATCCTATCAATTAATGATCAAGCAATCAATAAGAATTAATCAATAAAATAAGCGTTGAATAACAAGTACCCTTTAGCCATAGCAAAGCAGAAATCTTTAAAATTGAAGAACAAAGACTACAATCACTTGCACATCTACAACCCTAACTGAAGGAAAATTAGTCAAACATATCTATGAAATCAAATATTAATTTATGAAAAATTAAAATTAGATCCATTGAGTTGTAGAAATTGAAAAGCAAACAAAGAATAATAGAAAAAAAAAATCAATAAAACCCCCTTTAATTAAATCTCAATCAATTGGATTACAAATCTCTAACTCTCTTTTGCTTTCTTCAATTTATTCATGTGAAACTATCCTTGCGTTGCTTTTATCCTCTGATCTGCGTTGCCTCTGTTTTCTGGTCTCTTTCCTTGCCGTTCTGCTATGGTTGTTTGCTGCCCTATTTTTCTCACTAGTTTTCACATTGAATTGGCCTCTTTTATATGTTCTTCCTAGGTTTAATTGATAAGAGATGATATATTTGTATTAACTTTCAAGTTTGCCCTCAAATATGTGAGTCATAAACTGCCCTTATCGTCATTTTAATAAGAAGCCCAAATCCAACTGCAAAAATCCAATTGATGGCAACCACTAGGTGTGTTGTGTAATTTATTTAGATAATAGAATATTAAAATCTATGATTCATTGAACATACCCAATGTTATAGACAAATGCAGTCATTAGGAGTTGTTATTCATATTTTACTACATTCAATTGGATACTATGGTTATGGCAAAGATTGTTAAGGTGATCCTTATGTAGCTTGGCTTATTTTTGTTATTGAGGACATCTCAAAGCAAACTGACAAGTAATACTTATATTTTTTTTTTCTTGTTTGTTTTTAATTTTGTACTTTTGAAACTATTTATATTTCTAATTACTCCATTTTTTTTTATTTTACAATCATAACTGTGGTGTTTGGTGCTAGAAGTTTATGAAAATTTTCATTCGTAGATGGACATTTGATATGATTAGTTCTATTCCTTTTTAAAAAATTAAAAGTATGTATTGTATCTAGTTTTATTGTAATGGTGGTAAGCTTAATCTAGAATATTAGTTCTATGTAATCATAATATCTATTTCAAATAAATGTTCTATCTTAATTTTATTTTTTTGGACTTTGAATGACAAGCAGCAGCAAATGCGTAAAGCCTTTGAATGGGTGATACTTGTTATTTAGTTTTTTTTTTCTTTAGAAGCATTGTTTTTTCATAAAAGCAAATGTAAATATTTGTACTCTACTTCCAGATACCATCAACAACAAAAACAGTTCAAGTAGTAGTTAGAAGTGTTGTTACCTTTAAAATTTGATGTCGATAATAGATATATAATATGTTACTTATTATAACGAACAAGTTTTAACAAGTTTCATGTTATAATAAACAGTTTATAACATGTTTCATTTTATAATAAATAGTAACAGTTTTCATATTATAATAAACAATATAACATGTTTCAGGTTATAACAAACAGTATGTAATAGGTTATAAGATGTAAAAAATAATAACGAGTTACATAGGTGCATCATCGGTATGTAACAATTTACATATAAAATATGTCATATTATATAAACTGTTACATGTTATGTATTCTATGGTGTAAGTATGTAACAAATATTACATACATACCATGTTATATTAGCTCCCTTTTTCAATTCTTGAAATGTTTAACCTTAATTTTGATTTCTCTTATGATATGCCATCATTTTTCTTCACAATTGGTGCCAACGCTAAAACATCTCTTATAGAAGTTGGTAAGTTTCACTTGCTTTTAGGTTGTATTAGATATATTGGAGCTTCATAAGCAAGTTACAAGTTGCTTGTGTGGTAGTATATTGAGCACATGGACTCCATTGGTTGCTTCCTCACTGTGCATGTTACAATTACATGTATACAAGGTATTTGTAATGCTTGAAACTTACCACAAATGCATATTTTAGTTTTAAGGCCTACAATGTAACGACCATTTTTTTTTTTTTGACTTGTGATATATAGTTGTTAATGTCACCTACTTGCAATTGTTCTGCTTTGATTTTTCTCCTTACAATCTTATATTTTACCCATTTTATAAGTATCATCATCTCTATTGTAGCTATTCTTCTTTTTACAAACTAACCTTGGATCATATCTCATACTTCTCTCAATAAATATGTTACAAGAGTGTCTTTAGCATGTCTCAAAATTGAATTTATGTATTCAGCGTTGTTTGATGTCATGAAATCATATCTTGTTGTTAGAGTTGGACATTTGATCCTTGCTCATG
This sequence comes from Elaeagnus macrophylla, assembly GCA_029378325.1. Classification (NCBI taxonomy): domain Eukaryota; kingdom Viridiplantae; phylum Streptophyta; class Magnoliopsida; order Rosales; family Elaeagnaceae; genus Elaeagnus; species Elaeagnus macrophylla. Next base: position 32,695,315 of record CM055640.1, on the reverse strand, counting down.
TTGACAAATCAACTTTTAGTAATTGTTTCATTACTCCTTTGGATGCCTCATTGATCATTTTTGCGTTCTTATTGAATTCATCTTCATTGTGGGCATAAGCTGCTAGCTTGAAATACTTGTTAACTGCTTTGTTATAGCAATTGGTTATGAGGTTTTGTTTCATGTGATAGTAGCAATAACAATGATGTGCCTTGTTTTCAAGGACAATACTGATAGTTGATTTTATTGCTAGATTTTTGTTTGAAACTATGACCAAGTTTTTCATTTCTCTAATAAGCATTTTTAGTCTTCTAAATAACTATTTCCATGCTTTTATGATTTTTCCATCTACTACCCTAAATACAATAGGGTAAATTTACATTACATAATATATTTAACTATGAATATACCGTAGATGTGTAATGTGATTTTTATTTGTAAATAGTGCATATAACCTGTTACATATCTACACCATCAATATGTAATAATTTACATATAACATATGACATACTATGTAATCTATTATATACTGATAGTGCAAGTATGTAATACGTGTTACATACATTATATGTCATATGTAATACGTGTTACATACTTGCATCATGAGTGTGTAACAGATTACATATAACTTATGACTTATTATGTAATCTGTTACACACCGATGGTGTAGGTATATAATACATATTACATACATGATATGGGAAAGAAAATAATATTCATATAAATGTAATCTCACACCTGGTTGTTTCCATCCTTTATTACAACAAATAATACTCCTTATTTTTTCTTTACAAATGTTCTATCTATTATTATTATAGGTATCATATATTTGATAAATCCATTAATGCATGCACTTATTGCCATGAAACCGTATCTAAAGTTGGAATCAATATTTGTTTTTATCTTTGTATAAGAACCTTGGTTTGCTTCTTCCAACATGTAGAAAAGTCCATAAAGTTCATGTATGAATTCTTTGGATTGCTCCTAACATTTTTTATTGCTTCTCTTTTTCCCATGATTGCCCTTTTGTATGTGATTTGCGCACTTGCTTTGCATTTGATGTCAGAAATGATATCATTGGGTCTTAATTATCGACTGGTATCTCGGTAAATATCTTTAGTGTTCTCAACTACGTATTTATAAGTAGCATGTTTTTTCATGTTGATCTTTATAAATTTGTGAACATGTATAAAATGTATTAGATTCACTGATTTTATTTGCTGCAAGCTCTCATTCACAACTATCATCCTTGCATTTCATTCTTATGGTTTTCTTGTTAGAATTACCAACTTTGCAATGAAATCTTCCATTTATGACCAATGTTAAGACATGTAAATTGAGCTCTTCCTTACTGTTGTACACATTCCTATTATATAAGCCTTCATCATCTTTTAAATTTGTTGCTGAGTTAGTTTCAATTCTTGTATCTGCAGTTACAAATTCTGCACTTGTAGTTAGACTGTTCTCATCTTGGAATGTTTGCTTGTTTGTTTGTATTACATAAAATTTTTTATATTCCTCATTTTTTTGGCCTACATTTACTTTCATGAAGCATTAAACATCCCTATCATTCACATGGTTACAGCTATATGAATACCCTTACACTTCATTTTAATGTTGACATCTCCTTCTAAGTGTAAAGTAGCACATATTTTTTCCTTCAATTGCAGCATGATCACATCATTTTTTAAACATATTTCATTTAGAATGCCATTTATGTATATCTCATCTCTATTTTGAAATATTCATTTTCCATTATGGATAAGTAGTATTCAAATTTTTGGTCACATATTGTAATTATATTGAATAAATTCAAATCAATAAATTTAAATTATGCTAGTATATGTACAGTGATTTTGTATAATATAAAATATTGAGTATGTAATCTATTACATACTTGTGATGTAAAAAATGACTTGTAACACATACAATATAACCTATTACATACTTGTGATTCAGTATGTAACATGTTACATATTTATATAATAAAAAAAAGACTTGTAACACAAACAATGTAATTGGTTACATACTTGTGATACAGTAAGTAAATGATTATATACTTATAAGTAAAAAAAGACTTATAACACACACCATGTAATCTATTACATACTTATGATACAGTATGTAAATGGTTACTTACTTATATGTAAAAAGAACTTCTAATACACAAAATGTAAAATGTTACATACTTGTGATACAGTATGTAAATGGTTACATAATTAGATAAACAAAATTGTATGTTTCTACTACAACTCATAATTAGCTATTACAAAAGTGTTCATAAAGTACGAGAAGGAGATTAATACAAGCAAGTATTTGTTGAAGAAGATTATTCTATTTTATTTTATTTGCAAATTTTCATGAATTACTTCATATGTACAGATTTACATTCAAGTTTTACATATATTTTAAAGTCATTGATTTTTACTCATAGAAGTTATTTTTATAAATTTTGCATCATAATTTTTATAAAAAATTGTACAATCTGTTTTCTTCTTGTTTTTAGAGCTGCTGAGTAATACTTCTCTAATCTTTTTGAGAGATAGTGAAGTGCGAAATCAAAATGAGATGCTATGTTTCAAGCGCTCTTACGTTCACACATATTACATGTGATGATTTTGTTAATTCGGTTCATCACGAGAAAATTGCGAGAGTATGTGAAAAATGGCTCAGTAAATCTGTTTATAGTTTGTTGTATTTATTTTTTAGCCCTAAAGGATATTTCTATAATTTATCTAAATTATGGGTATTTATTTTTTAGCCCTTTTCTAAAAGGGTGTTTCTAATTTTATTAGTTACGAAAATATTAACTTACAACAATATGTAAGTTATTTATGCTATTTTCTCCTGTATATAGTGCTTAGTGTGGGCTATTTTTGATGTTTTTAGTATAGTGGGCTAATTTAGTAGACCCGTTAGCTCATTTGAAATAGACGGGCTCATAGGCCTTTGCACAAATAATTAACTATAATTTAGCTCATCTTATTATGATGTAATAAAATTATATATGCTAATTTTATCCATTATTTTATATGTGATTGATTTAATTAAATAATTATATTAATTTATAAAATAATTCAATGTTAAATGAAAACGTCTTCATTTTTTTTTCTTTCTTTTTTTGCATAAATGATTTTTTTTCGTTGGTCAATGTATAATGGGTTTATGCTTATCATAAGTTTTGTCAAAAGAAATACATAGTCATATAGAGAGCGCCTTAGCACAAGCTCAAGAAGCTGATGACCCATCTTCTTGTTCTACATGCTGATTAGTAGTACCACAAATATAAGAAACCTGTAATGATATTTTTATTAAAAGTGATTTGAAGTAAAAAAAAAAAAAAAAAATTTTGCAAAGAAGTGATTTTAAGTAAATTGTTTAAGTGTTTGTATGTTTATAATATTATTAGAAATAATTTTAAATGATATTTTAATAACCATTTTAATAAAAAGGATAAAAAGGTATGAATCAAAAATTATTTTTAAATAATTACCTATCATGAATATTATCAGTTTTCATGAGTCAAATTTATAAATAATGTAGAAAATATTTTTAATAGTTATTTTACATTGATATATTTATTTGCATATAAAAGGTATTATTAAGTGTGCAAACAAATCTCATATTAAAAAATAAGAATAGTAAATTATGTATATAGTTTGAATGAACTACTCCTATGAATATGTTAATCTTTTGGGTTAAAACCCAAGGCCCAACAAGTGGTATTAGAGCCGGGGCCTATTTGCATTATTTGGCCGCACAAAAGATGGATCTCTAATTTAAAAATGGACATGTGTAGGCAACCAAATGACTCAAGTTTGAACAAATGGTGGGCCCCTTGTTGGATGGCGTTGGAAGTTTTGCAATATTTTCTAGACTCATTTAAACTCTTGAGGTTTGACGTGAGGTTTTTTTTGCCTTTTCTTATCACACGTTTGAACTCGATAGAGTATAAATTCTTGTTTGATAGATGCGACTTAATAGCTAATCATTGGTATTAGAGCATGTTTGGAGTCTAAGGGTGGCAAATGTGTATTGTTTGAGGAAAGTTTATTAGGTGCACAAATAAGTTTCACTTTGAAAACATATGAAGAGCAAATTAAAAAAATAGTTGGGATAGGTAATTCTTTTTAGTTGGTTAACCTTTTAGATTAGAACCCCGGACTCAACAAACCCAATTTTTCATACAAAAATCTTTCTTGTCAAAGACCTTAAGAAAAGTTTGGCACATTAAAAGTCATTTTTATTTCTACCGTTCTCCAACTAGAAGAGTGTATATGGGGCCATGGTTAAAACCTAAGTTAGAGTGTAGTTCATCTAATAATTAGATAATAAGATTCATCTTTTTTTTAAATCACATGTTCATATCATACTAAATAATATTGTATCCCAAAAAAAAAAAAAGTAAAGATAAAGTTAGAGCAATTGGAATTAAAACCTACTTTAAATCTAAAGAATATGAAGTTTCAAATGTACTGGCAAATAGGTAATGAAATCAAGAAAACTTTGAACCACTTCTACAAATAGTACATTTTTTAAAAAAGGAAAAGAAAAATATTTTTATCTCAACTTAATGTAACTAAGTTATACAATTATTTTAACATCTTATTTTTCTATTTTAATATTAAATTCAATAATAATATGTCATTTAATGCATATAAATGGGATTTTAACCTAGGGTCAGGTATTATTTTAAGTAAGGCTCGCTTGGTATAAGTGTGTGATCATGATTAATTTAAGTTCTTTTCCACGAATGCTTCAAAATCATATATTTACATGCTTAAAATAATATTAAGATGAATAAGATATTGAGAAGGAAAAATATGGTGTTTTGTGTTTGTCTTGCATGGTAAAACCACCAACACATAAAATACTTTATATAACATTTACTTTTCTATAAGAAGTAAGTTTAGAGAAAGAAATAGTTCATGCAGTTTTTGTTTAAAAAACTCCATGACTTTCTTTTTCTTTTAAAATTTACGATCAATAAAAGCATCACTATTTTAGGAAATAAAGTACTTGCCCAATGCTGGTAAAAATGGTAATTGGAGTGTTATTCCACAATCCTAGTCCACCAAGAAATGTTTGGTGTCTCATGTCAAAAGACTTGCATTCGAGTTTTAAGAGTATCATAGTAAACATTTGTTTAAGACCAGTTTAAAAATTTTTATTTTGTATTTATTTATTATTTTGGATATTGTTTTAGACAATTGTGGCATGTTTGTTTTGTTTGTGTTGTATTATTTTATTATAGTAATATGTTTGGCTTGTTTTGAAGCTTGACTAATTAAAATAGCTTGTAAGTGGACAAAAATAAACACGTGATAAGGCGTGGGTCTCTACCAAATATGACAACTTATATATAAATTATGATATTTAAATTCTCCTTTAGCAAACTTTTATAGCAAGCATCAATTTCAGACCATCTTTTCAGGCAAATCGTGTTCAATCAAACCTAGAAATGACTGCAGAGACGCTAACCCAACCAAACGGCGTCCTTGAAAATGGCAAGAAGTGAAAGCTAAATTTCATGTTAAGGAAACGAGATAAGTAAAGCTAATATTTGACATACATATCATCCTTGCATTCCAGTTTCCTATTATACTCATATATCATATATTATTTGACATACATATCATCTGCAGGATAGAGTGATAGAGTTATTTTAATACGTTCTGGACTAAATACTAAAATTTTAAGTAATATAATTTTTGACCTTTTATTGATTTGATAAGTAAAGCTAAATTTCATGTTAAGGAAACGAGATCCAATATAAACAGTAGCGAAATGTCAGTATCTCCCACATTTTCTTGTTGGCTTGATCCGAGCACCATAGGGGTCATTGGTATGGCAATTGCCACTGTTTCCAGACTGTTCTGGAGGAATAGGAATACTTCTAAGCTGCTTCCTCACATTACCATTGAGATTGTTGTTGTAAAGAGTAAGATACTGAAGTTGTTTCAATTGGGTTATCTCCAAAGGTATTTCTCCTTCTAAGAAGTTATTGGACAAATCCAACAAATTGAGGCTTGAGAGGTTACCAATGGTCGATGGTATCGGACCAACAAGATGATTGGTGCTAAGGTTGAAGACAGAGAGGTTTGGGAATGAAGTGAAGTTGAATTCAGAAAGTGTTCCTGTCAGGTTCAAATTGGTGAGTGTGATCTCTGTGACTGTTTTTGTGGTGTCGTCACAAACAAGACCAAACCAGTTGCAAAGATTGTTAAGGTTTGTTTGGGACCAGGAGTTTAGTGAAGATGGAGCAGAGGAAAAGCTGTTTTTCCAATAGATCAAAGCTTCTGCTTGTGTATTTTTTGGAGCAAATATAGCATTACTCAGTGGAAGGATGGAAATAAAGTGAATGTGAAAGAGTAGAAAAAGAAAAGGAAGATTTGGTTTCTGAAAGGTTTTCATGTTGAGATTTGTGTGAGTAAGAGTGGCTCGTTTTGTTTTTGGCTAAACAAGTAAGTGTGGCTTGTTTATTACTTTGGTTTAGCTTTTATAGATTTGGGAGACAGGTAACTGTTCATAATCCTGAACGCAGGAATGACACAAGTAGCCAAAAGTGAGGTTGACAAGTAGCTTGGGACACCTAAGCATGAGAGGCCGTGGGTTGTAACTATATGAAGTATGATATTTAAATTACCCATCATTGTCAACATTGATTTGGATGAAAGGTTTTCATGTTGAGATTTGTGTGAGTAAGAGTGGCTCGTTTTGCTTTTATAGATTTGGGAGATAGGTAATTGTTCATAGTCCTGAACGCAGGCATGACACAAGTATCCAAAAGTGAAGTTCACAAGTAGCTTGTAAGGGACACCTAAGCATGAGAAAGGCCGTGGGTCTTGACCAGACACGACAAATTATCCATCATTGTCAACATTGTTTGTTGCAGAACTTTGATAGCAAGCACCAATTATAATTTATTTATCTTCGATTATTTGTTATTAAGTTTTCACTTTTTTTATTTATGAGTCATCTATTTTGCTCTTATTTTGGTTCTTTATGGCTCTATAAAGATTCTAAAATAACTAAAAGGTAAGAAATTATTTTGCAATTTATACGTTTTCTATAATAATTCTAAAACAAGCAAAAATAATTATTTTTTTTTTAATGTTAGCTTTATATTTATATTTTTGGAAAAATTAAAAATTCAAGAATATGAAAAGAAAAAAAAATAATTCAATACCAAACATAATATAGAGTTTGTGTCTACCCATTATAGTTAGCACCCAAAAGCAGTATTATTATTATTCTATACAATTCAATACGGCTATATATATATATATATATATATATATATATATATAAAGTTCAATATGTTATACTAAACAAGCCCTTAAATTTTTAGTAATCTACTTTTGCTTCTTTTATCCTTCTCGCTCATAAACAAACAATTATTATGAAAACATATAATAATCAATAAAGTAACTCGCTCGTTCAAAATTAAACCAAACCAAATTGAGTTTTAGTTTAAAAAATATAAAAATTAATTTATATCAAGTTGGTTAATGTTTTAATGTTTATAAATTAATATTTAATTAAATCGATCTATATATTATTAATATATGTTATTTAGTTTTTAATTATATATTTTTGTAATATATGTGTGTATATATAAGGATATGATCTGTGTACATTGTTCATCTTAAAGTAAGCATTATTGGGACAAATTAATCTTATTTTAAAAAATGAGTATAAAACATATAAAATTTAACAAATTTTATACCTTATATGAAAAATATTTGATAGTAAAATTTAAAAAATATATTAAAACTAAATCCTAAATTTTAATATTATATTTTAAAATTGATTTAAATTAGCTTGATTTAAATATATGACTATTTTATTATTAGATCTAAATTACTTTTTTTTTTATACATATTCTCAATGCATTCTGATTTATGGAGTTTTTCTATATTTAAATGTGCATAATTATACTTTAGATATATGTAAACTTTTTTAATTAAATATTTAATCTTATTCATTTATTTAGCATGAACAAGCAAAACAATTTATATTCACTTAAAAATAAGTTATTTAAATAGTAAGCTAAATCTATTAAATTGATATGAATTGATTGGTATAGTATTCTCAAATCAATATAGTATGATTTATTGATTTAGTAAATAAACATATTTAAGTTTAATTAACATTTTAGACAAAAATTTAGCATAACGAAATTACATTCATTACTATATCTATCACTAAAAACAACACATATTCAATTATTAACTTTTAGAAATCTATATAAATTTGACACATCATAACTAATACAGAGACACCGTTATAACACAGGCCTCGACCATCATTTAATTTTTAATTTCTTTATTTTTATCGTAATTTAAAGTTTTTGTTCATGTAATATGATCTATTTCAATACATTTATTGCATTCAATTTGTCTGTTTACTATATATTCTTACAATCTAACGTTAAGGAAAAAAAAAAAATACTAAGAAGGTCGATATCTTTCACCTGATTAATGGCTCATCTTGTTTGTTGTCTTTGTTTTCTTTGCTCTTAGTATTAGTTAAATAGATTTTTTCTTGCTCTGATACTAATTCAACCAGCTTGCTTAAGCAGCTTTGGCATCTAATTTTTTTAAGATACATTCTTTGATTTATTCAAATTTTAAAAAACAATTGAAAAGGTTGTTTGTTTATTCAAGTGAATATGGTTGAGGCAGGTTTTGTTTGAAAAACTCCTTGACTTTTCTTTTTCTTTTTTTAATTTACAATCAATAAAAGCATCATAAATTGCTTGTCACTTTTTTAATTTGGTAATTGGAGTGTTAGTCCACAATCCCTAGTCCACTAAGAAATGTGTGATGTCTCATGTCAAGAGACATGCATTCTAGTCTTAAGTCTTAAGAGTATCACAGTAGACTTTTGTTTAAGACTAGTTTGAAAATTCTCATTTTGTATTTATTTATTATTTTGAATATTGTTTTAGATTTTTATGGCATGTTTGTTAGATGGACTGTGTTACTTTATTGCAATATTATATTTGGCTTGTTTTGAACCTTTATTAATTAAATACTGGTCCCACCAAAAATAGTAAAAATAAACACCAGATAGGACGTGGGTATTTAAATTCTCCTTTATTGTCGATAATGATTGTAGCAAACTTTTGAAAGCAAGCATCAATTTTAATTTATTTATCTTTGATTATTTGGTATAAAGTTTTCATCTTTTTTATTTACGGGTAATTTATTTTGCTTCGGATCTTGAATTTATATATTACTATGTTTTCATCAAATTGGGTATTCTGAACTCTACTTTGAAGAAGGAAAAAAAAAAAAAAAAACTAAAACTTAACTGAATATTCCATGAAGTTGCTCGTAGTTTTTTGTGTTTTGATTGAATTTTGCTCTTATTTTGGGTTTTTACGACTCTATAAAGATTCTAAAATAACTAAAAGGTAAGAAAATATTTTGCAATTTATATGTTTTCTATAATAATTCCACAACAAGCAAAAATAATTATTTTCTTAAGTTAGCTTTATATTTATTTTTTCAAAGAAAAAAAAATTCAAGAATATGAAAAGAAAAAAAAAATTATTCAATACTAAACAGAGTATAGATTTTGTATCTATCGGTGATAATTAGCACCAAACGCAATATTTATATTATTCTATATAATTTAATTTTATATGATTTAATAAGATTATATATATCAAGCTCAATACATTATACCAAACGTGCTCTTGGACATTTCGTAATCTACTTTTGCTTCTTCGATCATTCTCGCTCGTAAACAAACAATTATTATGTGGGCATATAATAATTAATAAAGTAACTAGCCCGTTCGAAACTCTTTTTTTTTTTTATGTAGTCTGGGACTAAACCAACCAAAAGTTTCAGTTAAAAAAGTATAAAATTAATTTGTATCAAGTCTGTTAATGTTTATAAATCAACACTTAACCGATATATATTGCTAATATATGTTTTTTTTTTTTAATTATATATATATATAAAGATATGATCCAGTGTTCACATTGTTCATCTTAAAATAAGCATCATAGGAATAAATTTAAAAAATGAGCATGAAATATATAAAATTCAACAAATTTTATATATATGAAAAAATATAAACTTGATAATAAAATCTAAAAAAAATATTAAAATTAAATCTTAAATTTAAATATTAAATCTTAAAATTGATTTAAATTAGTTTAGTTTAAATATGTGACTATTTTATTAAATCTAAATTATTATTATTATTTTTCTTTTTACAAATTCTCAATGCATTCTGATTTATGGAGTTTTTCTATATTTAAATGTGCATAATTATAGTTTAGATATATGTAAACTTTTTTTAATTAAACATTTAATCTTACTCATTTATTTAACATGAACAAGCAACATAATTTATATTCACTTAAAAATCGCAAATTAAACTTATTGAATCAATATGAATTAATTCATCTAATATTCTTTAATTAACATTATATATAATTTTTTAATTTAGTGAATAAACATATTTAAATTTAATTAATATTTTAGATAAAAATTGAGCATAACCAAAATTACATTTATCACTACACCTATCACTAAAAACAACATATTTTTAATTATTAAGCATTTTTTCTTCAATTTTTAGAAATTTATATAAATTTAACACATCATAATTAATACAAGTACAAATTTATTTGTACTTTTAACACTACCAAGTGAAAAAATCCATTTGGAACAAGAGAAAGCTTTACATGAAGTAGATTCATAGGTGATATGGAAACCATTTCATTCACTATTTTACTTATTTGAATGTATGAAAACATTTCTATTAAAAGATAAATAATATTATCTTGAAAATATTAATATGTACTAAAAAAAAAAATGGCTAAAGTCTACCATCCAATTATCAAGACAAAACCCTTTTTTTTTTTTTAGAATGATTGACAAAATATATCACTACTTAAAAGAAAGATATATAAATTTGTATTAATTTTTATACCTATATTTTTATATTATGATACATATTATTATTATTTAGCAAAATAAATAAAATTTTAAAATAATTTTGATATAATACTTATAAGTTGTGTGAATTTAGTAAAAAAAAAAAAAAAGGTTATAAGTAGTGTGAGTTAAAAATAAATAAAAATTTGTGTGAAATTTAGCATTATGTTACTCAAGTATGCTTTACACTCTTCGGCTCTTTGCTCTTTCTAACTGGCGCCGACTCGACTTGGGTATCTCACGTGCCAAAACTGACAGGGCATTTATCTAAAAGGGCCTCTTTATGTATGAAAAGATCACTTAAGGACCTTAACCCTTACATAAGAAATAAAAAGCATGGAATACCTTACAAAAGAAATTAAAAATTTGTAAAAGTCTATAAACCCAAAATGTCAGAAATTATAGAAAATCAAGAAGTAATTGATGTAGAAACACAGGACATTTTAGGATGTTTTTCACAAGAAATGATATTCAGTAAAAAGAAATTTGAAGAAATTCAAAAATCAAAATTAAATCTTAAAGAAAAAGATGGATTTAGAGAAGAATCATTCTCTAAAATAAGAAAATTATTTCCAAGAAAAGACATAGTATATTATGGCATAAGCAATAAAGAAATGAGTATAACTATAGCAGATGCAAAAGGAAGGTTTAACATACCATTAATTAATAAAGAAACCATTATAGAAAAATTATCAAAAATTCCTGAAAAAAATAGAGAAAAAATTGGATATATCCATTTAGGAGGAATACAAATCCTAATAAAAGCACACTTTAGAGAAGGAATAGATACACCAATCAAGTTAGCACTACTAGATAATAAAATAACCAATAGAAAAGATGCTTTGCTAGGAATGATTAATGGAAATCTAGGATACCAGAAATTAAAGTTTACAGCATATCCAAGATTTGCTGTTAATATCCAAGATAAAAATTTAAATCAAGTATTAAGTTTAGCCTGTGATTTTGAACGAGGAAATTTGATGAAAGATGGAAATCACTCATTCTCAATCCACTACTTAGTAGGATATTCATTAACAAACAGTTATAATAGTTCAATATATGGACAACATGAATACATAGAAATAGATAAAACTTTTAAGGATATAGGACAAGTAATAAAAAATCCAGAAAAACTATTAGAATATGAAATACCTGATGAATGGAACTTAGACATTAAAGAAAAACCTCTAATAACATCAAGAAGAAATAATATACAAAGAATAACATTTGTAGATACCCAACCTAAAGTCAGTAAAAAAAATAGGGAAATAGAAGAATTAAAAGAGGAAATTGAAGAAATGAAAGACTTAGTCTACACAATGAAATAAAAATGATAAGAGAAAAATTGTTAAAAGTACAATTAGAAGGAAATAATAGTCTAACAAGCATAAATAAAAATCAAATATCCATAATGGAAGCCTTAATTCTTATAGCAGAAAAAATAGACACTATAGATGAAGATATACAAGAATCAAAAGGAATACATTTGGAAATGTATAAGGAAATTTTAGAATTAAAATAGAATACTAACAACACATCAAAAGGAAACAGATTAAAATTTGATCCATTAAAAGGATTAAAAGAAAAACCTCCAAGAAGATTTGATGCATTAATACCTATAAATGAAAAAAGAAAAGCAGAAGAATCTAAACAAATAATAACAATCTAATGGCTTTAATAGAATACAGAAAAAGTTTAGAAGAACAATTTATGAACCCTGAAAATAAGGATATAGAAAAATTAATCAGTTTATTAACATTAACAGATAAAGAATTAGAAAAACACTATGAAGAAAAATCTTACATAAATAAAGAAGAAGATGATATGATAGTAATAAGCGAAAGTGAATCTGAACAAGAAAATACAACCCAAAGAATCAATATGGAACCAGTATTAATACCTAGAACAAACCAAGAAAGATCAATTCCAAAAATAGGAGAAACATCTAACCCACATAGAGAAAGAAGATATAAACCAGAAGAACCTAATCCTATATATAGAAGAAGACAACCACTTAAAATGGAAGAAGGATTACATTGGGGTACTAGAGGAAGTATTCCACCAGAATTTAGACCAGATGAAAATTATAAAACAGATATTTTAGATCTAGATTGTATAAGAGATAGGAAAAAAGCCTTAGATGAATGGGCTAGTGGAATGAGTGTAATCATACAAACATCATCAACTACAAACACAAACCCTTCGGTATGTAAAGTCCTAGTAGCACACAAAATGACAGGAAATGTAAAAGTATGGTTTTCAAACCTAACTGAACAACAACATTTAGGAATGCAAGGAAATGCTACAACAGGAAGAGATTATCTAGATACTGTAATAATGAAATATACAAGGAATTTATAGGAGATGATAAAGGAAGAAATGTAACAGAATCTAGTGAACATGAAATAGAGGAAGCTAAGTGGCACTTAACAAACATGGAAATATGTGACATGTGTTACATAGATTCTTTTATATGTGAATATGAAATGTATTATCATAAACTACCACCATCAATGCAAGAAATTTATAAGGAAATATTTTACCAAAAATTACCTGGAACATTACATAAAACTATAACAGAAGAATGGAATAATAGGAATAGACAAACTATACCTGATACTTTAGGAGGAAGAATAAGAGGACTTAAAAACTGGATAATCATAAAATGTCAAGAAAGAAAAGAATTCAAACAGATAAGAGGAAATGATAAAATTTGTTGTGATTCAAGAGACTTCAAAATACCAGGAAAATATGGTTGTAATATAAGACCATATAATAAATATAAATATAAAAAACAAAAGAAATTTAGAAAAATCAAAAGATTTAAATTTAGAAAACAAAACTTTCTAAAATATAAAAGAAGATATAATAGGGAACCTTATAGGAAAAAATATTTCAGAAGAAAAAGATACAGTACATCTGAAAAGAAAAACTATTGCCCTTCAGGAAAAAAGAAATGTAGATGTTGGATTTGTAACGAAAAAGGACATTATGCTAATGAATGTCCAAGTAGACTTCAACATAAAAAAGAATTTAAGAAGTAATTCCCACAAAAAGCAAAAATATTAGAAGAAGCCTTTAGAATAGAGTTAGAACCAATAGAGGAATCTGATATAGATGATACATGTAGTATTTATCTATTGGAAGAAGCTGAAGAAGAAATAACAGACCCAGAAACATCTGATTCTGATTATGATTCTGACTCAGAATAATGGATGGACTATTAAGCATAACAAACCCAAATAGTACCTATATAAAAATAGGATTAAAATTCAAAGGATATAAAAATTACCATTTATATGCATATATAGACACATGTGCTAGTATGTGTGTAGCTAGAAAAAATGTTTTTCCAGAAGAACTTTGGAAACAATCTCCAAAAGAACTAATAGTAAGAATTGCAAACAATACTATAATAAATTTAAGTAAAGTATTAACAAATACAAATATAACAATAGGAGGAGAAATCTTTCATATACCCACAATTTACCAATAGGAAACAGGAGTTGATATTTTATTAGGGAATAACTTTCTAAATCTATACCAACCCTTTACACAATACTTAGATAAAATAAGTATAACAACCTTAGATGGAGAAACAATCTACGTATCATAAATTAGGAAAGCATTAACTGTTTTATCACCAACTTTTATGCTACAACATAAAAAGTGAAAACGTGGTGAGGAAATAGAAAAACAAAAACCATATTTAGAAAACATTTCTTTAGACATAGAGGTTGACCAAAACCCCTTTCTAAATGAAATCCAAGAAAACAAAGCCTTAACAGGAATAAGAAAATTATTAAAAACTGTATGCTCAGAAAATCCTTTAGATCCAAATATAAACAGATCTAATGAAATAGCAAAAATAGAATTAAAAGACCCCTTAAAAGTTATAAGAGTAAAACCAATGATTTATACTCCAGAAGACATAGAGGAATTTGAAAAACAAATTCAAGAACTTTTGGAATTAAAAGTAATTATTCCCAGTAATTCACCTCATTCTAGTCCAGTATTTTTAGTAGAAAAAGATGCTGAAAAAAGAAGAGGAAAAAAGAGAATGGTAATAAACTTTAAATCTTTAAACAAAGAAACTATCGATGATGGATATTTTATACCAAAGAAAGAAGAATTATTATCATTAATTAAAGGGAAAAAATACTTTTTAAGTTTTGATTGCAAAAGTGGATTTTGGTAAATAAGACTTGATAATGAATCACAGAAATTAACGGCATTCAGTTGCCCTCAAGGACAATTCCAATGGACAGTTGTTCCATTCGGACTTAAACAAGCACCAGGTATTTTCCAGAGATATATGGATAATATCTTTAAAAAATATCACAATTTTTGTTGTGTTTATATAGATGACATTTTAATATTCAGTAATGATTTATCAAAACATTATTTAGATATTATTAATGTCTTACAAGAATGTAGAAAATCAGGAATAGTATTATCAGAAAAGAAAGCAGTTTTAGCTCAACAGAAAATAAAATATTTAGGGTTAGAAATAGAAGATGGAAAACATCATCTACAACCCCATATTTTAAACAACATACAAAACTTTCCTAGTATAATCAAAGACAAAAATCAATTACAAAGATTTCTAGGATGTTTAACATATACGGAAGCATATATAAAGAAACTAGCAGAAATGAGAAAACCATTACAGGCAAAACTTAAGAAAGATTATGTCTGGCAATGGACTGATGAAAATACTAAATACATGGATAAAGTAAAAGCACAAATAAAAGATTTACCAACTCTATATCATCCAGGACTATATGATAAAATGATAATAGAAACAGATGCTTCACATGAATATTGGGCAGCAGTATTAAAAGCAAAAGTTGATAACAAAGATGAATACCTTTGTAGATTTACTTCAGGATCCTTTCAAGGACCAGAACTAAATTACCATAGTAATGAAAAAGAATATTTAGCTGTAAAAAAGGCTATTAAAAAATTTGCAATATACGTTATAAGTTCAAAATTTATTGTTAGAACAGACAATAAAAACTTTGGACATTTTTTAAGAACTAACATTGCAGGAGATTATAAACAAGGAAGACTCATCAGATGGCAACAATGGTTTAATTATTACAAATTTGATGTAGAACATCTACCTGGAACAAAAAATAGTTTAGCAGATGCATTAACTAGAGAATTGGCACCACTAACTATTTTCATGATTTCAGGAATGGAGCAAAATGATTTAAAGATCAAGATAAAAGAAAAGGAGATAAAAATCCTTGAAGAACAACTTGAATTACTAAAGCTTGAAAAAGCTCTCATAAAGTCAGAAAATACAAAGTAAGAACTAAATTTTCCAAAACAAATATTAGAACCAAAAGATTTTGAAAAAATTCTTGAGGAAAAAGTTTATATTAAAAAAGAAGAACCTAACAGTTCAAAAAAGGAAGAACCTAACAGTTCAAAGACTTCTGATAAAGGAAAAGAAAAATTCAATTGGGCTGATGAAGCAGAAAAATTTGAACAAAAAAAGGTCTATGTAGTTTATAATTGACCAAACTCAGGAATTTACAATAATTGGGCAGATGCAAATAAAGCTGTTATGGGAATCAGTGGAGCTACCCATAAATCTTTTACCAACCGAATAGAAGCAGAAGGAAGCTATGCCAATTATAAAACACCAAAACTCATCAACCCAGAAGGGATCATAAAAAATTATTCCACAGCATTACAACAAACATCCCCTACCAGTAGGATGAGGACTTTAGGAAAAGTGGTTAGACCACCAGTTATATTCAGAGACACATCTCCTAAACGAATTCCAGAATTTGAAGAAGAAAAGGACCAGTACAAAAATCTCAGTAAAACTCAATGGTTGAATTTATATAACTTGGCTAGAAAATCCACTCAAGAACATATAGAAGACATGAAATTCTACATAGTAGAAAAGGATTATCTAGCTGGAAGTAAGTTCAATATCCTTGAAGGAGCAGATCCCATTTTTGTGTACAAAGCATACCATGCAGGCTTAATTGAAAACCTTTACCCAGGAATTAATTTAAGTGAATTAAATTATTTTCCTGAGAACTTTAAAAAGTCCATTAAAAATTTTAGAAAGAAAATTAGAGTAGGTGATAAGCCTGTTTATCTAAGATTCTTCAGTTCTCACTATGCCAAAAAATGACTTTAAAGACGGTCATTAACCGTCATTATAAAGCTACGATGATGCTTCAAAAAAAATACAACGACCGTCATCTATTCAAGCGTCATCGTAAATAAGCCTTTTTAATGATGGTCGTGACCGTCATGAAAAATAAAAAACGACCGTCATTAAAAATCGTAGAAAAATAAGCGACCGTCATGAAAATATATTCTCTGACGGTTATTGTTTCGTGACCATCATTGTAAACTGACAATGACCGTCATAAAAAAATAACAGCTAGTACATTATTCAATGACGGTTAATTAGAATAACCGTCCTAAATATATGTGTGTGTATATATATATATATTAAATATTATGCTTTCCATATATCCTATTATATATATATATCAATGACTTTATTAATAAATTTGAAATTTTAAAAATTTTTACAGTCATGACTATAAATGCTAATAAATATATATATATATAAGCTTTCGTAGTATATCTACGGTTCTCCATACCATCGACAGATAACATTGCAAAAAAGAAAAATGCCAAAAAGGAATGGAAGTAATCTTATCATCTAAATATGGATCGAAGAATCTTGTCATCCCAAATGTTGATCCTCAAAAGTAGATCTCTTCACGCAATATCACCAGCTGAATTCCTGATCAACTAGAAAACTTGCCATATTTTAGATTACTTTTCAAATGTAGAATACAAAGTTTAAAGAGAGTATATAAGATGAGGTTCTTATTCCCAAGACTGATCTCCAAACTTCTTTCAAGAAATGATTCAAAATCAAAACCTGATAGATTCAAACAAACAAAAATGAACAAAAAGCTTGAAACATACTAAACTCCCAAACCGAGAGAATGGTCAATAAACAACTTAGCAAGAGTACTCCTGGACCCACATACAATCAACCAAAAAAAAAACTTTATCACCCTGCAGCATTTGAAAAATTCATTTCTTAGAAAAAAATCCCAAAAACAAGGTCACTCGAGAAGAACCAAAACTATATTGTCAAAACGTGCAAATTCCTTAGAAAGAAACCGGAAGATGATGCTAAAAAGAAAAATGCCAGGAAGGAATGAAAGTAAATCTTATCATCCAAATGCGGGTTGAAGAATCTTGTCAGCCCAAATGTTGATCCTCAAAGTAAATCTCTTCATGTAATATCACTAGCTGATTTCCTGATTGACCAAAAAACATGCCACATCTTACCCACAACTTTTCAAATGTAGAACACTTATTTAAAGAAAAGATATAAAATGGAAACAAAAATGAATGGAAAGCTTGAAACATACTAAACAATTGAACTCAAAGAATGAACATTAAACAACTTAGCAAAAAGTACCCCTGCTTCAAAGTGATCCTGCATACAATCAACAAAAAAAAAAAAACTCTATCACCCTGCAGCATTTGAAAAACTCATCTGATCACAAACTTTGAAAAATTCCAACAACAAGGTCACTAGTAAAGAGCCAAATCGATTGTCAAAAGATGAAGACTTCTCAGAAAGAAACCAGCAACAGAAGACAACGCAGAGAAGAAAGAAAAAATCCAGGAAGGAATGAACGTAATCTTATCATCCAAATGTGGGTTGAAGAATCTGAACATTAAACAACTTAGCAAAAGGTACCCCTGCTTCAAAGTGATCCAGCATATAATCAACCAAAACAAAAAAACTTTATCACCCTGCAACATTTGAAAAACTCATCTGATCACAAACTTTGAAAAATCCCAACAACAAGGTCACTAGTAAAGAGCCAAATCGATCGTCAAAAGATGAAGACTTCTCAGAAAGAAACCAGCAACAGAAGACAAAGCAGAGAAGAAAGAAAAAAGCCAGGAAGGAATGAAAGTAATCTTATCATCCAAATGTGGGTTGAAGAATCTCATCATCAAAAATAAACCATCAACAGGAGACAATGCAAAAAAAAAAAAAAATCCAGGAAAGAATGAAACGGTTTGCCATCATTCTGGTCTGTCCAAAAGCCCAGCTTTTTTAATCCATTGTCTTCAAACCGTAGTCTTCCATTTTGTTTAGAAATCCATAAAAGCAAAACAACTGCTTTCTAAATCCTCTTTTTTCTATTAAGAATACAAATTTGCAGAAGAAGAGAGTTGGGCTATCTGATTTATTGAATATCTTTGTTTGGATAACAAGTGAAACCCATCTAGCTGACCAGCTGGTTGACTGGGACCCGAATCGTTTAATGGTTTTGGAGTATTGAGTTTTTAGAATCACTGAGCTGGAACTTGTACTTTGAGTAATGGGTGAAACAGAGAAAGCTTCTGCTCTCAAGAACACGCTTAAGACTCTCTGTGTTTATAATGGTTGGTCATACGGTGTCTTCTGGCTATTTGATCAGCCAAATTCTATGTAAGTACTATTCTTATGACATTTTTAAATAAAAGATTAAACTTTTATTTATGTTTATCTTGAACATTGTGAATAAATAAAACTTATTTTGACAAGTTGTTACTAGGTTCTTGGTTATTGAAGATTTTTACTATGAGGACCAAGTCAAGACACTGATAGACAATATGCTTATGCATATCCATATCGTTGGAGAAGGGTATACTTGTCTAGACTTGTCTAGTTGCTTCTAATCTACTCTCTTTCAAACTAATATAATGGTTTATTTTAGGCTGAAATATTGGTTAGGCGAGGTTTAAAATCTAAGGTGGAATCAGAAGTATTAGGCAAGAAACGATCCAAACAAAGAAGATTACGATGTACTCAAAATGTAAGTGGGAATAATGCACTCCGGCAAATAGTTACTGATTGTTATGCTGATGGGTTTAGGACTATTATATGTGTGTACTGAGACCTTAAAGAACTTCTGAGCCTACAACGCACATAGACTTGAGAAAAACCAAGAACCATGTATAAAAACTATAGAACTTTGAAATAATCACACAAATTTGATTGAATCCTCCTAAATCTGATTGTATTTGCTTTTCATGATCATTTAATTTACCGTAATTTTAAGAAAAAAAATCAAGGAGGACTTACAAGTATCTTTAACAGAGAAGAAAAAACAGATTTATAGAGATAGAGACATACCAGTCAAACGATCAGAAATGGTGAATGATAATGATGGTGGCCAAACGGTTGTGGAACGGCAACGAATGGCAGCGCACTGGTAGTGAACGGCAGTGAGTAACGAATAGCAGCAAACTGGCAGGGAGCAGCTAGCGGCAACGAGACGGTTGTGGGCAACGAAGCCAGTAATATGAGAAATTCAACAATATAAGTGTTGGGTTTGAAAGAAAAATACACCCTAAGAATGTTAGTTATTTGTGAAATAATTAATAATGCGAGGAAATTTTTATTATTATTAATTTAAAATATTTTTTACGACGGTCATTTTGTATCAAATGTCATAGAATATATTTATTTTTTATTTTAAAATTTTTGATAACTATCATAACTTAAATGACCGTCATAAAAAGTACTTATTCCTTATTTTGAAGTTTTAATTTAAAAAGTTTTTACGACGTTCGTTTTTTATCGACCGTCATAAAATATATTTAATTTTTATTTTAAAATTTTTAATGACTGTCGTAACTTAAATGACTGTTATAAAAAAAATTTATTTCTTATTTTGAAGTTTTAATGACATTCATTTTAAAAACGACCGTCATCATAATTTTAAAATTTATGACCGTCATCGTTACTTCAAGTACACATTTTTAATGACGGTTAATTTAAAAAAAAAAAACAGCTGACCGTCCTTAAAAGCCATTTTTGGCGTAGTGTCTTTAATGGATTGGAATGGTGAGGATTGCATTAGTCCTTATCATTTTATCAAGATAGGCATTGCCAATACAAACAAAGAAGTGCCCAAACCAAAAGCACTACCAGAAAGGGAGTTCAATACAGAAGAACTCTGTATCTCCAGAGGACAAATTTACTATGAAATCAGGAAAATTGATAATTCTACTGAAATCAAAGTAAATTATTCTACCAACAAAGTAATCATCATTTCTCACAATAACATGTCTATTACTGAAGAAGATGGTGAAAAACTTATCAAGTTCGAAGCTGGTTTTAATTCCAATAACCTAGAGGCAAGCCAGGAAACAAGAAAAGTTTTTTGTTTCTATGCTAAGAAGGTCACTGATGACCATAAATGCATCTACTATATAAGAGACAGAGAAGACGAAGAAATGTCATCACCAACGTCATCAAAACTGTCGGTAGAAGAAGACAAAGAACAGTGAAGAAAGCCCGTCAGTAGAAAAGCAAAGGACAAAAGTCAAGATGTAGGACCTATAAATAGTTGGCAGCACATGCCAAGGAATAGTAAAAGTTGTTGGATAATTATTATAAAAGAGATTCCTTCGTTTATAAAAGGAACTCTTAAATCTTATCGAGACATCTTGGAACCCTAACCCTCATCTTCAACTTCAGAACTCCAATAATTTACACCTTTCAAGAAAGAGGTTAAACTCTCTAAACACCCTATACTCAAACTTTCAGGACCTCTTCTAAATGTATTTAGAAGTTATGTATTTATCAAAAATAAGCGGCTAAACACCCTTTCAAGGTTCTTAGTTGGCTCTAGGTTGTAATAATTATGGTATCATGAATAAAATGGAGTGAAGTCACTCTTTTCATTCTCTTTGTAAGTTAAATTTTTTACCTGTAAAATATGTACCGATGCAAAGGCTTCTCTATAACCAGATGGGTTTTGAAGATTGAAGCAAGCTGAGGCATATTCTTGGTAATAAAAGGAGACGAACAGAAGAAGAGAAGACCGTGGTGGACCCATTAAGTTCAGGTATGGTAATTATAATCCTTAGTCGATTAAGAATCTTGAATGTTCAATTACTTGTTTACAGCTTATTCATAAATTCATAAACAGAAAATCATGATTAATATAGAATTATTCGAAAGAAAATTCATGGAAAATTTAGAAGAATATTTTGATTGTGAATGCTATGAAACCTGTCTAGAAAATTTTAAAAGATTCGATAATATCTTAGATTTTTATACTGATTATATCTCTAGTATTTTATATCTAATTGATCATCTTGTAGGAATAATTTTAAGGAATCATTTCATGCAATATTTTGTTCAAGTAACTTATATAGAATTTAATAATTTAATTTTTGAATTTTATTTATTTAAAGAACACATAGGTAGATAAAAGTCAATTAAGAATGTTTAGAGATAATATTCAGAAACTTATAACAAGATTAGAATTAATAGATTTAACAGATCAAAGAGAAATCCAGTATTTTAAAGAACAACTTTTATCTTCAGGTTTTGAACAAAATACTTTACATGATGAATATCATAATCAAAATTACAATTGTTTAGAATATATTTATAAAATAAATTTATTTCTCAAAATCATACAATATCTAGAAACACTTCCATAAAAGTATAAAAATAATTAAAATGTACAAATGCGCAGAAATTGGTATCAAAGCCATGTATCAAAAATGTTAAGAAAAAATGATTTCTAAACTCAAAATAATGATCAAGGATGCTCACAGAAATACAAATTAATAATTTAAAGAAATTAATAAATTTAATCAGAAATACAGAAAATAATAAAGAATTTAATAAAGAATTTAATAAAGACTTTATAGGAATATTTTTAGCATGTATAGAAATAAAAATGAGCAAAATAATTTTGTCACAAGAACAAACAGAAATCTTAAAAGAAAAATTAAAACTTTTAGAAGACATAAAAACAAATCAAATTTTTATAAAATAATATAAAGCTTTTATGAACTTTATTTTAGAAAAATTGATAGAAAATATATAAAAGAAAATTGAATAAACAACATTTTCTAAAATTTTTTACAAAAAAGACCTTATGTGCAATTTTGTCATATCTAAGGGCTCAGAGTAAGGGTATGGCTCTGATACCATTAAAAATAAAAACACAAAATAAACATAAACACACTATCAGGCTATAAACTATATAGCTACCCAAACTGACACATGTGAACCAAATTCGGTATATGAAAAGAAATTTTTTCATCATCATCTTTCTTTCTCTCGAACCGTTTCCTCCCTCCAATAATAATAAGGGATTTTGTCTAAAATGGGCAAATCCCATAGGTTAGTTTAGAAAAAGGCTGATTTGTGTTAAACTTTAGAAATGGGCAAATTGAAATTGGCTCTTCCAGTTGCCGGTTCCCACCCCTTATTTCCCACCAAAGTTTTGTTACTTCTTCTCTCTCCTTCTCTACGCACTCTCCCCTCCATTTTTTCATCTTATCACGCACAAGAGTTTCTCTCCATTTTTTCATCTTATCACGCCAAACTTTCAAATTTGAGGTTAGTGATATTAAATATTTTGATTAGGTAGAAATTTTGCAGTTTTAAATAGCATGTAAATGGTGAAATTTGTACCAAGATTTGTACCAACAATTTTCGCAGTTTAGCGTTTTGGGTCAATTTTTTTTTTTTTGTAAAATTGCCAACCATTTGGGTGATTCTTTGGTTGGAAAGTGATTTGGGTGTTATTTCGCAGTTTAATTTGTTGTATGAATCAGCCATTTTCAGTGTTTAATTTGAACTCATGTATTTCGCGTGTTATCATTTTTAATCTGCTATTTTTGTCTTGGTTTATCCGGTACATGTGGGGTATATCTCTGGTATATGTCTGGTATATCTCGATATACCAAGGTATATATGGTATATTTCGATATATCGAGGTATATCAGTGGTATATCGTTGGTATATCTGTGATATATCTAGGTATATCTCTGGTATATCGAGATATATCTAGGTTTATATGTGGTATATCTTTGGTATATCGAGATATACCAAGGTATATCTGGTATATCTCTGGTATATCTGTGGTATAACCTAGGTATATCTCGATATACCTAGGTATATCTTGTATATCTCTGGTTGAATATGGTATATCTCGGTATATCTTGGTATATCTTGGTATATCTGTGGTATATCTCGATATACCATGGTATATTTGTGGTATATCTTGGTATATCTCGATATACCATGGTATATTTGTGGTATATGTAGGTATATCTCGATATACCATGGTATATTTGTGGTATATCTTGGTATATCGAGATATACCATGGTATATTTGTGGTATATCTTGGTATATCTCGATATACCATTGTATATTTGTGGTATATCTTGGTATATCTCGATATACCATGGTATATTTGTGGTATATCTTGATATATCATGGTATATTTGTGGTATATCTTGGTATATCTCGATATACCATGGTATATTTGTGGTATATCTTGGTATATGTAGGTATATCTCGTATATCTGTGGTATATCTGTGGTATATCTTGATATATCTAGGTATATTTCGTATATCTGTGGTATATCTCAGGTATATTTCGTATATCTGTGGTATATCTCAGGTATATGTAGTATATCTGTGGTATATCTCGGTATATCTTAGATATATCTTGGTATATCTCTGGTATATCTCGATATATCTAGATATATCTTGGTATATCTCTTATATCTCTAGTATATATGTGGTATATCTCCGTATATCTTAGATATATCTCTGGTATATCTGTGGTATATCTCGATATACCTAGGTATATCTCTGGTATATCTCGATATACCTAGGTATATCTGTGGTATATCTCGATATATCTAGCTATATTTGTGGTATATCTCGAGTATATCTGTGTTATATCTAGGTATATATGGGGTATATTGCGGTATATAATTTCATATATCAATTAAATTATATGTATTTTTTAATTAATATTGCCTAATTATTTGAAAACATTTTACAGAATGGATTGCCTTAGTATTCTAATAATTCATAATGGTAAGTGGTTATTGAAAGATGATAAAGAAGTATATCGAGGAGGTGAAGGTTCGGTGATGAAGATTAAAAAGGGATTTAAGTATAATGAACTTAAAGAAAAGTTATTTATGAAGTTAAATATGGATAAGTTAAAGTATGAAATTTCAGTAAGATACTTCTATAAGAATGATTTGACATTACCTACTGTTTTAATTGGTGATGATGAAGATTTGGATGAGTTTTTTGACCTTCATGTTCAAGACAATCAAAGAAAGGCTGTTCTATATGTAACAAAAAATGAGATAAGATCAGTAGGTACAAGTCATTCCATTTGCCGTGAACAAGTTGTTAATACCAGAGGGCGTCATGTAAATTACTTGAGCGATACGCATCCGCAGGAAGGATCTCAAAATCCCATAAGAAATTGCGATAATATACTTGATGGTATTAGTGATGATTTAGATAACTATTTAGATATACCGCAGATGGGTGATGATGTTCATGTTGATATGAATAGAGAGTGTCAATTAGAAGGTGTTACTGTCAACGAAAACATTGATAATGACATGACCGGAATTGGTACTTTACAAGGCAATGATAATGAAATGACATCAGATGAACAAGAAAGACTGATTTTAAGAGATCAATCGTTAAATGGTTTATCTCAATCTGAAGGACGAAATGTAGTTGGGGGCAATAATGAATTACGTTTTGGTCCATCAAGTACAACCACAGAGATTATTTCTAATGGTGATGTTTCCTCGTCTATGGCACATGTTGAGCTTGATTTGAAAGTTGATCAAGTGTTTGATAGTAAGATAGATTTCACCACACATGTTGGGCTTTATGCCATAAGAAATAGATTTGAGACGAGGACACTGACAAGTAAGAAAGACCGTGTCGTGATAAGTTGCATTCAAAGTAGTTGTATTTGGATGATTAGATGTAATCGGATCAAGGGCTCAGATAGGTTCAAGATAAAGCATTTTCAATCATTACATACTTGTGATCCTAACCATTACATGAGGAAGAATAGGACTGCGACCTCAAGAGTCATAGGAAATGCCATAAAAATGAAGTTGGTGCGACCCGGAAGAATTTATAAGCCGAAAGATATTATTGATGATTGTCAGAATGAGTTTGGGATTGAGATTGGTTACACCACAGCATACAGGTCTAAAGAGAAGGCTCTGAGGTTGCTACGTGGAAGTGAAGAGGAATCTTTCCTCAAGCTTCCTTCCTACTGTCACGTCCTGAAGGAAAGGAATCCCGGTAGCGTCACACATTTTGAAGTTGACCATTCCGGGAGATTTAAGTATTTCTTCATGGCATTAGGTCCATGTATCAGAGGATTCTTATCTTGTATGAGACATGTAATTACAGTTGATGGTGCATTCTTATCAGGTAGGTTTGCTGGGACATTATTCGTTGCAAATGCTTCTGATGGAAATAACAACATATATCCACTGGCCATTGGGGTTGGAGATTGTGAGAATAATGAAGCTTGGGAATGGTTTTTGCTAAAAGTAGCAGACTTAGTCGGGTACATTGACGACCTTGTTATTGTTTCTGATAGACACCAAAGTATTATTCAAGCTGTTCCGAAAGCATTACCCAATGCATTGCATGGTTATTGTGTATTTCACATGGAGATGAATTTGAACCATAAGTTTAAGAATCCAGATATTACCCCTTTGTTTAGATGTTGCTCAAGGGCATATACAAAGCGTGAATTTGACAAGTACATGGGGGATTTGCGACAGATCGATCCTGAGATAGAAAAGTACTTATTGGAAGCAGGCATTGAAAAGTGGTCAAGATATCATTTTCCAGGTATGAGATACGGTATAATGACTACAAATAGTTCAGAATCCTTTAATAATGTCATGAAATCTGCTCGTGAGTTACCCATAACCATGCTTGCTGAGTACTACCATAGCAAAATACAAGCTTGGTTTGTCGAACGTAGGGAAGTTGGGATGAGATGGGGAACTCGCCATCTAACCGATGAGGTTGAATCAATTATGCGTGTAAATCACAATAAGTCCTTAAGGTATAGGGCTTTCAGAATTAATGCACATGTCTTCCAGGTATGCCATTCGTACAACTATCTGATTGTTATTATATGTATATCTATTTTTCTTTATTGTCTAAGCTAAGAAGTTCATTGTTACCAAAATTAGGTTATACATGGTGACACTAGTCATGATGTCGATCTACTGAACAGAAGTTGTAGTTGCAGGGAGTTTGATGTTCACAAAATCCCCTGTTGTCATGGCATTGCAGCCGCCCGTTTTCAAGATTTTGATGTCCATTCATTTGTGGACAAATTATATACAGTAGATTGTTATATTGTTGCATATGCAGAGTCCATTTATCCGGCTACTGATAACGGTGAATGGGACATTCCACCAGAGATCATTGATCTAGTTGAACTTCCTCCCAACACGAAGAAAAAATGTGGGCGACCACGAAAGCGACGCATACGTTCACGTGGAGAAGTAATAAAAAAGGTCATACTATGCAGTAGGTGTGGAAACAGTGGTCATAACATGAGGACTTGTAATGTGTTCCGTCAGATGATTGTAGAACCTTCCCTATCTTCTCACCCATAAATATTTTATGCTATTAACGGTTAATTTCATGTCAATCGTAACAGTTTAATGTTTTATTTATTCTTCTTATTTGTATTAATTAATTATGAATACAATAAGATTCATAGGGACTTATACTAGAGATATACCCCACATGTATTTTAATGTCTTTTAATATTCGTTTTATTCTATCATGTCTACCATATACACTCGAGATATATGCACTTATACCACATATGGCTTAGTATACATATCGAAATGAACGATAGGGTTACCTCAATATATATGGACTTAAATAACCACAAATATCGAGATATAGGTACATATACCTGACTGAAGTACCACAGATAATATTGAGATAGGAAGAGATATACCACAGATATACCCTGTTAATCGAGATATACCAATAAATTCGGCGAATATACCCTGGTATGTAGAGATTTACCAAGATATACCACAGATATACCTACGTATGTCGAGATATACCACAGATATACCAAGATATACTAGAGAATATCGAGATATACCACAAATATACCATGGTATATCGAGATATACCCAGATATACCACAGATATATCATGGTATATCTGTATATACCAAGATATACCACAAATATACCATGGTATATCGAGATATACCACAGATATACCATGACATATCGAGATATACCAAGATATACCTAAGATATACCAAGATATACCACAGATATACCTAAGATATACCATAGTATATCGAGATATACCAAGATATACCTAAGATATACCATGGTATATCGAGATATACCAAGATATACCTAAGATATACCTAAGATATACCCTCGATATACCATGGTATATCGAGATATACCAAGATATACCTAAGATATACCTAAGATATACCTAGGTATATCGAGATATATCAAGATATACCTAAGATATACCAAGATTTACTCGTTTATGCGCGCCGCGGCGGGAATTTAACTGTGCCGCGACGAGATTGGTTCTGCCTGATTTTTAGAATTCACTCGTTTATGCGCGCCGCGGCGGGAATTATATTGTGCCGCGGCGAGATTGGTTCTGCCTGATTTTTAGAATTCACTCATTTATGCGCGCCGCGGCGGGAATTTAACTGTGCCGCGGCGAGATTGGTTCTGCCTGATTTTTAGAATTCACTCATTTATGCGCGCCGCGGCGGGAATTTTACTTTGCCGCGACGAGATTAGTTCTGCCTGATTTTTATAATTTAATCGTTTATGCGCGCCGCGGCGGGAATTTTACTGTGCCGCGGTGAGATTGGTTCTTATGTCAATTCAAATTTCTCGAATTTTTCCATCAAAACCCACACTTTTCTCCAAACTGTCTCACGTTTTCCCATAAATCTCTCATTATTCTATCCATAAATCTCTCATTATTCTCTCCATCTGATGTTCATTATCTCCTAAAAATCTAAAATTTATCCCATATTCTGCCATAAATAACACTTCAAGCTAAGGAAACCGAAATCAATTGACACAGATTTGCTCAACAAAAGGTAAGAACCTCTTCATATTCTGCAAAAAAAAATTGGGGTTTTCATCCGTGGGGCTTTTTCTGCAAGCTTTGTATTTAAACTCAATTGAGGTAAATTATTCACAAAAATAATGTCATTTATCTGGAATCAGCCAATTGTATATTAACCTTATTGGGTTTAGGCTATATTTATTTGGATACCCAGATCTTTTTTGGGAATTTATTTTTTGTGTTTTTCTGAAGAGTTATTTCTGCAATATTATTGTTCTATTGTAAAATGGCTCCTAAAAGAAAGACGGGTGACAGTAGTCGTTCGAAAGGAAAAGGTAAACTTGTTGAGGAACAAAATTTTAATGCCTCTCGTTTTGTTAGTAGAGAGGCAGAAGAGCGGTACGATTGTGCCGCCGCGAGGAATAAAGCTTTTGTTAATGAAAGGGGATTAGACTTTGGACAAGTCGGAGTGATGGGAATCTCAGATAAAATTGAGGCGTTAGGTTGGAGAAAATTTGTACAAGCCCCTGAAGCTGGTGTGAGTTCATTGGTCCGGGAATTTTACGCGAATTTTCCAGATGCTCGGCAGGGATTGGTATGGGTAAGGGGTGTTCAAGTCCCATTTTATAGGACGGTTATTAATGCATACTATGGATTGAGAGATATTGAGGATAGCGGGTATGAAGCCTATATAAAACAGGCAGATTACGATAAGATTATAAATACCCTAACAGATGGTTATGCGGAATGGGAATATAAGGGAGACATGGTCAACATCTTTCAAGCTAAACACCTTAGAACCCACTCCCGTATCTGGCAGTATTTTGTATGTTCTAGATTAATGCCAACCCGGCATTATGGTACTGTTGATAGGGAGCGGGCAATCGTACAGTATGCGATAGAGACGCGGCGAACTATTGATGTTGGGATGGTTATATATCAACGGGTTGTCTACTCATCTATGCATCACAACGTAAGCTACTTCTTCCCCCAACTGATCACGGCCCTTTGTGTGAAACATGGAGTCCAGTATGACAAGGGTGAGGTACTACTACAACCTGGTGAAACTTTGACGTTCCAATACATGCAACACCTAACTAGTGGCACAAAAGCGGGACAAGGTAGTAGGAAGGGTGATGGGTCCTCTTCTAGTAGCGCTACAACCAAAGAAAGATTGGTGAACTTGGAATTGAAGGTAAATAAAATACAAGAGTACCAAGTTCTACTCCACCGAATGATGAGCTTTCAATTGAGACAACAAGGAATAGACTTGACTCAATTCGGCCCAATTCCGCAGTATCCGGGTAAGGACTTCGTTTATGAACCTACGGCGAACCAACCCTAGGATGAGAACGACCAAAATGATGATATGGATGACTAAGCATCCACAATGTATCATAAATTATGTTTATTTTCCTAATTTTTTTGTATTGCCCATTTTGGAATATTTATATGACAGTAGTTTATTTTTCTTCGTCATCTTTTGGGTTGTGTTATAGCCAATTGGAACTTTATGCACGAATACAATGGTATGACGAGAGAGATAAGTAGATATAAGACAATAAACCATAGTTATCCTTTAAATAACAGAATTCTTGCAAACCGAACAAAATAACACAGTTTTGGGAAGGAATTTGAAAAAAAATATACACCAAAAGTCGTTCCAATTAACTTATACAATAATGTAATCGTCTTCAGCAAAGAAAAGTTCTAAACATAGTTTCTTCCTAAAAAAATGAACTGCCTCGTCTTTAATTTCAATTAGGGCCTTCTCATTAACTAAGTACTCGATGAACTTCAAAGCGTAAATGCCACAATCTCCCCTGTGCAATCAAAACAATTTGGAAACATATTAAACTTAATTGACATAATCCATGGTTCACCATATTCTATGAAAGACAAAAGAATGATATAACAAAATATTTCAAAATACTTACGCTTCAACCTGTTCAGGAACAGGTATGGCATTACGATAAAAGGGCCACCGTTCTTTGATTTCATATTCAAATAATCCCAAGCTTTTAATTAAACTTGGGATCATTACACATAAGTTATGTAATCTTTTCTTAAGACTTCCATCCCTTATGTGTTTCGGAAGTGAATCGTAGACATCAATCTGTTGCTGTCTTATGTCAATTCCGATAGCA
The DNA here is from genome assembly GCA_029378325.1 of Elaeagnus macrophylla. Taxonomy (NCBI): domain Eukaryota; kingdom Viridiplantae; phylum Streptophyta; class Magnoliopsida; order Rosales; family Elaeagnaceae; genus Elaeagnus; species Elaeagnus macrophylla. The sequence continues at coordinate 32,664,253 of CM055640.1, read as the reverse complement.
ATCCAATGGCCCTTCTCCAATAGAACTCCATAAATGATGTGCACATAATTCCATGGCTTAGCATGTTTAGGACGTGCACCTGATTGTTAAAAGGGTTAAAAAGAGATATACCATGTTAAACTGTATAACATAAAATATTCTGCGAGAGTGATTATAACAAGAGAATTAACCTGTTACATAATCCAACCACTTTTTGTTGAGCGACCAAAATTTGGTTTGGTCATTCTTCTTAAGTTTCTTCCATTCACCCGCACTTGACTCCACGTAAGCCTACATTTTAATATTTCATAATGGCCAAATACAAATAAAATAAGTTAAGAATTTTATTTTCAATAATATTGTTCATCCTTACCAAGAACGTTGAGTCAACTGTAGTCCAGAGATTGTTAGGGAACAAGTCTGGGTGAATTTCTTCCTTTTTCCTCAACAACCATAGTCCACAATCTATGTGCTGCATAAGATTGGTTCAGGATCAAATAGGTATTTTCGGCATGCATTAGTTCTTATTTTGATGTCATTTATAATAATGACGTGCACCTTAGAATACCATATTTTCACAAAAAAAACTAAATATAAGAGAGCCAATGCTAAAAAAGGAAGGGAAATATACCTCGTTCAGTAAGGATGAATGTGGTTTGAAAATACGATGAAACCAGGAAGAATTTGCCATACCCTTGCTTGGGCAACAAACATTAATGTTTTCCCTAAAAGGTAAACAATAGAAAATTATATTAATACGGTAAACCTATTAATATTGATAAGAGATAAACATAGAAATATAACATGTATATATATATATAAGAGGATATACGCACTGGTTGTTTGAGAAATTAGTATATAGCCACTCCAAGAAGTATCTGTATCTATCTTCACTGAACATTCTCATTGGGTCATAAAGGGTTGGCACATGTCCTTCCTCCGATTGTTCAGACCTAATTGATATACCAGATTTCTTCTTTGGATGAACATAGGGAGATTTGAGGGAGGGACCAAGCTTTCGCTTCCTCCGACTGTATGTCGTAGCAAATGGTGCGGAGGTTCCAATTGATCCTACGCCCATGGATGCTAGCGATCCTAATCGCATTGACGATGGACCACTTATAATCGGGGCAGCCTCCAAAATCTCTTCCAGAGTAGACAAATCGACGTTGGACAAGTTTTGTTCCTCGTGGAAGACATAAGTTGGTTGTTTCTCAATGTTTAGTTCAGGGGGACAAGCTTCGCTGACACCGACATATGTTTCGTCCTTATATGTAGTAGCTGAGGTTGTTTCCTCAGCAACTTGTTCTGCAAACAATACTATTTCTTTGCATACATAATTTGGCACTATTGGCTCTTCATTTGTAGGCATGACAATTTCTTTGTCCTTAGATAAATTTTCATCCTCAACCTTACGTCGGTCGAAAATTGGGACAGATTTAACCCTGGACGGTTTCACTGAAGCTGAAGCTTTCCTTGATTCGTCCCGTGTTGAAGATGTTTTTTGTGATCTTAACACCTTCTTCAAAGCATCCATAATCCAAAGTTGGTTTTCCTTTATTGTTGTCACCTCTTTTTTCAAATCCCTAAGCTCTTGCAAAACCTGAGGTACCCTAAGCTCTTGCAAAACCTGAGGTACAATAAAATTAGATACGATAAATATACAATCATATATATCATTGAATGGCGAAATTTTACGTGATATAGTTCCATTACCTCCATAATGGAAGTTGATGAATGAGCTGAACCATCATGAGTTTGGACTTCCGGGATAGGGTCACTGATATTTTCAAAGTGACCAGCAGGATGGTGCATATCATCGCCTTTCGAAGGCAATGATTCATCAATTATACCAACCTTTATGGACACATTCGGCACATCGATGCTTGCTTCCTTCGCACATCTTTGTGCCGAAATGTAGGAAGGACTCTATCTCTCCTTTTCATTTGGAGTGAGTCTCTTCAACATATTAAACTGTACAATATCCCAAAAAACAAGATAATTTTTTTTAACCAATTGAGATATACCAGAATAATTAAAGACAATTTATAAATGCTAAACACTTACATTATCTCGTTTGAAGATATTCTGGTTCAACTCCCAGAACTTAATAGTCTGTCCCTTTCTTAGATTCTCCCAACGTAGTATCCTTGGGATTTCATCAGGGAATACTTGGGTGGCTAAATCAGAAATCTCCACTTGTAGGGCCTCATAAGCCCAAACTTGCAGTGCCCAACAAAAGCCGTAGACACTGTAAGTGATCGCGTGTTTCTTTGTTTCTTCAGACGCGACCTCCATTTGGCCTTTAGGTTTTCTATCATTAATATGCATAATGACACTCTTCAACCTTCTTATCTTGAAGTCATATACTATTTTACCCCATGGGTAGATATTAAATTTGTCAAAGTCTTCAACCAATTCTAAATAGTCTTCATTAATGGACCTTAGATTATGATCCGCCAAAAGAATAATTTCCAACGTATATATTAGACCCAACCTCAATACATCATCCTCGTCAGTGGAGATTGGAAGCTTTATGAAAACCTTCTCCAGGTCGCCTTTCTTGATTACTTTGTCGGTGTTGAAGTATGTCTTCCGTAACCGATTATTTCGAGGTGGGCATTCTTCCGAATCGGTAAACATCAAACCGGTAATTAAACTAAATTCACTATATCCAAAAATATGGGGTGTGCCATTGACAATCACTCGTAGCTCTTTCCCCGACTGATCTTTGTCTTGCATCAGTAAGAAGTGATGCAACAATCCCCCTATGAACTCAATATGGTTCATCCTTGTGATGAAACCAAAACATAAATCTTCATACCTCTGAAGTAACCCAAATCGCTCAAGGGTCGTCTTCAATGTGCTAAAATTTTGGAGGCGTGATATGTTGGTAATTTTAGCAACCTTATATCCAGAGGGGGAGACTGAAGGACTATAGGTTGATTCACCTGCCATTTCCTGCAAAACCACCAATGTAAGAAAACAAAAATAATTAATACTTATGAACAAGTTGTTCAAAATAACATTCAAAATAACATGAATACAAGTCAATATACTCAGATATACCATGGTATACCGAGATTTACAACGATATACCTAGGTATATCGAGATATACCAGAGATATACCTAGGTATATCGAGATATACCAAAGATATACCACAGATATACCTAGGTATATCGAGATATACCAGAGATATACCACATATACCACATACCCCAGAAATACCAGAAATCAGACTAACCAACGATATACCACAAATCAGATTATCCATAAATACAAAAGCCCAATATAAAAAAACAATATTTTACAAAAGCCGAATACAGATATACCAATATTTCACAAAAACCCAATAAAAAACGGAGTTTTCGTTTGGTTTCAACATGGAGCTTACACTCAGCTATGAGGTTCACCAAAACCAATTACAGGTTCACCAAAACCAAATACTATATTGTCTATCGAAGGGAGGGACGGAGAAGACATTGATTGAACAAAACTTACCAAAAGTTGCAGAGCTCAAAAATGAAGGATGTGTTCCGTGAAATAATTGGTTCCTGCGTCGTCTTCGTCGTCGGTAATAGAGCCTCGTCTTCCTAAATCGTCTTCCTCGTGAGGTAGTGTGCGTCGTCTTCCTCAAGTTAGTGGGAGAGTGGGAGAGTTTAGTTGAATAAACTGGGAACTGTTGGATTTAATTCAAATGTTTTGAAGCACCCCTTTTCGTTTTTTTTTTTAATAAAATACCGGCTAAAAACCAATAAAACAGGTGGGCAGTTAAAAAAAGCCCATTTCTAAAATTTAACACAAATCAACATTTTTCTAAACTAACCTATACGATTTGTCCATTTTAGACAAAATCCCTAATAATAATACTAATACTTAAAGACCTGTTTCCTCCCCTTTGTGGATCCTCTTCCACACTTCGGTACGCAATTTCAGACTATCTTTTCAGGCAAATCGTGTTCAATCAAACCTAGAAATGACTGCAGAGACGCTAACCCAACCAAACGGCGTCGTTGAAAATGGCAACCTCCACATAAACCCTAACCCTAATGTCTCCAAGAAGTCGAAGGAGAGCGAACGGCGTCGTCGCAGGCGAAAGCAGAAGAAGAATAAGGCCTCTCAGGTCCCATCCGATGCCACCGCCGATGAAGAGAGCGATGATGATTCCAAGGAGAACAACGACCCTAAGCAGGTTTGCTATGTCGTTCTTTTTTTTCTGGTTGTTTGTTCTCACTTATTACTCCAAGTAGATGTGAATTTCTTGGGTTTTTTGGTATGTTTTAGAATTTGGCGTTTTTCCTGTTATATATGGTGGGAGATCCGGTACCAGTTGTTTTGGCTTATCTTTTTTGTAACTGGGGAACTAGTATTTGTAATTTAGGCTCAAGTAGTTTGAGCTTTTTCTGTTTTTGTAGCACTTGAATAGGTGGAAACGTTAAGAAAGAGAGAGATGAAATTGTGGCATCAAGTGTTTATTAGTTGAATATTTTGTTACGAAGTCATGGTTGAACCCTAGACAGTAGAGTCATCTGTTTGATTATTCAGAAAATTGGCGAGGGGGTGTGTGAAAATAAGGTTTGTAATGTTTAGAAATTCCTCTACAATTAGCTATTCTCGGATTTGAGATCTGCCCGCAAATAATATAATGTAAAGGTTGTTTTGCTGCCCTAGTATTTTTCGCATTACTTTAGCACCTGCCTGTATCGATTGTTATTGGATTAGATGCTTTCCCTATTTGTTAGCTTACTAAGCAATCATGCTGAGCTACTGTTGAGGATTTCAAACAATTGATGCATTTTTTTGAATCCTTTTATTCATTTCCACTTTCCACTATTAGTTCTAATCAAAATGGTGGCATGAGCATTTAACATTTTTTGGTGTCATTTTTTCTCATGTGAACATTCACTGCTGACAGGAGAATTAATTTACTATTTTATTCACATATTTATATCCACAGACTTCAGTTGTAGGATGGAAATGACCAACAGCTTCCCATTTTAGTGTCTTTGTTTTTTGTAACATGATTGTCTATCAATTAATTTATTGTACATAGTAATCTTATTTTCTTACTTTTAGGTTATGGAGCAAGTTGAAATAGAGTATGTGCCAGAGAAAGCAGAATTAGAAGACGGAATTGATGAGGAATTTAGAAAAATATTTGAAAAATTTTGTTTCCAGGACTCTGCTGGTGCTGTGGTAAAATATTTTATGTTTATATATACGCCTTTTTTTTTGGAAAGATTATATATAAAATGTTGTAACTTTTACCCATGCAGGAGGATAAGAAGGATGAAGCTCCTGAAAATGCAACCTCAAAGAAAAAAGCTGACTCAGATTCGGAAGAGGAGGAACAAGATAACCAACAAAAAGAGAAAGGTGTGTCAAACAAAAAGAAAAAGGTAATAGTCCTTATTTTGATAGTTGAAGTTTCCCAGACTTTTTAACTGTAGGGTTCTATGGGATGTGACGTACATATCTACTTTATCATGTTTTAGCTTCAAAGGAGGATGAAGATTGCTGAACTCAAACAGGTTTCCTCAAGGCCTGATGTTGTTGAGGTATGGATAATTTGAATTGAAGTACATTCATACTCTGCTCAAGTTTTGATGTGGTGCTTCTTATACTATGACTTAATTACTCTATCTTGTTATTGTCAGGTGTGGGATGCAACTGCAGCTGATCCTAAGTTGTTAGTTTTCTTGAAATCATATCGAAATACTGTACCTGTACCAAGGCATTGGTGTCAGAAAAGGAAGTTTCTACAGGTTAGCAATTGCCCATGTTTGACACAATGGTCTAAAACGTGCATGCATGATTGTGAAGTGTAGTTAACTTGAGAGGGTTAGGGATTACAGTAAGGGAAGATAACGTCGAGTAAGGTTTCTCTTATATGTATATATGTGATTCTTGCAGGGGGGGCGGCTGTCACACACTTGGAGCCTGGACTAGTAGGTGTATTGCCAAGGGCATCCTTAATGATTTGTTTTTGTATATATATGCTAGTATCTATGAAAACATAGGAATCTTATGTATTGCTGGGGTGTTTATGGCAAAGAATGTGTTTGTATTACTAGTGTGGGGAACTTATTCACTTTCTGATATGCTAATTTATCTGCTTTGAATTTTCAGATGCCTCTCCGTTCGGCCTAATGCTCGGCTGAATTCATCTAGGATTTTAGTATTTCTGACTGACTGACTTGAATGTGATTTTGTTCTTAAGTCTTAATGTGAGTGATATTTTTACACCTCAATGTACGCTGATTTTTTTTTTTTTTTGCAGGGGAAGCGTGGTATTGAAAAACAACCTTTCCAGTTACCTGATTTCATTGCTGCAACTGGAATTGAGAAAATTAGACAGGTAAAGTATTGGCTGATTTAAATTACAAATGTCTGAGAATGCATATTTTCCCACTTGTTTATTTTCATTTATTGTTGATTTGTTGGTATTATTATTATTATTATTATTTATGTTTATCATCTTTAATTTCTTCCGCTTATAATTTTGCCCCCCAGTTGGTCGGACCCATTACATGGGATGACCTGCAATTTTAGAAAAAAACAATTATATAGTCATCTGTTTATGAATCCAGATACACAACTCTCATATATTATTGTATTTTCTTGTATCAGTCATTCAGTTGTATGTCTTATTTTTGGTGCCATTGACATTCATCATGTAGTATCTTTGATCAATATCAAAACTCTAAAAACCTTAGTGGCAAAAATAGACGTAATAACTAAAATTTTTAATTCTGTTTAATGCTCTAATCCTGCATCCACCAGAATTTTTTCCTTCTTGACATTTGCTATTGCCAGAAAATTTGTTTAATTTTCTAATATTCTGGCATTGATATGAGACCTTTGCAGGCTTACATTGAAAAAGAAGATAGCAAGAAGCTGAAGCAAAAGCAAAGAGAACGCATGCAGCCAAAGATGGGGAAAATGGATATCGATTATCAGGTTTTTGTTTGTTCTAATCTCCTTTGGTCTTTGCAATAAGACTTTCATGTGTGTGCATTTCTCAGGATTGGGTATGTATTGGTCAACTAACATGGCTGTCTTTCCTGTTGATTAGGTTCTTCATGATGCATTTTTCAAATACCAGACCAAGCCAAAGTTGACAACTCTTGGCGATCTATACCATGAAGGGAAAGAATTTGAGGTATTAATTCTTGCTTTAACTAATGCTATCGTGTTGTGCATCTTACGTGGCTTGATGTTGTTTAACGTATGCTGTATGGGTCATGTTTTTGACAAAGCCCGTATTTTTGACCAGCCTGATAACCTTGAATATTTTTGATCTCTAAATGTTTAACTTTTCTTATTTTAATTTTGGCAATTGGAATTTTTTTTTTGGGTCAATCAAATTGATGCTTTTCTGGCCTGTATATTTATCATACAACCTTGAACTCTTTGACTGTATACTTTGTGCTTTGTACACAGTTCAACAAGAACCATTTGTAAATGATGTTTCATGAGTGTTAGTTATTCATGGCTTGCTACTATAGTTTTGACTATGGAGCTTCTGTACATGAATTGGTTGCATTTAGTTTGATTATTCTACTTTCATGGATTTGTTGGAGCATCCAAGGTCTGAGCTAGTTTGTAACATAGACAAGCTTGCTAACTAAGTTGAATTTTTAGGAACTTTTCTAGCTTGTCTTTGAACATTGACTTTGCTGATTGTCGATTAATGAATCTTTTTTTTTTTTTTAATTGAAAGTCAATTAATGATTTTTGCTCTACTCTTTCATTTCAAATTCTTTTAGATGTTATTCATATGCAGCTAAAGGATGTTATCAGAATGCGGTCATAATTTACTGTCAGTTTTGCTGTGCTCACAAGTCATAACCTACTGAAGGCATTTAGAAAGATACGTTAATTTGTTTTCTTGTATTATACATGCAGGTAAAATTGAGGGAGATGAAGCCAGGCATGCTTTCACACGAGTTAAAAGAAGCTCTTGGCATGCCTGAGGGTGCACCGCCCCCATGGCTCATAAATATGCAGGTAAGATACTTCATATCTCTAGGTTGTATGTTATGTCCTCTGCTGATGATTGCTTTCTTTTTTATATAATACAAACTTTGTATCTTCTTTTTTCCAGAGATATGGCCCACCTCCATCATATCCACATCTAAAGATTCCTGGGCTTAATGCGCCCATACCACCTGGAGCTAGCTTTGGGTACCATCCTGGTGGCTGGGGAAAGCCTCCTGTTGATGAAGTGAGTTCCTAAATGCCTGCATTCGTAATATACCGTGGTGGTTTTGTTCTGATTATGATTATATAATTGCTTCTATAGTTTCTCCTTTAAGTATGTAACTTGTATGTAACTTCTTTTGTTTGTTTCTGAATCAGTATGGAAATCCATTATATGGAGATGTTTTTGGTGTCCATCAACAAGAACAACCCAACTATGAGGTACTTTTTTTTTTTATTTTGTGCTCATGATCAAGAAATAGAAAGTCTTTTAAAGTGTTTGTTTTTGAGGATGATGGCTTCGAAATCAGACGTCTGGTCTTACTGAGCCAGACAAGCTTAGATGTTTCACTTGGCAGTCCGCATTTAGAAACCAGTATCTAGTTTCGTAGCAATCCTCCCTTTCTGTGTGTCATATTAGCTGTCGACCACAACAGTTAAGACTGGATCAGAATTTGTGAGATTATTTTGTGTCCTATGTAGAACAATATGACCAAATATCTGTATAATTTCTTAATCTTCAATTTTCTCTTGAATTTGTGTACCATGTAGAATAGTATGACCAAATATCATTTGCTAAAGCTTAAATTTCCTGACATTTAGGAAGAGCCTGTTGATAAGTCGAAGCATTGGGGTGATTTGGAGGAAGAGGAAGAGGAGGAAGAAGAGGAAGAGGAGGAAGAAATTGAGGAAGAGGAATTGGAGGATGGTATTCAATCTGTGGATAGTCTCTCAAGGTTTGTCATAATCATTGGGCTCCAAAACATACCAGTGTTTTTGCATCTGTATAATTTCTTATCCATTGTTTTATGGTCACTCTCTCTCACTCCCCCCCCCCTCCTTTTCCTTCAGCACTCCTACTGGTGTGGAGACCCCTGATGTTATTGACCTGCGTAAGCAGCAAAGAAAAGAACCAGAGAGGCCACTTTATCAAGTGAGTTGAGATTTTCTACCCTGATATTTTTCCATGTATATGGGGTTGTTGATGACTATAATATTTCTTTTGTTTTGAAGGTACTTGAAGAGAAAGAGGAGAGAATCGCACCTGGGCAATTACTTGGAACAACTCACACGTATGCATTCCTTTTCTTCTGAAGAAGTTTGCTAATTCTTTTCAAATTATTTTCCAGATAGTTTTCTTTTACATGTTTTATATGCCCCTTTTACTTGCAGATATGTGGTCAATACTGGCACCCAAGACAAATCAGCTGCCAAAAGAGTAAGACAAATTCATTGAGCGTGTGTATGCTGTTTAGTTATTGTTTGCGTTTCTAGGAGTTGTATTCTTTTTATCACCATTTTTATTGCTATATGTTAAATTTAGAGGCAACTTTTATGCTCAATATGTCAATAAATATGAGATTTTGCTATGTCCTGATGGAAGCATTTTTCTTTTTCTGTAAATATTATCTGAGTTGTTGAAAATTTTCCCTTTTAGATTTTAATGTGAATTTTGTAAAAAGCCACGATTAACAATGGGGTTGGTTTAATTATGTCTCCTTGATAGTTTTTAACTTCTCATTATTGATTCCGTCTTATTCTTTTATTATGTTGGGAAAGATGGACATGATGGCTAGTATTTTGTATGATTGAAAGTATTTTGTTTACTTGCCTATTTGCATAGTATTGTTAGGGTTACATGTTTCTATTATAGTACTTTGTATAGAGATTGTTTGGTCATAGGTGTATGGTTGTCAAGATAGGAATGTGAATAGCTTCTGTCTGGGAATGGAGAGCTTACAAATGACTTTAGATAAATAGAGGATAACAGATGGACGAAACAAGAAGTTGAGTACTTCGGTACAGCCATAAAAATAAAATGCTTTAGAGTTAGTGATCTTGCTGCTACAATTGACCAACCAACCACAAATTAGGAATGCCTCAACCATGAAACTCTAAGCTAGCACGTAGACAGTTCTGGGATTCTATAAAACCTTTGTGTTAATTCCCATTTTTGAACGCTTTTTAATGGTGTCATCTTTTACCTGGATTAAAAATTGTCATGGTCATACAAGTTTGTTCTAATTACTCTGTTTGTAAAGACTAATCCTCGTAAATTGCATAACTATAGGTTGATCTGCTTAAGGGTCAGAAATCAGATAAAGTGGATGTCACTCTACTTCCTGAAGAACTGGATGCTATGGAAAATGTTTTGCCTGCCAAGTAAGTCAGACCCTAGCATGTTGAACTTTTAAGTTTTATCTGAAGCAGGCCAAATTTGTAATATTTGTGTTTATACAGGTACGAGGAAGCAAGGGAAGAAGAGAAAATGCGGAGCCAGCGGGAGGATTTCAGTGATATGGTTGCTGAGGTGAGTCTTCACTGTTTTTTAACTGTCAAACATTAAATAGCTCCTTAAAACTGATATCAAATTATGGAGAATGATTTCCATGCTGAAAAGTGATTTGTGTATTGTGGATGCAGAATGAGAAGAAGAGGAAGCGTAAGATGCAGGAGAAGGACGGCAAATCTAAAAAGAAAGATTTCAAGTTTTAGGTGTATAAATATGAAGAAAGTGGAGGGTCCAGCACTTGTTTTAACATAAGCCAGCTTCATTTTGCGTGCACCACTGCAAGAGTTGGTAGCCAATATGTTTGAAAATTAGCAGATGTTGCTCTAAATATGGATAGCAACTTTGATGTACGAGTCATCCTAATCGCTATAATTTTTCTTTAGTTGAAATGAAATTTCTGTTTATGGACTTTGCTAAGTCGATTGCAGAGCTCTATCATCCTTGGTTGTTTTTATTGTGATTTGACAGAAGCAATTATCTTTATTTTCTAACCTGAACCAGCTTGAGACTAGTTTTCATCTCAAGCTTCTGTTATCAGAGCTTTATTTCCTTTGATGGCAGACTCATCATATGATGAGTCAGGCCCATTTGGTAATTACTCTTCACCCAAATTTTACTTGTTTGGTCTTCCAAGGCATTATTTTTTTTATTATTATCTAAGATTTAAAGCGTGTTTAAATAATTGCGTGGAAAGGCTATTTCGAAGGACAACAAGATGACTAGAGAAAGGTGTGGAACGTGTTATCGTGACAACTCTAGACGGGACAAATTCTCTAGACTAGAGAAAGGTGTGGAACTTGTTATCGTGACAACTCTAGACGGGACAAATTCTTGTGGGGATTATTGGAGGCAACGATGGGCACAATATAAGTAAAAAATAGTGATTCGTAATTTTATAATATTAGGTTGGATAAGAATGGAGATTGTACTTTATGTTTTGTTTCTTGAAATTATATACATTTTTGGCCTTCGAAAATGGGAGAGGACCTCGAGTTTTTTTACCTATATCTTTAAAAGTACCAATTTTACATAAATAACAAATTTAGGTAATACGGTGAGTTTTTTTAATTAAATAATAGATATAATTTTTACCAAAATATTTTTTTATTCATTCATTTGATTTATAAATATGTAAAGCTTACAATATTTTTTGAAAATTTTGTAAGGCTTACAAAAGTCATGATAATTTAATTTTTTATAATTATTTTTATATTTATATTTTTGGATTTGATACCAATTACTGATTACTCTTAACTGGAACAGAATATATTGATTACAGAAGTCATGTAAATGTACAGGTTACATACAAAATTACATACAAAATAAATTTGTATGTAACTTATACATTAACATGATTACTCTTAACTGGAACTAATTACATTGATTACAGAAGTCATGTGAATGTACATGTTACATACAAAATAAATTTGTACAAAGGTCATATAAATGTACAAGTTACATATAAAATAAATTTGTATGTAACCTGTACATTCACATGACTTCTATAAGCTGTTCAAAACAATAATAACATACAAACAGTACAATACAAATGCATAAAACAACAAAGAAACATAAGCAAATTAACCTACAGAAGTCATGTAAATGTACATGTTACATACAAAATAAATTTGTACAAAAGTCATGTGAATGTACAGGTTATATATAAAATAATTTGTATGTAACCTGTACATTCACATAATTACTCTTAACTGGAACTGATTACATTGATTACAGAAGTCATGTGAATGTACAGGTTACATATAAAATAAATTTGTACAAAAGTTATGTGAATGTACAGGTTACATACAAAATAAATTTATATGTAACCTGTATATTTACATGACTTTCATAAGCTGTTTAAAATAGCAATAATATACAAACAGTACAATACAAATGCCTCATATTTATTTTGTATTTTTTCTATGATTTCTGCCATTTTACAATATATTTTTATTGCATGTACATGTTACATTCAAATTTAATTTATATGTAAATATTATATTTAAATTTATAAATTTTGAAAGATTTAGGGGTAAAATATATCATTTTGTACTTCACCAAAGTACAATCATTTTGCTATTTTAAGCAAAAAGTCAGTTTCCTTCGTAAATCTCAGGTAATTAATTCGAGGACCTCTCGTATCATTATGAACTGCGCTGGGTACAATTTAGGTATAAATTTGAACTTTATAATTTTGAGAATCAGATGTCTTGTTAACAAGAAAATATTAGTAAACATGAATTTATTACGGATGAATAAAATTCTCTTCAACTTGGAGTAGGAGAGCTCCCAAAAGCCTTTTATACACACACACACACACACACACACACACACACACACACGTTTTTCTCTTTTTATGATTTTGCTTTCAATTTTTTATAGCTCAGAGGTATTTTCTAATATGAGTTTAATCTCCCCTGATTGTAAAATTTGTATTTTTTTTTTTTGTTAGATTTAATAAAATCATTATACTTGTAGTTTATTTTTTTTTTCCTAAATATTAGTTTAAATAGATTTTTTTCTCTTGCAGGACTTGTTCTAGTGCAATTTTCAACATGTTCTTGATTAATTGTTTAGCATTTTTTTTTTTTTTATAGATCTAAATTTAGATTTATTAGAACTTTTATCAGAGATCTTGCTATCTTAGATGCCAAAGACATGTATTCAAATAGATTGATTGAAGGGATAAAAATAGTGTAAGAGTAATCCAGACAACTAAATGAAAGCCTATGATGTAATTATTGCTAGCACAATCACCAAAATCATGAAAAATGATGCTTGTGTATTAATATACTTTTCAATTCTTTATTTATTTGTGTTTTATCATTGAATTATTTGATGTTATGCAATTTCATTGAATTAATATAAATTTCTCATTCTAAAAAAAGGACAAATTTATTAATTAGCTTAAAATTTTTCTATAATGAATTTTCGGAAACTAAAATTTATAATAACAAAAGTAATATTTAATAATTGATCAATTTTTATGATGTATTGAACTTTTTTTAATAATAAAAATATATAAACTGGATATAAGATGCGCTATTTTTATAATTATAAATTTAAATGTGTTATTGTTGTTGTTTTTAATAATTTTTTTTTTTTAGGAAAATAACAAATATAGCACACCTAAAATTTATAACAACAAAAATAACATTCTTAATATTAATTCAGCACTAACTTATAACCATTTCAATTCAAGAGAATGATATTATTTTTATTATTATAAGTTTTAAATGTATTATTTTAAATAATTCTAAAAAAAAAAAAAATTCCTAATTTCACATGTATAATATTTCGTTATGATTAGTATTGTTCTATGAAACTCCAATTTATCTTTTTTTCGCAAGAAGTAAGCTCAGCCAATTATGAGCAGAATACAATTTTTATTTTTATAAATAATATTATATAACTTTCAGTCTTGCGCATTTGTATTAATCTTAATTTTTACCGCATATTTGGTACACTGTATTAGATAGATAAAATATAGTCGTAATGGATTGAATTATATTATAATTAATCTGTACAATGTTTTGTAAAAAACTGTATAATATAGTCGGATTAAATTGATTATATATATTTTACTAAAATAATTTATATTTAAAATAAATTTTTATTATAAAATTTATTTAAATTAATATTTAATTCATTTTTATATTTTTATTATATTTTTAAAAATAAAAAATATTACTTTTCAATTTGAGATAAAAAAAATTAAAATATTTAATTTTATAATTAAAAATTCAGTTAAAAATCTTAATAAATATGGGTCAATTTTTTAAAGGAGATGATTAATCTTAATTTATACGTTTTAGAATTCAAAACCTGTACGTAACAGATACATGCATGTAATGAATTCAGTGCAGTAGAAGAAGAATCGAAGAGACGAAATAGATTGAATGTAAATGACATAATTTAAAGAATTTTTTATCTCAATCCTAATTTTAAATTATAAAAATATAAAATCAAACATATATATATATATATATGTATGTATCCAGAAATATTTTTTTAGGAGGGCTGATATATATTAAACTTAGAAGTATTTTTAGTTAATTGTTTATCATTTATTTTCCTAAAAAATGAATGCAAAGTTTTAAATGATTTAGAACTTTAGTGAGGTTTATCTATTATAATCTACGATAAAAATATTTAATACAAATTAAAGTATATAAATTAAAAATTACAAATACCTAACAACAAACAAACAAAAAATTAAAATAACTAAAGAATTAAATAATCAATAAATAAGTTATATGCCTAATCATTTTTTATCTATTAATAGTAATTGATAAGTATAGAAATTTAAAATAAATTCCATGTTATAATATAACAATGAGATAATATATATTTTGAAATAAAGAACTCTATTTAATAATTTAAAGAATAAAAAAATAACATATTTAATGAAATAAAAGTGAATTGTTATAAAAAAAAATGAGTGTTAAATACATATAAATTTATATTTAAATAAGTACTTAAATTAATAATTATACAATATTTATCGATCAAAAGTTTAAAAGCTATAATTTTTAGGAATATATAATACATAATTATTAATGAGTATAAATTAAAATATAAATATTTTAAGTATTTAGTATTTTAAAGAAGAATACATGACTATAATAATTTTGCTTTAAAAAGAAAAGGAAAAAGAAATATAGATGCGCATAGTTGCAGAGCCAGAAAATAAAGCAACAAACAACAAAGAGCAGATAAGAGAGCAATAAAAACAGTGGTAGCAAAGTAATAGAAAGTAATAATTTATTATTATAATTTTAAATTATATAATATATTAAATTACATTTATATTATTAATATTAATTAAAAAAATTTCAAAAAAACTGTTCGGACTGAAGCCCGGTATAGCCACCCTCTAAGTCCGTCACTGTATATATATAAAAGGATGGTGGGCAAGAAAAAGTATCCTTTGATGGTAGAAAAATGGTGATGATAATTCAAGCTACAATTATTAAATTAGATTCATATTTTTTAGTCTTATAATTTTTTTATATAATTGTATTATTTTTATATTGTACGATATAATTTAATTTTATAATAAAAAATATAACTGTATATAAATTATACATTCAAAATATTTAATACGATATAACAAATGTGCCGATTATCACTAAACCACGAAACTTTTGGTAATACTATAACAGCACATGCAATAGTAGGCAAATTAATTAGCATCAACTAAGTCTACAATAATGGTATATTTGTTACACCATTTTAAATATCTTAATTATATAGTATATATACAGTTATGTATTTGACTATGAAATTAGATCATATTGTATAATATAAAAATAGTATAATATGTTAAAATTTTGTACGACCAAAAGGTGTGGATGTAAATCGTACTAGACAATCAATTTAGTCTGTCTAAATTTTCAATTAAAAAATTATATTTCTTAACCTTTTTATTTTATCTTAAATTAAAAATAATATATTTTTTTATTTTTAAAAATGTAATTAAAATATAAAAATAAATTAAATATTAATTTAAATAAATTTTATAATAAAAATTATTTTAAATATAAATTATTTTAGTAAAATATATGTAATCAATTTAATCTGACTATATTATACATATTTTTACTAAATACTGTACAAATTAATTATAATGTAATTTAATATAGTTTAGTCCAATATAATTATACTTAACTTATCTGACACGGTGCACCAAACACACGTTTGTTTATAATAGTGGTACTTTCAAAATTTTATAAATTTTAAGAAATTATTAATACAAGTAAAAATTTAAATATTACTTAAATAGTTACAAAAATTATATTCAAAATAAATTTTAATAACTTTTTTTTATTAAATAAATTTTAATAACTTAATACCAAACACTTTAATATTTTATTTTCAAAATACTTTTGACTTAATTATTTTATTTTAAAGTACTTTTAAAATAAGTATATACAGATTCCAAATAACTTAGATGAATTTTATAAAAGAAAAGTGATATATAATATAAAATTTGTGATATCAGAAAAGACACGTAACTTTGTGATTAAAGGGTTGTTTATTTGGGTGGGGTGATATTAAGTTTTCTAAATTTATATATTTAGAACGTTTTAATTATTAAATTTTAATTTGTACATGTAGGTCATACTTTTAAGAAAAAATATATACTTTAATTCAGAGTTTAAAGACTAAAATGTTTCATCTTAATAAAATTTAAGGACTAAATATTTAAAAAGAAATAATTTAAGACCTATTCTTGTATGTAATATTCTAAAATGTTAAATTATAGAAACTATAGTGTAAGCAGGGATTAAAGTATTTCAAAACTTAATTTTAGAGACCATAAGAATCCTTTTTCCTTATTTTTAAGTATTCAATCAATAATTGTTAAATAATTTTCAATAGCTAAATATGCTGCATGTGCATGAAACGAAGTTTGTGTTATCACAAATTTAAGAAGTTTCTAAAATGATCAGGCGAGTAAAAAAAAACTCTATTGTGGAAATAGATCCAAGCATTTGTGAATTAACCGTTCCTTATAAATATGCCTAATATTTACACTAAGCTAAAATAAGAACGGTCATTAACCGTCATTATAAAGTTATTATGCTGTTATAAAAAAAATACAATCATCTATTCAGACATCATTATAAATAAGCATTTTTAAAGACAATCGCAACTGTCATAAAAAGTAAAAAATGTGACCATCATTAAAATTATAAAAAAATGAACCGTCATGGAAATTTTACCATAACGCTCGTTTGACAATTACCGTCCTAAAAAAGGATGCCGACCGTCATAAAAATAATTAATAAGAAAAACTAATGTGTTTTTATTATGACAGTTTTTTTTATGACCATCCTAAAAATAAACTTTTAGTTAAAAAAAATATAAATTTTTTTACAATTGAAATTCTAATAATATCTCATATAAAATATTTATGAGTAATCAATTAAAATACTAAATTTCTTCTAATAAAATACTATATAATTGAATTGAGGTCTACATAATACAACAAAACACAATATGATTAAATTGAATTATACCTAAATTAATAGGTTAGATCTTTAGAAGAAAAATAACTAATTCAAGTTACAACATTAAAAAGAAATCACCGATAATATTAGAACCCATTCTTTTGTAGCTAAATGATGTTGAAATCCTGATGATGATGCAAGCCTGCAGAAGTTGCTATCAGATTTGAAAGTGATTGCTATTGTTGAATTGATACTCATACTCATGGACAATGAAAGATCACTTTCAACACTTCTACTACTGCTAAAAATTGATCATAAATTTGCATAAATAAATTCACATATCACATGATAGCTAATTATGATTAACATTCTATTTCATAACTAAATAATAAATTTAAACATAACCCATTTTAATAATGGATCACTATGCTCATGGTTCAAATTATCATTAAGACAAAATTACCAAGTTAATTTTGTAGTTAAACTAGCTTCCATAAACAATTTAAATTTCATAGTCTTTAAAGCAACAAAGAATTAAAAATTAAAAGTACCATTACATCTAAAATATTGGGAGTTTATAAAAGAATAATAATAATACTTGCATCTTGGTCCTCACAAAAGAGAACTTCTAGATTCTAAGTTGTGTTCTAATGTGTTGGTAAAAATCCAAGAGTGATACAGACTTGGTAGGATCAAGTCACACGACAAAAATTACAGTGCTCACGGGATGCAACTATTGGAGAATTTCTATATTTGCCTAGATGAAGAGGTACAAGAAATTTTAACAAGTGATCATAATTGCTATATTTCATTTTGTACTGGTGAAAAGTAACACAAAGAAAAGGCAACTTTGGGTATAAGAACTTAAAAGAAAAACAAGAGGATATTAAATTGATTTGGTGATCCCAATGAAGAACTCATCTTTTTTAATAATCACAGTACCAAATTATGAAACCATGAGAAAGAACCAATTGACAAGAGAAAATTGCAAAGAAAATATGAACCTAGAGTCTGGAATGATTATAAGAAAGTATCATCACAAGTTTAAACACGCCAAAAAGTGAGGTTCATCATAATAATTACCTGCACTATGTCAGCAAAACTTTT
The DNA here is from genome assembly GCA_029378325.1 of Elaeagnus macrophylla. Taxonomy (NCBI): domain Eukaryota; kingdom Viridiplantae; phylum Streptophyta; class Magnoliopsida; order Rosales; family Elaeagnaceae; genus Elaeagnus; species Elaeagnus macrophylla. Next base: position 32,645,714 of record CM055640.1, on the reverse strand, counting down.
TCTCCTGGATCCAATTCCACTGCTTGACGAATCGATTAAATCATCAAAGCCTCTATTTACCCAATCAAATGAAGTTTTCCTTGAGAGGTTCCTTAATTCCATCAAATCATTCTCTGCCCTTTGAACAGACAATCCTGGTTGAGTTGAAAATAATGACAAGCTATCACCACCATGAAGGCATGAACCATCTTCTTCCTACCCCAGGTTCCCGATGTCCCCATTTGATCCATTGGCCTGCAATCTCTGGGCAACACGCCAATTCTCTCTTGAATGGGCTTTAGCTGACCTTTGTAAACAATAGTCTTGAACATATCAAGATAATGATTAATTAAGAAAAATGTAAACTTTTCATAGGATAAATGTAACATCTCTCTATTATGCATACCTTGAGGAAAGAGAGCATATTTTCTTATTTGCATGCCCTAAAACCTTGTACTACATGAGAAACAGAAACCTTGCTGATGTTGCATAAGTAGTTGCAGCTCAGTCTGTAAGCTATCTTCTATATTCCTAGTAAGTGCTTGCAGATCTCCAAAATTCTAAATTTTCCCAAACAAAAAAAGTAAAGAAGAAAAGCCAGAGTTAGGAAAGATAATTATTCAAAATTAATATTTAAGAAAGATACAAAAGGAGAGAGAAGGGAGAGGGAAAGAGGAGGCTAGGATTTATTAGAATGCAAAAGTGTTTGTAAATATTACAAGTTAAACCTTTTAAAACTTTTTAAAAGCAAAATAAGTAAAAAAAAAAAGAAAAATACTAAAATAACTTTATAATAAAATATTAATTACTTTAATATCTCCCCTCAAATTCACGATGCAGCTACAAGAAGCATCGAGAGTTTGCTAACTAGAAAACGAAGTGTGAAATAGTATGTGACTTGGTAAAGAAGTTTACAATATGCAAAGAAGAAGGAACAAAAAGTAAAACAATGGTGCCTTGCTTGAGGTGATGACGAGTAAAATGACAATTGATATGCTTGGTGCATTCATGAAAAACTGAGTTATGAGCAATCTGGATAGCACTCTGGTTGTCACAATACATACGGGTGGGATGAGAAAGAAAAACACCCATATCTGTAAGTAGTCAACGTAATTAAACAATCTCTTTGGTAGTAGATGTCATAGCACGATACTCTGCCTCAGTAGAAGATTGATAAACAACACTTTGCTTCTTGCTCTTCCAAGAAATAAGAGAATCATCCAAAAAGATACAAAAATCAATGACGGACTTGCGATATGTAGGATCACGACCATAATCAACATCAGAGTATGCACGCAGCTTTAAAGAAGAGGTGGATGGAAATAAGAGATTTTGAAAAATAGTTCCCTAAAGATATCGCAAAATATGTAGACTGGCTATCCAATGAATGGTAATAGGAGAAGTAACAAACTGACTAAAAATATGAACAACATAAGTAATGTCTGGATGAATAATAGTAAGGTAGACCAAACTGCCAACAATAGTTCAATATAAGGTAGGATCTTGCAACCATCAGAAGGAGAATACTGAACATTGTGCTCATAAGGGGTATTAACAATTTTAACATCAATAAGGTAAGCTCGCTCAAGAATGTCAGCAGTATATTTAGATTGAGAGAGAAGATAACCTTTTGGAGAGAATACAACTTCAATACCCAAACCATAGAAAACTCAAATCTTTCATTTTAAATTGACGGACTAATTCAGACTTTAGCAATGTAATCCCATCAACATCATCACTAGTGATAATCATATCATCAACATATAAAAGAGAGCAAAATAAGACCTGTAGTGGTATGCTTAACAAAGAGAGCAGAGTCATGATCACTAGAAGAAAACGCAAGAGAGGCAATAACAGTAGAGAACTTCTTAAACCATGCTCGAGGTGCTTGTTTTAAACCATATAAGACTTTTTGAAGCTTACAAATTTCTCCATGATTATGTTGGACACCAGGAGGGGGAACCATGTAAACTTCTTAATGCAGATCACCATTCAAGAAAGCATTTTTAACATTCAACTGAGATTAATCACCTATGAGCAAATGCAACTGCAATAAGTATGCAAACTATAGTCATTTTTGCAACAGAGAAAAAAGTCTCTTTATAATCAATACCACTCATTTGAGAGTATCCCTCTGCAACTACTCGGGACTTGTACCTTTCAATAGACCCATCAGAATGAAGTTTAATTTTACATACCCAATGAGAACTAATAGCTTGTTTATCTGGCGGCAAAGGTACCAAGACCCATGTGTTTGTTTGATGCAGAGTAGTAAGTTCCTTAGCCATAGATTGTTGCCAAAGGGGATCAAGGACTGTCTCTTTATAGGATAATGGCTCAGAGATACAATGAATAGATGCTAAAAATGAAGTGAAAGAAGTGAAATAGGAAGAGTAAACAAAATTTGGTAGTTTAGTAGGCTTAGGAATGCGTTGAGGATAGCGAGAAGGATCCACAATTTTAGAAGGAGCTGGGGCAACTATAAGAGGAGGGGAAGCATTAGAAGTGTTAAGTTGCTAGTGTACCTAGTATTTGCAGAATCTGTAGTTAGAGGAACTTGTGGAGAAGAATCATCAATATGGTACTTGTGGAGAAGAATCATCAATATGGTCAGAGAAATGATCAATATGAATAAGATCTAATTTAGTCAAATCATGAACAATAACAAGAATAGAAAAGTAAGGTATATGCTCAAGAAAAATAACATGACGAGATACATATAATTTTTGTAAAGATGGATCAAAACAACGATATCCCTTTTATCCTTCACCATAACCAAGAAAAATACAAATGGCAAAGCGTGATGATAATTTGGTACGTTCTATATGAGAACGAAAGACAAAAAAAGTAGAACAAAAAACTTTCAAGGAGAAAAAGTCAGGACTATGTCTATATAGTTTTTCAAAATGAGACAAACCTAAAGTGAAAATATGTTATGTTATCACTAATCACTTATACAAAGTTTAAGTTTAAAATATTCATTTAGTTTAATTTTAGGTATTCATTGAGTTATTTTGTAATATAATTATGAATTTAAAAATTTAAATTTTTAATTTTGTAAAAAGTTGTATCCAAATTTTTATTTGTATATTTGATGTTATTATAATGCATTAAATTTGGTTTAAATATTTTATTATTTTAATTAGATTAAAAATTATAAGAAAATTTATAATATTTTTAATTAATATCAAATTAAATAAGGTAAAAAAAGATTAATTAATACATGTAAATAAAAATTTGGGTCAATTTGAATCTTTTTTGTATGGATTAGGGTTGATAGTTTATGACAATATTAAATTTGGTTTGGTTAGGATTTGCAGTTCAAAACACAAATTAAATTAGAGCCAACCTAAACTTGTACGAATTACCACCATAATTGAGTATGAGTTATGCATATTTCTATGTTTTATTATTTATTTTTTATTCTATATTTCCAATTACCCCATTTCCACACGCATGTAAATTTGTTTATATATTCATTTAACTTAAAATTTTTTGGGCACATATTTATGTAAGTTTTTGTACTAATATGTAAATTTACATGGTAAAATTCGGGCATATTCTAAATGTAATGTCACGATACTACACTATTTTTAACCTAAATAAATTGTGTAATAGTTTTGAAAAATCAAGTGGAGTTGTAAAATAAATAGAAGCTCTCATTTTTTTTTTTTAATCTTCTAACTCTAACTAGTGCATGTTAATTATTATAATTATTTAAATATTTCTTTTTATTAATTTTTACAATATATTTGACGTAAAAAATAAAAAATTATATTTCATAAGCTTCTAACTTGATTATAGAATCAAAATTCATTATAAAGGGCATATATTTCATTACTGAGTAGTTTTGCTCAAAGTTATTTTAGACGTAATTTAGGCGTGTGTGTTCATATATATATATATAATTATTTTTTATCACAATTTGATACATACATTAATTTACATGATATAATTTATTTTTTAGTAAAGGTCCATAATCACTTCATCTCACATCTCAATTTTATATTTAATTAATAAATAATATATCACTTGATATATATTACACCTTGACGCATTTATCATTACTTAATATTAACAATGGGACATGATTAATAACCTTAATTTATTACAAGACTTTTTACGCTTGTTAATTTTGTTATAAAAAGAAAATTCAAAGTAAAAAAAGATTTTGTTAGTTATATTTTGGTACTTTTACGGACTTCCTTGCTTGCTCATGCAGTCATGCTATCTTGGGGTAATCAATAATTCATCCACCATACGCAACTTCCTTAAGGCTTGTTGCCATTCTTGAAGTTTCCTAAAGAGACCCACAAAACTACTACTTTTTACCAAAAGTTATAAAGCAAGAATCTCTTGTAAAAGGTGTAGAAAATTCAGCGAATAAAAAACAAATTGATTACCCTGTCCTTTGGGCTCTACCTTCTTCTCCGTTAAGAAATTAATTCATTGCATTTCTTGTGACTACTTTTTTCTACAGTATATGGTATATAGCGTATATACGATGAATGTGCACATTTTTTCTTCTTGTTGTTGCTAACAAAGGCAATATTATTGTTATTAGTAATTTACAAGGAGTTCAAATTTTCTGTACTATTTTTGGCATATTAGTTTGTATACCACACGAATATATTAATATACATGTTTGTTAATCATTTATTATTGGCACATATATTGATATACAAAAAATGATATAGATCATCTGGAGTCTACAAGATCAACTTAAATATATGGAGTATATACGATGAATGTGTACACGTATATCTTACTTCGCACATTTTGACGCAATGGGTTGTAAATTTGCTAGATTCGTTGCTGTTCATCATTCATGTGTTGCAAGGAGAAGAGAGATTAAATTCTCACGGAATTCGACTGCAATATTGAAATTGATTAATTGACGGATATTGAGAACCATTTAGGTTATGATTGAAATAAAACAAATAAGATCAAATGAAATCGCAAAGCCATTTAGTAAATCTTCTTAAATTTTTTGGTTGGCAACTAATTGAAGAAAATTGTTGTTAAAAAAAAAAAAAAAAAAAACGCAGTTGGATCAAGGGCTTTTCAGAAGAGAAATGATTGTCTATATCTTTTTAAAAATTAATTGGTGATTAGAAGATGAATATTTTCATTCATCTTTTCATAGTTTCTAGGTACTCGGTGCCCTATTATATAGCCCACAAAAACTAAACGAAGAAATTTGCGTAGGGGTAGTTGGATGTTACTCCATGCATATATCCATTCTCATGTTGAGTGTTTACTGTATAAGCCTCATCTGATTTTTCTTTTGTAAAGATGTTTAGTCCTATCTGAGGTTATAAATTTCTAATTTTTCAACTTTTAGGATAAAGTATTCTGATAATGCTCATGTTACTTATAATAAATATTACACTAATATAATTTTTAAACAATATGAGACACTTTTTTTTAATATAGATGAACATCTCGATGAAAGAAAAAAAAAAAATTCAACATTCAATTTTGTTGAGACTTTTTCTTTTTATCATCACAAAATAAACTTGACATACTAGCTAATTTAATTTGCAATTACAAAATGATCGTTCATAAGAAAATTCTTGGAAAACAAAAAAAAAATCTATTAGCTAGATACTTAACAATTTACATTATGTATTTTCCTGTGGATTTAAAAATTGGTTTCTCTTGGATAATAGATTTCTCTGTTCAATCATGTATATTTTCTTCATTTTATATCAGTTTTTTACAAGATACTGATCAGTGATCACAATTCTTTTCACCTCAATTAAAGTAATAGTGAGCAAAATTGATTGTGTGCAAACCTAAAACACGCTTACATCTAAGTTCCAACTTGGAAGCTTGAAGATACGACATATATATCCAACATCTTTACTAATACTACATTTTATGTATGTGCTGGATATTTATTAAAATTAATAATTTATTTTCATGGTCGAAATTCATATTTTTATGTAATTCAAACATATAATTTTATATAATTAGATATGGAGAATGACCGATTTTTTCGCTATACTATTAAGTGAATAATAAGAAAATTAATTTAGAAAAACATAATTAAACTTAAAAAATTCATAAATTCTTATGTATAGAATTATTTAATATTAAATTAATTACTGCCACAAGGCTGCTGTCTAAGAATAAAAATTTTTTTTTTTTAATATCATAATTTAATGCATATATTAATTCACATGTTATAATTTAATTAGTCTCTTAATAAGTGATTCTATAATTATTTTATCATCTTATATCTTAAACTTTATATTTAATTAATAATTAATATATCATTTAATATGTATATTACTACTCATATAAGAAAATCAACAAACTAGAAGAAAGACTCACAAAGCATGCAATAGCTACTAAGTACTAACTAGTTAGCATGCGTTATTTCAATTGTCAAAGCTGTGAATTGTTTATTCGTTTTATCAATCCCTTATATATAAATTATGTATACATTATATATAATTTAGAAACTATACATAAATTTTATATATAATTAACATATTATTTTAAAATTTATTTAATTAAATACCTAGCATGTTATGAAGAGCTCAGTCATAATTGTACAATTATATTTTCATTCTCTTTTCCTTTTGTTAATTTCTTTAGTCAGAATTTGGTTTGATTCTATTCATTAAATTAATAATAAACTAACAAATGCAAATTGTCATTCTTCAAGTTGTGCGCAGACATTCTGTTTTGTCAATTTTAAGAATTTTGTGGGATATGTTTGACCTTTGTAAAGAATTGAAAAACCTTACCTAACCAAACCGACCATGTGTCATCTCGTGCTCCTCATTAATTCTTTTTTTTCTCTAAACCTAGATTCCTTCCTTCTAGTAAAGTCTAAGCAACAAAGAATCAAGAATCACAGTTCACATGGAGAGATATTGAAAGCGATAAAACTGTATTAACATTAACTAGGTAAAGTTATGCCCTATATATACGTCATAAGCTGAAACTAACTTTAACAAATTACATTTTAATCTATCAGAGTATAGTAACTATTTATGTTACAATCTTTTAGATTATATATAGGCACACGTGTACACTACAACCTATACTCACTATTGCTCTCCCTCAAACTCTGGTCTAAGCAAGACTAGAAGTTTGTCTTTGAGAAACAAAAAATGGTTAGTATGCAAAGGCTTAATAGTGAGTTGATCTTCAGAACATATAAACTGAACATCCAACATCTTATTAATCACCTGTTCACGTACAAAATAAAAATTGATTTCGATATGTTTTGTGTGGGCATGCATGATAGAATTTTTTGTCAAATGTTGAGTGCTCACATTGTCACAAAAAATAACAGGAACATTATCACATGGCATACCAATCTCTCTAAGCAACAACTGAAGCCACAATACTTCTGCAATTACTAGAGCTAAAGTTCTATACTCTGATTCAGTGGAAGAACAAGAAACAACTTTCTACGTGCTAGACACCCATGAAATCATGCTATTGCCTAGAAAAACACAATAAGCACTTGTGTTGCGTCAATCATAAGAGGAACTAGCCTAATCGGCATCACAGAACCCAACTATATCAACAACATTAGATTTTTGCAATAATAAACCATGTGCAACCATCCCACTCAAATAATGCAACACTCTCTTTGCAAACAATTAGTGCACATCTGTAGGGGACTAAAAATTTTGAAAAACCTTATTCATAATATAAGAAATATCATGACGAGTTATTGTGCAATATTGCAAGGTTGGAACAATACTTCGATAAAGAGTGGGATCAAACAAAGGTTGACCATCAAATTTAGAAAGAGTTTTACAAGAAGAGGCAAGAGAACTAAGAGGTTTAGAATGTTGTAATCCACTCTTATCCAACAAATCCTACACATACTTATGCTAAGAGAGATGAAAATACTGAGAACATCAAGACACCTCGATCCCAAGAAAAAAGGAAAGATTCCCAAGATCCTTAAGAGCAAATTTATCTTTAAACAAATTGATAAATTCACTAATCAACTCAGCATTTATGTCATCGACATAAATGAGAATAATAGTGACAGAAATTGAAGTTATCTTAAAAATTAAAGAAACATCAGTTTTAGAATTGACAAATTCTATATGACGTAAACAGAATTCAACTTATGAAACCAAGCCCAAGGCACTTGTTTCAAGCCAAATATGGCCTTCTTGAGCTAACACACCATAGGAACATTTGATAGCACCTCAAAATCCCTTGGTTGTTTCATAAATACTACATCTTCTAAATCACCATTAAGAAACGCATTATTAATATCTAATTGGCAAACCACCCAATCCTTGGACAATGCAAAATTTAAAGCCATTTGTACTATAATGTGTTTCACTATAGAACTAAATGTCTCAAAGTAGTCCACTCCTTCAACTTGATGAAACCCCTAAGTAACAAAATGTGATTTATGTCTCTCTACTGTCCTGTCTGGGTTCCTTTTGATTTTATACACCCAACTGTTACTAATAACCTTCATGTCAGGCTACAATGGCACTAGCTCCCAAGTACCATTATTGACAAGAGCATCATACTCAAACTTCATTATGTCTAGCAATACCTTATATTTACTAGCTTATGTGTAAGTTCAAGGCTTAGTATTAGGAGGCTCCAAAAACACACAATAAGCATGTTTTGGTTTAAAAATCCCACATTTAGTCGAGTAAGCATTGAATGAACATTAACATTAGAAGTCAAAGGAGGAGTAAGAGAGGAACCTGAAGAAGACTAATATTGAGGTGAAGCAGCAAGAAATGGAGAAAACTCAGATGGAACAAATGAAGTAGGAATATGTGGTGAGCATTGAGATAGCGTTAAAGAAGTATTATGACAAGGTATTGAAGTAGGCACAACAGACATGGACAATGGAGACTCACAAGCCTGAGGTGATATGTACTTGGCATGATTAAGAGACGGGTCATCAAAAGCAAGGGACAAAAATAGTAGCCATTGGACTAGACAGAGAAGTAGGGACAATACTAGTTGTAGGAATAGGACATGGCACTGGATCAAGGGTCAATAATTAAGTAAATGAGATTGGTATAGGCAAAAAAATGAAGCACCTCATCTTTAAAGTCATTGAACTCATTGTCAAAGCTTTTTCAAAAAAGGGAAAACAATTTTCATGGAACTCTACATGCCTATTGACAATGACTTTATCAGTTTCAAGCTCTAAGCATAAGTAGCCTTTATGTTGGGAGTTATAGCCTAAAAATACACAGGGAGTGGACTTTAGTTAAAGTTTATGCTTAGTAAAGGACCTAAGACAAGGAAATACAAGACACCCAAAAATCCTTAGTAAACCATAATTTGGCTTCTTGAGAATACAACACCTCATAGGGTGACACATTGCTCTAAACAGAAGAGGGAATCCTATTTTGCAAATACACACAAGCTCTACACTCAAAGGACTAATATTTAGTTGGAATAGTAGCATGAAGTAATAGTAAGAGCATCCCAAACTATCCTTCATAACCTATTCTTCATAGAACCATTTTGCTGAGATGTTTACGGACATGTAATCCTATGTTGTACACCAATGCTTATTTGAATTAGTAGAAGAAAAGAAAACTCTCCTCCACCATTACTCAGTATAGTCTTTCAACTTACATTCAAATTGAATCTCAACAAATGCTTTATAAGTGAGTCCTAACTCGGTAAACAACCAAGTTTAGATAATATGGATACCTAAGAACTCACCTCTCATATACAAGCAGCATAAAACAAACAACAAATAACAAGTAATTTGTAAATAAGCAGACAAGATAGGAAATAGACAACAAGATACAGCAATAAATGCTATCTAATCTCAATATAGACTTATATATGTTGTCACATATACTGAGAATACTCAGATTGTACTAACTCATGTAACAGAGCATACAAACAAAACAATATAATGTGATAAACTCACTTAGGCTCCAATTCTAAGTGGTAACATCCACGGTTTGCTTAAGGCAACCATTTAGCAGCCAAATTTACTAAATATAAATAGTTAATACAGACTCGATAAGATAAGATGTCAAATACCTCTATCAATCAGGAATCACTTGTCTTAACTACCTAGGCTACTATCACCAACTGCCACCACAACTACTTGATCCTCACTAGATCCAGCTCACTTTTAGAGCCATACCACCAAGTAGTGTGATATAAATACATATAATCAATATGCGTGTACAAAAATATGTTTTTCCCCAAAAGTGACTTTTAAAATAAAACACCTTGTATTAACAATACGAAAAAATGCTAACATATTGTTGACATGGAATATCCACCTCGTATAACAATACAGAAAAATAATTGATGTATTGTTATTATGAAATTTCTGTTTGATAAAATAGTTTTAACAAACTTCACCACTACCTCGTATCTTCAATATAGAAACAACACTCTATATATTGCTAAAGTAGCTTGGGATATGTTGAAGCAACCAAAAAAGCTTTGGGTTCAAGTTTTTAGTGGTCAATACCTACAAACAACACTCTTTCATAAATGTTCCTGTAAAGGATTCAGATTCATTTGTTTGGAAAATCTTACTTTGGGCCATGGATGCAATTAAGGTCAAAATTATCCTCAAAGTTGGAAATGGCTCTGACATTAACATTTGGATAGATCCATGGATTCTTGGTCTAAACTTCTAAGACGTTATCTACCTTTGTCCAAAATCCAATAAGCCCCTCATTTACTAAAGTATCCCATTGGCTCAAAAGTTCAAATTTAGGACTTAAATTTTCTGAACTCCCTATTCAATCTAAATATTGCACAATTAATTCTAAGAATTAAACCTCTAAATTTATCCAAAAGGAATTCTATTGAATAGCTTGGAATTGGCACATGAATCTTTTCAGTTAAAGATATTTATGAAACTATTGTCTCAAAATGAGGAAGATTTAATCAATTGGGTTTTTGGACCAAACTGTGGAAGGCAAAACTACATGATCAACACAAACTTTTCATTTGGAAGATTCTTTCAAGTTCTTTAAGAACAAAGAGGCAGTTAAGTAGATTTATGCATTTGATCGAAAATCCTATGTGTCCTTTGTGTCATCTGGAGGTTGAAGATGAAGAGCACATTTTCATTCGATGTGATATTTTAAAATCTTGGTAGAAGTCTGATAGTTGGAATCTTGACAGGAGTTTTGTTGAAAAACTAGATATTCACACATAATTCAGACTCATTTTAAATCCTCCTCAGGTTATTATTCTTTCGGGTATGTCACTGCAACTTTTTACTTTAACTGCAGTACTTATGATTGAAAAAATTTGGTAGCTTAGAAATAAGATCCTCTATAATTACAATTTAATGCGTCCAAACATCATTCAAACTATCAAAAGGAGAATTGAGGAGTTTCAACCTCTAATTATGGCCAGAACTAAAAATCATCCATTATTGGAAAAAGAAGAGTTTACAGTTATACCATCAATTTGGCAAGCTCCACCTCTTGGGGCTATTAAAATCAATTTTAATGCAAATTGGTTGTTTGGTATGGCCACCATAGGATTTGGTATGTTTGACCATTTTGGGAGACTATGCTTCGCATGGATCAAATGTGCAACTACAATGTCAGTTGAATATGCGGAAGCACTTGCTTTTCAAGCTGCACTACAACATGCACTACTATTCAAGAGACCTGCAATATATATTAAAGTGGATAGTAAATAAATCATTGATGGTTTTAATAACCATGGATACAAAGGTGTATCACAGGAAGTTAAGGAGTTAATTATTTCTATTAATGATTTACTCCACCACTTCTCAATGATTTCTATGAGATGGATACTTCGTTAGAATAATGAAATTGCCCATAATTAAGTCTATTGGTCTACAACCAAATATTTGGAGGGAGAAATTATGTTAAGTGCACTTTCAGAGAAAATTCAAAAAAGTTATCAAATAAGAGATTAAGACGTTCTGTATTTTCTATGTAGCAAAAAAAAAAAAAAAAAAAACACACATTTGAACACCTACTCAATTGTTTTGAATAATCACTTTGTTTTTTGTGTTAAATCAACAAATGAATCTAATACTTTGGTCTGCTGCCCAATTTGTTCCCTCTATATATTTCTTCTTCTAGTAGTAACCACTAAGTTCGACACTAGAATTATGCTGCAGAAAGAAACATGGACTCCAAAATTTGCGAGTCTAACTGATATTATTTTCATTTAAATAACGTTTAATTAAATTGCATTAAAATAATGGATTGGAATTTATTTTATAGCAAAATTATATAAATTAGATAAAAGAGTGATACTTTTACGTAAGGACGAAATTAGAACGAAAATATTAAAGAGGTCAAGTTTTAAATAATAAATAAAAATAATTTTAATATATAAATACAAATTTTTAATATTTTTATTTTTTCTTTTATATATAAAATAAGTTAAATATTTATATTTTTAATATACGATGACACGGTTATATTTGTAATAAATAATATTGTGGGATTGGAGGGCAACGCCGGCCCTAAAAAATGCTGTATCTTCTTTTATAATTATTTACAAGTTTTAAAAATTTTATTTTTGTTTGTACAGATAAGACAGTTGAACTAGCTAGACCTGTTACGTGCATATATAGTTAGCCTTATTGAGTCATGAGATGCATAATGCATAATGCATAATGTACATAGTCCCCCACTTGGCCATTGAATCACCACCATCAAACCCTCTAGCATCCACGTGATGAAAAGATCTTTTTTAACCCTAAAAAATTAATAGGTCCCAGTAGCATTATAGTACTCCTAGAAATAACAATTCACAAAATTAAGATGAAGCAGTGGACCGTAATGTACTTTCATAATCTCAGTGCTGTCCCAACTTTTGTTTGTAGTCATTGCTAAGTCTTCTAAAATTATTATATATAGCTCAGCAATCAACATGCACTTCTCACGTTCTTTACATCACAAACATAGAAACGCACTATCAATGATCTTCAACTATCCACGTGGCACCAACCCACCTTAGGGACTAAGTAAGAAAAATACTAGTCTCTATTTATATTTAGATTGTTAGCTAAGCTGCGTAAATTCAGAGGCTTTTTCTATGCTACTTGGTACCACCACTACACCCCACCAATGTCTACAAATCAATTCTCTCTAGGATCAACAAATTCTTAGTAAATATTCCTTTACATGTGTTTAGATTATTAGTTTTCACTATTTAATAACATATTTCATACTTCGTTGACATGTGTTTTGATATACTAATTGATGAGATAAGGAGTGCTTGGTTCCACACCAACCCAATATCACCAATTTAATTACCATGAGTAACTCTCCACTATTCGGCTTATAATCAACAATCTCATCCATTTGTTCTTCTTTAGATTGCTCTCTTTGCTTGTTCTCGATCAAAGGGCTAAAGTTGAACAAGTTTCTCCATCTGGGTCACGATTTTGATTGCTTATAACCAAGATGGGATTGAGCTCTAAGCAGGTTAATAGTAGTAGTACTAGTACTGATGGACTTGAATGGAGTCACAATTTCTTGCAGACTCAGCCTAATTTGCAACTTCCAAAACCTTCATCAATGAGAAGAGTACTACAGCAACAACAACAAAACTCAGAGCAATTGAAGTGTCCGAGATGTGATTCAACAAACACTAAGTTCTGTTACTACAATAATTACAACAAGTCACAACCTAGACATTTCTGCAGAGCTTGTAAAAGACATTGGACTAAAGGTGGGACTCTTCGCAACGTTCCTGTTGGTGGTGGTCGCAAAAACAAAAGGACCAAAAGACCACCCACATCTTCCTCTGTTTCCTCTGCTTTGGTCAGTACCCAAATGACATTTCAGCCTCAGAATCAAAGCCAGACACTTCCACTTCTCTACCCACAGGATTTGATTAGTCCCATTGAGCCTTTTGCTCAAAAACAGAGCCTCAACTTTCCTTTTCTCAGCTCTAGCTCTTTCGACTCAAATCTGATTTCAGTTTCAAACCCATTTCAAATCCCATCTTCATGTTTTAATAACCACGTTCAAGAGCTTAAATTCACAGGGGAGCCAGAAATTGGCAATATCAACGTGCCCAACACAAATATGATGAGCACATTGACACAACAGCCAACATGGCAAGTGCCCATTACAAGCAATAGTGGTATAGACTTGTCAAACAATTGGAATTGGGAAGATATTGATACTGATCTTGTCTCTACTGATATCAATTTGGCTTGGGATGATTCAGAAATCAAACCATGAAAGAGGAGGCTTTTTAACTCTGGATATTTGCTTGTGAGTAATTAGTAATTGGGTTTGTTTGATTCTTCTCTTTTTAATTGTATTCATATTGTTAAATTGATGATGATCTCAGGTGATGTTTTTAATTATATGTCGATCTCTCAATCTTGTAGCTGTTGTTGAGAGAGATTAATTTAGACCGTTTTGGAGCTCTCTTTTTTCTTTTTCTTTTTCTTTTTCTTTTTTTTCTCTTTTTCTTCTTCAGTTTCAAATTTTCAATCTATATGTCAACATTGATTTAGATGGTGGAATCTTTAGAGGGTACATTGTGATAAGGATGACACTGTACATGGGGTCCGTATCCAACAAACTTGAATGATAGAATGTGATGGGAGATTCTTATATTATATATAGAAAGTGTACAATTTTAATGATCTGAATGAATATATTTATGGGTTTTGTATACTTTTAGTGTTTGTCCCAATAAAATTAGGCTGTAAAGTAGGTTCTTGAAACAATTATTCTATTTTTAAAGTTTGAGATAATTGAAGATTAATGGTGATAGTGTGATATGATCATAGTATTTGATTGTGCATATTTAAAGCTAAGCTCTACTCAGTAAAGAGAATATCCATTCTGGCAGCGTGGTGTTTTCTCATCCTCTCTAATTCAAGGCCGATTAGTTCTGGGCATGTGCATGTCTGGGGCCGACATGGTTCGATTGTTACAGGTGAACATATGCTACTTCTTAAGAAAATTGGTCTACTGAATATTTCCAGATAAAGAGAGAAACGTGAAACATAAAAATAAAAAGATACTATTCTATTTGGTGAAGGATTTATGAAATAGACGAATGATGATTTTTTTTTTCTTCATATAAACGTTCTGATAGGTTTTACAATTGGAAGACTTTAGGTCTTGCAAAAATAAGTACTATTTATGTTAAAGACTTAAACATGGTTTATTAAATTTCAAAGTTTTTTAGTATTCGACATGAAAATCACATCGATTCATTCCATATTATCCATTAAAATATGGGTAAGATATTTAGATTTTTAAGTCGGTGTACAAATTATGGTACACCAAAATTTCATTAAATTTGAAAGATGGAAATCATTGGTCCAATAATTGGTACTTTTTTAATACTTATATTATATTAAAATTATTTTAAATTAATCATATTTTTAAGTAATTTTATTTTAATATTTAAATTTTTAAAATAATTATAATTTAGTCATTTTTATTAAAAATAAATGTACTAAAAAAAATATTAAAAATTAATAATAAGAGTATTAAACTAATAAATTGAAACATTTTAACGATACAAATATTAGACTGAAATTTTTTAATAATATAAATATTAAGTTAAAATATTTTTAATAACATAACCAATTTAAAATATTTTTACTAAAACATAAATATCACCGAACTCGTACACCATTTGTCAAACTGCAGTCCATCACAAACTGCAAGTATCCCATTTGTCAAACTTAACAAACTTTTTACTACAAAGATTTAATTATTAAAAAGTAATTTTTATATATATTACGTTGTTATATATATTAAATAATATATTAATTAATAAATATATATAAAATTAATGATATAAAATGATAAAATAATTATGAAATTATATATTAATAAAAAATTAATTAAATTGTATAATATAAATTAATATATGATAAAAAATGTTTTGTTGACTAAATGGATAAAGTGATATAATAACTTCACCACAATTTTTTTTAGAGCAATTTTCGTTTTTAACTCTCTTTGTAGATTTCATTTCACTCTTGATCTTCTAACTAATTTACATTTAAAACAAAATATATATTTAAAAATAAAACTTATTTAAACACATGTTCATAAGTAGTGTATAGTCTAAAATTTTTCTTAAATACATAACTTGATTTATTATGTTCTGTTAACTTTTAATCACACATATAAAAAAATTGAACTTGTTTTTAAAAGTAGTGATGAAGTAAAAATGAAAGTACCTTTCGAAGAGAACATATCATGCATATTTTCATTTTTTTCTTTTTCTTTTTTATAGATAAAAGTGTTGTTTGGTGTGATTGTAGATTAAAGCCACGAAGATAACCAATTGAAAGTAATTAGCTTAGGATTCTTAAAGCAAAAAAAAAAAAATTTAGCTTAGGACTGAGCTTGGTATGCAAGTAAACTTTTGTTGCTTCTGTGAGCTTTTATTTTTCCATTTTCTTTAATGGCTGTACTGAAAGATTATAGATCTTGAATCAATTATAAACTAATGCTTAGCTTTGGGAAAAGGACATACACTTCCAAGGGAATAGAATTAGTGCCTATAGAGGTACATAGCTGATGACCAAGGGAACCAAAGAAGACTGATCAAGTGACAGACAATGCTGTCTCAAACTCAGCATAACAAAACAGTAAGTGGGAGCTACAAGTCAAACCGCCCAGTTCATGGAAAGGATTCAATTAGGTAAACCTTTGTCTCAATAATACAAAACATTGAATAAGATAGTACTACTGTTATTAATATATATATATATAGATATATATATCACTACTACAAAACTGTCTTTTGGTCTCCAAAAATTGGCCACGGTTTTTCTAAAAACCGAGGCCATAGGTTTTTGGTCACGGTCAAGTGAAAACCGTGACCATAATGTGTATATATAGTCTCGGTTTTTAACAATAACCGTGACCATAAGTTAGACTATAAAAATTATTATAAATAATAAACTTAATAGTCACGGTTATTAAATAACCGTGACCTAATTATAATGATATAGTCTCAGTTTTTTAGGAACCGAGACCATAAATCTGTTTGCGTGATATTTATTTTGTTAAAAAAATCAAAATGTCACAAAACCTAATTCATTTCGCACTTCTCACAGTTTCCTTCTCGCTCCCTCTCGCGGTTGTCCCACGAAAGTCACCTCTTGCCAGCATCGTTCCCCCAGCCCTTGGAGTCTCGTCGTTCACCTCTTCCAAGCCACCCACTTCGACCCATTCCCCAGCCTACTCCTCTAGCTTCATTCCGTCTACGCAACCCATCGTCAAATTTCAGCCTCTCTCTCGCAACACATCTTCGCTCATCGTCTCCAATCTACACTCTTGATTTTGTACCTGCCTATCATCTTCCACTGAGATTTGAACAGCCCACATCTTCCACTGAGATTGAACATCCCTCATCTCCGACTGAGATTTCACTCTCTATCCCTCAAACCCCTTTCGAAGAAACCCCCCACTGAAATTTCACCCCTCTCCTATCAAACCAGAAAATACCCCTCACGACCACACTCACTTGCAAAGAAAACCAATATGAAGGCCGTCTACACTCGGCAAAGAGAACGAAGTGCAGAACGACCTCACTCTCTCTCGAAGAAAATGAAGTGAAGAACGGATTGCCCCAAATCAAACCAGAGTTTTCATTCAGATTTCAAATTTTTAATAATCCAGAAAATAGTTGGCTTTGGGTGAGTTACAGACTTATTTGTTGTTTCAACCAATTTCTTTGCTCATTAGAAAAAAAAAATTTATCTTCGACTTTGGGTGAGTTACAAACTTATTTGTTGTTTCAATCAATTTCTTTGCTCATTAGAAGAAAAAAAATATTTATCTTCGCCAACAGCTCAAGGGAGTTGGGATCCAAGCTTGAGAAGCCTCCAACTAGCAAGGACGCTCTTGCTAAGCTCTTAAAGGTTCGCCAATTTTTTTTTTCCTATTATTTTCTTCTGTTCTTCATCTTCCTTATTCTTCCTAGCTTAGATATCCTTTTATGGATAAATTAGCCAGCTTTATTGAGTAAGCCAAGTTGCTGACTCAGACTTGGGAGATTTTCAGTTAATATTGTCGTCCTTGTTGGGGTCAAAACGATGGAGATGTTATGAGATCCAGAATTTGTATTCGTTCCGTGGAAGACATGGCGTATTGGTGCATTTAATTATTCTGGGGTACTGAATTGTATAAAAGTAGATGGATTTTGGGGCGCTTTATAGAAATCGGATTACATTTTCAACATTTATTGAATGGGATCAATTAGTTGCGTTTTAGCCATTTTGTAACATGGATATGCTAATTGTATATATGTTATAATTATTTCCTGTTTGGTTGGTGGTAGTTCTAGACAATGCAGCTAATTATTTATTACTATTTTTTCTTTGTAGCCTGGGTTCTGTGAGATATGATAAAATCGTCTTATTTCAGCCATTATATTTTTTCCAAATATTATCAACTTCATCATGCCAAATAGGTTTTCTTAGTGTTTCAGAAATTTCAGTATTTTTGCATAGAGATTGACTTTCTGTTTAGATCATCTCTTGAACACATTTTTTCCGATCTGCAGCAAGCTGCAACATATCTTTCCAAGTTGGATCAATCACCACCGGCATCAACATTAGAGTCTATGAAGCCTTTCCTCAATGCAATTGTCAAGCCAGAACTGCTGAAGCATCAAGATAAGGATCTTAAACTTCTAGTTGGGACATGTATTTGTGAAATAACCCGAATTACTGCACCAGAGGCTCATTACAGTGATGACATTCTAAAGGTGCATTTTTATGTTGAAGTTGTATGGTTAATTGATAGTGTTTATTCCTTTTCCTTATATTCCTAAGTTTTCAAATTTTAGTTCATCTTGATTGATGTTGGCTTCTATGCAGGATATTTTTCACTTGATTGTTGATGCTTTTTCTGGATTAAGCGATACAAGTGGTCCATCATTTGGGTGAGTTACAAACTTATTTGCTGTTTCAATCAATTTCTTTGCTCATTAGAAGAAAAAAAATATTTATCTTCGACTTTGGATGAGTTTGCAGACAAGAAGAGGTTCGATTGAGTGTAGTGTGAGAGTTTTCGAATAAATGAAGAATTAAAAAAACTATGTTGCTCTTAGTGATATTTATAATATGATGATTAGATTACATGCTAGGCGTTATCAAGTTGATCAAGCTCGTGGTTTATTCTTTGAGATGCCAAAATGGAGGTATTGGAATCGGATTACATATTTAATTTTATGTTTGATTTTAGTTGTAGTTCTACCTTTTGGAAGCAAATATTTCTTATAGTGGGTTGCTGTCTGTTAATCTGTTTTTGTTTACCAGAATTGCTTGTTGTATAGTGTTAAGCCTGAAAATATTTTCCTGGTTGTTTTCAAGTTATTGATGTCCTCTATAATGGTTTAATTAGAGAAAAAAAGGTTTAGTTGATAAATTCAAAGTTGAGATCCTCTTGTCCTCCTAGTTGAACGTATTTTCATATAATGATGCCTAATTCACTATGATATTGCATCAAACATATTTTCCTAATGTTCTTTTAACTATTGTTTACTGTCTGCACGATAATAGAATATCAAAAGAAAAGTTTAGTTTGGTTGGTCAGTTTTTCAAAGTGACTAAAACTACTTTTTTGAGAACTCTTATATTGATTAGAAAAGAAAAGAAAATATATGGATATTTTAATTATAAATTTATTGCATTTCACTTTTCTTCCAGGAGCCTTCCAACTCACAAATTGAATGGGCCATTATCACCTGATCATCTTGTATGTATCTTTGAGAGATCTAATATTTTCTTATTGGTTCTGTTAAGTTTGTATCATATATGTGTTATTTGAACTAATTCTGTCTTTTATATGTCATGCTGCAGAGCTCTTCACAATAATAACTTCTATGGAACAATTCCTTTAGAACTGAGAAACTGCACTCTTTTGGAGTCCATGTAAGTGCCAAATTGGATTTGTAGTTTGTAATTTGTTCTGCTGTTGATAAAGTTTGTTAACCCACTTGCTTCCATCATTGACTTGGTAAATACGATTTTATTTATGTATTCTCTTATTAAAACTAATTTTGTTTCTTCCATCATTGACTCAAAATACTAATTTATAATTTGTTTTCATATGTAGCTTAATAATGAAGGATCATACACTGATACTCAAATTGATGAAATGCGGAATGAATAGGCGGAGTTCACAAATCGCTTCTTAAAGCGATAGTATTATGTAATACTTTACATTAGTTTAATTATTAGTATTGTAATTATTATATGACACTCTATAATGTGTCATTAATTTTGAAACAATCTGGGCATTAATATTTGTAATTTAAACCTAATTCGGATTCCATGAAATGTAATCGTTATATTAGTTTCAATAATATATTTTTGGATATTAATGTTGCATTTATAATATTGAAAAAATAGGTATTTAAATTTATTAAAATGCTAAAAATAGGTGCCACTATTTTGAAATGAACATTACCTATAGTCACGGTTTTTGAAAAACCGAGACCAAAAGTGCCGAAATATCACGAAATGAACATTACCTATGGTCTCGGTTTTTGAAAAAACCGAGACCATAGAATTGTATAAGGTCTCGGTTTTTACAAAGACCGAGACCATAGGTATTACATATGGTCACGGTTTTTTGAAAAATCGAGACCTAAAGTGAACAATTGGTCACGGTCTATGAATAACCGTGACCATATCATATATCTACGGTCACGGTTTTTAACCGTGACCATAGGTCATAGTCTACGGTCTCTCCTTCTTAGGTCACGGTTTTTAAAACCGTGACCATAGGTCTACAGTCACGGTTTTTAACCGTGACCATATGCCAGTTTTGTGGTAGTGTATATACACAAACACACTACTGTATCAAAGAATGTATATATTTATATTTTATAAATTATATATATATATATATATATAATTAAAATATTATTTTTAGACTGTAATTAAAAAAAAATATATATATAATTTATTTATTTATATAGTTTTATTTTTAATTACTTTAAATAAAACAGTACATATTATTTTAAATATTTTTTTAAAAAGAATAGAAATAAATTTTATATATAAAAATATTATGTCCAACTGTCGAAACAGTACGGACCGGCAAATGGCACTGAATCAATGAACACCGTACATGTGGGATCAATCGGTTGGACACTTAATTGAATCAAAGAAAATATCTCAATTAACAAGAGTCCTTAATCTGAGGGTTTACATACGACCTTGAGTACAGTTCAAGGTTGAAAGTGGAAAGAAAATAGGTTTATAAAATATATTGTAAATTTGTAACCCATAACATGCCATGTATGCCTAATATAAAAAATAAAAATATTAATATATACATAAAATTTTAATTCAATGCATCTAACTACTATTAAGTAGTTTTCAAACCATCCAATTAAACACCATATAATATGAATAACCTCTCCTGCATCCGAACAAAGCTACAAATTACCCATCCTTATACCAGTGTCCCAGGCGTAAGGTGCAAGACCCCCATTGTTTGCCTTGGAATAGCTAACATAGTAAAGCTCGGAGAATATGCCGGTTAAGACAACAAAGGCAGCCCCAGCCCCAAATATTCCTTTTCTCAAGGTTTCGCATGAAAGATCTGTGTTTGGTAAGTAATTCCTGTATTTTGTGTGGTAGGCGTTTCTAACTGAAGCTCCAAGCAGGCATGAACAAGCAATAACATAGCATATCCTGAAATTTCCATATTGTTAGGTGTGTGAACATATTTAGAATAGGCTATTCATTTTAACAAGTTAAAAGTTAACTTTTTTGGTTGGTATCCAAGCTCAACAAGTGATATCAGAACCAAAGTCCAATGCCCAATGTCCAATGCCCAATGCAATTTGCATGTAGATTCACAATTTGAATATAAACGTTTGTAGGCAATGTACGTGGTTTAAGACTCAACACAAATTCACATGATCATTTTTAAGCAAGATAGTACTTAAATTTCACATAAATAATGCTAGGTAGTACGATTCGTTTATAACATAGAATTCAATATCATGGTTCCAATCAAATTTTTCCATTGCATATGCACTGATTAACGATCAAAGCTGACTTTTGAAATTGACACTAAGTAATGGATCGGTAGGCATAGCTGGTTCGTTCGTCTAATGTTGACTTGTTGATATATGTCTTACCAGGAAGAAATAAACAGAAAAATTGCCCACGACCGAGATGCACTAGGTTTTAAGGCCCTCCCACAGCACAAGCATCGGCTTAGTGCCATTATAATGACTTGACTTGCCACCAAGAAAAGCATTGAACCCACACCCAAGCCAGTGGCAATATCTTTGTCATATACACAGTAAGTGTAATCTGTTCCTTGTGCTACTTTTGCCTGCCATAGTGCCATATACATAAGATCGTTTAAGATGCAACTGTGGGATGTAGAAAGAAAAGACTTGCATGCATTGTTCTTTTCTTAATTTGTACAACATAGTTTATGTCCTCACAATTCACCCAATAATAAAAAAAAAGGTCTTTTATCCCTTGAGATTTCAAATTCATATGTTTTTACAAGAAAAATCATTCTATCCACTACTAACTACGACATAAATCTTTAATTGATTAATTGAAAGTGGTTGCAGATCTATTAAAACTTTCAAGCATCTCAGGTCTAGCCTCGCCCAACTGCTATGTTACTTGATTATGTCACGTTACTTGAAGTATATATGTATTCAAACAACATGATATATACACGTACATTACTATAAATTGTCAAAATTTTAAGCAAAATTAAATCCAAAAATTTATGACTTACTATAAAAAGTATATATAACATAGCCTAACATTCAATTAAAATAGACAATTATATCAGGGATTTACCATGGGCATATCTTAGTTGAGGCTACAGCTCGAAATTTTTGAAAAAATTAATTAGTACAACATATTCATCTTTTTACTTTGTGTATGTTACTAATAAAATTTTTAACTCATAAGCAAAGTAAGCCACTTTTATTGCAATTTTATTCACTTTTTTTTTTAAGCTATTCATGCCCTCATTTATGTATTATTGATTAAATATTCAATAAACAGGAGAATTTGACTTAAAATAAATTACCTATAAATTAATCTTTTAGAAGATAATCTTGCATAAAACATGGTATTTTCATTGGTAGAATCGTTGATTTTAACTATTTATTTTTATAATTAGATAAAAGTGTAATAAGTGAGAATTAAATCAACAATGCTTACTATTAAGGGACAAAAAGTGACATTAAATATTTTATCATCTTTTAGTCTTAAATATATATATGTATTTCATTCATATATCATTTCATAATATTTCTTAGGTCTTAGCTTCTGATATAGTATCATTCAAAAATAATTCAAATATTTAATCAAATATCTATAACATTAAGTGTAAGGGGCCAATTTAGTCCCATTATTTGTTAAAATGAGAAGTTTAATCTTATTATTTTTGGGTTAGCCCAATTGGTCCCAAATTTTTCAAAAAATAACCAAATAAATTCAAATCACAGATTTTATTTAAATGCAATAGAAAATACACGTAGAAGATGCGTGATCTTTTTTTTTTTTTTTTTAAGTACTAGATATATTTTATTTATTTTAGCATCAAAAGAAGTTATAATATTTTTTAGCTCTGACATTTTCAAATAATCGAATTTCTTTCTTTGTACTTTGGGAAAATAAATTTCAAGCTTTTTTTTGTTAAATATGGATTTTTTTTTTTCTAAATTGTTTTAAGTATTGTAGTTTGAAATTACTAATAGATCCTTAATTAATTAAGTATGTAATTAACAAATATATTTTACGTTATGTATAATGCTTAATTTTTGTTAATTAGATCGATTTGAATATTTTTGTTAAATTATGAACCTAATTAACTTATCTCAATAATTACAGAATTAAAACATATATTTAGCAATAATTATGAGATAAAACCGACACTTTTTCCTAACAAGAAATCTCCACTTATTTTTTTCATTTCTCTCGTCAAATTTTTTCATGATATATATATATATATGTTTTGTTGTTATTAGTTTTTTTTTTCTTCTCCATTTTCTTTTTATTTGTCAATTTTAAATTATTGATTAAGATATATTCATAACTACAGTTCTTATATTTTTAAACTTTAAGATGTTTATTTTAATTTTAGAGTTAACATGGCTATTTATTTTCTTAGATTAACTTGAAGTAAATTAATTAATTTAACATATTTACCCGAGCGTGACTTAAACACGTCTCGAATTAAAGGCAAAAAAAACTAATCCAGTACTACTTCAGCTTGTACACTAAATCAAAAGAATGGAGAAGCAGAAACAATAAAGTTTGAGAAAAGAGATAGATAGAGAAACTTACACTACTCCTCTGCTCAGCAGCAATAGCAAGCGCAAAAGCAACTAAATCAAACACAAAAGCAACTACCAATATCAGCTTTGAAGCCATGCCTTAGAACCCCACAGCCTCTCTATCTCTTGGGAAAAGGAACAATAAAGAAAGTCAATACCACAGTTACAAATACAATACAAAACTCACATAACAATCTAAGAAGGTGTTTAAATACAAACTTCAAAAACAAAAAAAAACAAAAAATAGTGCGCAATATTTGTTGCTGTTATAATAATATTTTATTAATAATAATTTTATTCAATTATAATATAACATTAAAATAATTAATTGTAAAAATATAATAGATAACTCATACTTTTTTTTCTTTACAATAGTAAAAGTTATCGTGATAATATTATTAGGGTTAGTTATTTTACTTTCAAAAATTAAATATATTAAATATATTAGTCATACCTTTTATTTGTCTTACTTTATACTTTTGGGTTGTCAATTTTAGTTTTTTTAAAACATTTTTTTTTTGTTTCGAAAAAACTCAAATTGAATTAAATTTAACATTACTAGCTGAGTACTTGTAAATGTTTGAAGAAAAAATATCTCAAAAAATTAAAAAAATAAAGATATTAAAATGATAAAAGTTAGCTAAAATGACTAAAATATTTATATTTATAATAATTAGATTAATAATATCACACAAACTTTAAAAAAAAAAAAAAATCTATATATTTAATTTATAAAGATAAACTATCTTTAAAAAAAAAAAATGCGTTCTGTATGGGATCCTCACATCTAGAAAACGCACTTCAAGATTATGAATGCGGTCTCATTGTTATTAAAAGTATTTTCTTTATTGTCAAAACGTTAAAAATATATATATATATATATATATATATATATATATATATATATATATATATATATATATATATATATATATAAAGATTTTTTTTTTTTATTGTTGCATCCAAACTCTTTTTAATTAAAGTTGTAGAAATGTAGAGCTAGTCAAATAAAAGAAGAAGAAGAAGAGAATGCTTCCTCTAATTAATTAATCAATTATTAACCGCTCTTTTCTTATTCATATAACTCATATACACGTGGGTGGTAAATATAAAAAAAAATATAGGTACTTCTTTTCTCAACAGTTTTAGTTTAAGTTTTTTTTTTTTTTTTAAATAACTTCTAATATAGTATTAGAATTTAAGGTTCTATATTTAAGGTCTAATAATTTCATAATTACAAACATTTGACCTAAATGGTGCATAAATTCAACATTTATTAGAGAGTAATAAATATATAAAAGCAATGTTAGTTATTTTTATAAAAGCTTAAAATAATATTAGTTCTTCTTCTAATAATTTAAGTTTTTAAGAGAACTAATTTCTTAACAACTTCTAACAATATGCATAAGTAAATTTAATGTTGGATTATTAACCTGCTTTCTAAAAAAACAAATAAAACTATATTAGAATAAAAAAAGACTAAACCCAGTTAACTTTTTTTAATTCTTATTGTTATAAATTATTTTAAAAATTATTTAAAATAATTTTTAAAACTTATAATAATAAAAATAATACTATTATTTTGAATTTAGAGGATATGAGTTAGTGTTAGGTTAATAGTATGTAATATTTTTGTTATTATAAATTTTAAGAATGTTTTATTTATTATTTAAAAAAAAATTATTTGAAAAGGATAAATCTAAAAAATTTATTTGATGACGGAGAACATATCTTTTCTTTTATAGTACTCGTAATTACATCTTTATTAGTGGATTTACTTTTCTTACATTTTTGGTAACCATTTGCTTACTTAGTGCTGTGCCAGCTGCCATGACATTTGTGCGGTACTTAGGCTGAGGGACTTTTAAACAATATTGATATGATTTGAATCAGTTGGATTTAAATTGTGGAGTATACAATATCATTTAAGCAATAATTGGAGGAGGGCAACGTCAGAATTGATCTTTTGCCTAACCATATATCTGACTTTTCCTCCAACACGTGGTTTGCTCCTTATATACTATATAGGCAATTTGCTATCTATTTTCTTGTCGCAAAAAAAAAAAAGATTTTTTATTCACCATATTTATTTTCTCTATTTTTTTTTTTATGATTTATTTCATTTGAAGTCAATTTAATTTAATATAAAGATGTGGATAATTTTTTTTTAATTACATATTTTGATACTTAAACGATCTCATATCTAAAAATTCATTTAATCTCTTTTTTTTTTTTTTAAATATGTACAGGTTACATAGTTTACAGCCTCGAAACAATTTTATTGGACTTTTTTTTTTTTTTTTCAATTTTAATACAATTGAGGATTGGGGAACGCTTATGTGGGGGACAGAGTGGGTTAGAATTTAGAAACTTAGAATCACTCTCCCCACCGGCACCTAGTCTATTTTCGGAACCTTGTTTTATTATAATTTTTTGAAATTATTTTATATATTTGAAAAATCTAGAGTTAAATTAAATAATTTTTATCAAATGAAATATTTATCCATAAACTAATACTTTTATTATAAAAATTCAATATTATGATATTTAAGACAATAAATATTATTATGATTATGAACTAACAAAATAATAGCTTAATTAAAACTATAATTTTTACTCTAATTTTTAAATTTATTATATTTAGTTACATAATAGACAAATATGCTTGAAATTTTATGAGTACTTAAATTTTTAAAGTTATTAGTCAAAAACACATGCTTAAATTGTTTTATATATTTTAATTTTTTTCTTTGATTAATTTCTACAATATATTTGAAATAAATATGAATTAATTTTCTTATGCTTCAAATTAGTTGTAAAAATAAAATAATATTTATACTTTTTATTGGATGTAGTAATCATCATATTATTAGAGTTCTTATTGGATGTAATATTTATTCTATTGTTATATTAAGGTTCTTATTTAAATATTATATTTAGAGTCCTTATTTAATATGATAATATATCATAAAAATATAAATAATGTCGATAACTTAAAATATATGAATAATTTTCTTCAAAACATTATTAAACATGATTCAGATTTTTATATATAATATAAATATAGATAAATAAATATATTGGTATAAATTATTTATTTATAAGAATAGCCGATTCAATAAAATACCAAAATTTTGAATACATAATTCCTACAATATTTAAAAAAGAGGATAAAAATAATCTCCCCACTTCCGTGTTGGCCTGTTCACATTCCTAATAGTGTTTTAATCTTAATTTGGCTAGTGGATTACTGGATTAATGGTTAACAATAGTTTTTAAAAGAGACGTTAACGTCAATTTTTCATGTTAATTATATATAGGGTCATTCTGCAGTATTGGTACTTCTTTGGTACCTCATGTAATATTGACCTTTAGATATAAATAATTAATTTCTACCGTTGATTAGGAAATAAAAGGTTACTATGTTACCTTTTAGACAGGTCGATCATGCAATAACTTTAAAACTATAGTTTACTCTCTATTTTTGCCCTACAGCTTTGTGATTAAGAAGATCATTATTGCAAAAAAAAAAAAAGCATAATAACTAATTAATAATTCAATGAATATGTATCGCAAATTACATAAAAATCATATGAATGTCATAAAACTATAAAAAGTAAAGAAGAAAAATAGAGAAAAAATAAATAAAAAACATAATTTTTATTAATTGTTATATTTTTAATATACTGTTAAAGAATTTATTTTTAGGGTTTATAAAATACAATATAAATTCTGAACATAAAATATAATAGAGATTAAATCTATAATTATCTCTAATTAAATATAAATTTATGATACAATAAAGATAAATATTTATTTAAATATAACTATAAAATAGATATATCATATTTAAGATTTGATATCTAAATTATAACATTATCTTTAGATGTCAAATATATTGAGGATATGTCTTGTTAAAAACTTTGCTAGAAAAATTCAATAGGACAAAAACTAGAAAAGAGAAAAAGAATACATTATTTTCATGCAATACGTTTAAATTGACTCATTAAAATCGTTCCAGAATAACCCACTAGGACAAAACAATGCAAAGAAAAAAGAGTACAACGCGTATACAAATATGCTCTATTTGATGACGACAATCGTTCAACTATAGATGTCCTTTTAATTAGCATATTTTAACATCAATATGACAATCTCTCAAATATTGAAATAAATGTAATAACTCATTGTGAGTGAGCATATTTGGCTGTCACTTGACTTCATATATAGTACAATTTTATAATTATAGGCCAAATATATTTACTTCGATAGCATGTTACAGTTAAATATTAATTTGCAAGGTACATGTTATTTTACAAACTATTTTATTTTGTCAATTATTACAAAATTAATTAGAAATCTTGCACTTATAAAACATATTACAGTAATGATGATAGTTCATATATCAAATTTATAATAAAATTCATCATTTTATTCTTTCGTAAGATCAAAATCCATACATGTTATGATAATATTCATCAATGTCAATAAATATACTGAGCATTAATTATCTAACTAAATGGTACCAACTGACTATAAAATGTAAAACAATATAAGATAATTTTCATATCATGCAACCAAATAATAAAGTGATAAATAATGTGCACATGTTTTATCCATAAAAAGTAATTTAATATAAGTTTATATCTCTTTAAGAGAATTACTCGTTTACCATTTTTTAAGAACATATAAAATAAATTGGCATACTTTGTATCTATAATTAAGTCATGTAACATGTGAAAATATTAAATTTTAATTCTAATGTGAATGCATTAGATATCTAATAAAATTTATATAGTTATTCACGTTACTTTAACAGTATATGCCTATAAAATTTATTTCATTAATAATTATATTATTTTTTACACCAATAGAATTAGCAACCTTTATACAAATTATGAATGTTTGTTACCATTTTATTTCTATGGGGACTTTAATAATTACTTGAAGCATTTTGAAGATAAATTTTTTATTATAAACGCATCAATAATATATAGTATTCTATCATCGAGTAGTTTTATGGCCACCTTTCCCCTTCTCAATTAAGCTTTGCAAAACATTTTTTGAATGTTTCAGTTAGTCTAAATAATGTTTGTCATGTCTATCCTTTGGCAAGGCAGAATCGTTTACCTTTTGATACTAGTTCTATTTCGTCTGTAAAATCTTTTGATCTTATTCATTGTGACAATGGGGATCGTTATAAACACTTTTATCTTTCTGGTGCTCATTACTTTCTTACTATTGTTGATGATTATACAAAGTTTACTTAGGTATTCTTAATGCATCACAAAGACAAAACACAATCTCTTTTAAAACATTTTTTTTGCCTTTGTCACTACTCAATTCTCTTGTCGGATCAAAAAATTTCGTAGTAACAATGGTGATGAATTTATTTCTCTTTCTTTAAAGATAACAAGATTATTTTCCAACATTCTTGGGCTTACATGTCTCAACAAAATGGGGTCGTGGAATGTAAACATTATCATATCTTACAAGTTGCTCGTACTCTCAAATTTCATGCTCATCTCCCTTCTCAATTTTGGAGAGAATGTGTCCTCACTGTCGTTCACATCATCAATCGTCTTCCCACACACATTCTTTCATTCCAAATTCCTTTTGAGCGTCTCTGTAAGAAATCTCTTTCTTTCTCGCATCTTCGTACTTGTGGTTGTCTAGTTTATGCCATAAATAAATTATCTCATCGTGCTATATGGTACATTTTCATTGATTATCCAATTAGTTTAAAAGCTTACAAGTTGTATAATCTTTTCACTCGCAAAGTATTCACTAATCGTGATGTTGTGTTTCATGAGTCCGTTTTCCCATATGAACTAAGTGTTCGTGAAATTAATCCACCTCCTACACATTGGACCAATTCCTTCTCCAATTACCTAGACAACTGAATCAGAAGACGCTTTCCAAACCAACAATGATTGATCGTTGTCCCCTAACGATCAATTGCTTCTTACTGTTTCTAATCCAATACTGATTCTAGACAGCAGTGATTGATTGCCACAGCCTAGCGATTGGTCATTTGTTACTGCCTCAACCATTTCTCTTCCCAATAATCATTCGCCATCTCCAGATGATCGATCATTTTCACATGTTTTTGAACAACTGACACCACTACCCTCTCCTCCAATTGTACCATCACCTCTACCTCCTCTCCGTCACTCTAGTTGCCCTACTGCTCCACCGATTAAGATGCGGGATTACGTTTGTTCTCATATCAAGTTGTCTTCTCCTGATCAATCTTCCTTGTTTCCTGGTCCAACCGAAGGTACATGGTATCCCTATAAATTATGTTTCTTGTGATTAGTATACACCTGGGTATCATTCTTTTATTGCCCAGATCAATCATGCTTATAAGCCTAGCACATATGCCGAAGCAGCTTCCTGTCCTGAATGGAAAGAGGTTATACGCTGTGAGCTATAAGCTCTTCATGACAATGGCACATGGTCTCTCACACCCCTTCTAGCAGGGAAGAAACCAATCAGTTGTCACTGGGTCTACAAGATCAAACATCATTCCGATGGTTCTATTGAGCGTTATAAAGCTTGTTTGGTGGCTAAGAGTTTCACTCATATGGTAGGTGTTGATTACCAGGATACTTTCTCTCCTATTGCTAAAATCATAACTGTTTGTTACCTCATTGCTCTAGCTGCTGCTCAACATTGGTCCTTTTCTTAGTTGGATGTCAATAATGCCTTCTTACATGGGAATCTTCATGAAGAGATTTACATGACACCTTTCAATCTTCGGCGACAGGGGGAGGAACACTTGATTTGTTGCCTTCACAAGTCTGTATGGCTGAAAATAGTCATCCTGACAATGGTTTGCAAAGTTTTTAGAAGCTTTTCAAACAACTGGCTATGTTCAATCCAAAGCAAATTATTCTTTGTTCACAATAAAACAAGACAAGTCTTTCATTGATGTTTTGATATATGTTAATGACATCTTAATTACTGGTAATAATTCTGCTAGTATTGCTAAACTCAAGAAATTCTTACATAGTCATTTTTGCATTAAAGATCTTGGTGACTTAAAATATTTTCTTGACATCAAAGTATTTTTCTCTGCATAATGATTTTTTATTTCAAAGCAAAAATATGCTTTAAAAATCATTAAAGATGCAGAATTATTAGGTGTAGCTCTAGTTGATACACCTATTGAGTGTGGTTTGAAATTATCTAATAAAAGTGTCTTACTCAAGGATCCATCTTGATACAGGAGACTTGTTAGAAGGTTAATTTATCTTACAGTCTCAATGCCTGATATTACTTATTTAGTTCATGTTTGAAGCAAATTTATGCATGAGCCATAAAAGTTTCACACGGATAGTGCTCTTCATGTTGTTAGATATCTTAAGAGTGCACCAAGTTAGGAGTTATTCTTCTCTTCAAATAGTAATTTTAGATTATGTGCCTTTTGTGATTCAGATTGAACAGGTTGTCCAATTATTAGAAGGTCAACTGTAGGTTAATGTTTTTTCTTAGTTCCTCTTTGATTTTATAGAGATCAAAATGATAAAAGCTGTTTTTCTCTCTTCAGCTGAGGCAGAATATAGGGCAATGATAAAAGGCTGTTTCTCTCTCTTCAGCTGAGGCAGAATATAAGGCAATGACAGGTATGAGTTAACTTGGCTGAGATTTGGGCATGTTGCATCCAAAGCCTGCACTACTATATTGTGATAATAAGGTAGCATTGCATATAGCTGTTAATCCTATTTTTCATCAAAGAACAAGGCACATTGAGATGGATTGTTACTTCATCAGGGATAAAATTCAAGATAGATCCATTGTCACAAGGTTTGTCAGTTTGCTACATTAGCTTGCTGATGTTCTTACTAAAGCATCGGGAAAGGAAAACTTTGTTCCTATGATTCACAAGTTGGGAGTTTGCTATATTCACTCTCCAATTTTGAGGGAAAGTGTTAAGAATATTATGTAGTTAATGTAAAGATTACTTTTATATTTAGGAAATATTCTTGTACGTTAAGAATATTGTGTAATTAAGGAGATAGTCCTCCATATTAAGAATAGTATAATTAAGGTAGAGATTACTTGCATATTTAGAAGATATTCTTCCATGATGGAAATATTATGTAATTAATGTAGGATTGTATATAATTTGATTACATTAATGATAATATTCATTCAGCCAAAATATCTTCTTTTCATGGATTAGTAGAGTTCATAGTTGCCTCCCATGGATTGTATTGGGATGTGTTTTCTTTTAAATGGAGTTGTTATTAAGTTGACTAACTGATTTAATTGTTAAGATAATAGAGATATTGTAAGTATGCTAGAGCAGCGCTTGAGCTGTCTATAGATATAAGGAGAAAGTTGGCTCAAAACATGGAATTGGTCTGCTTGAATGGCTATTTTCAAATTATTAAAAGGGGGTTTTAAGGGATGGCCTCGCTAGTTTAGAATAAAGAAATAGAATTTCGCTCTGGAATGTATATGTTTCCCTGGTCTACAAATACGTACTGATTCATGGATGGCCTCGCTAGTTTAGAATAAAGAAATAGAATTTCGCTCTGGAATGTATATGTTTCCCTGGTCTACAAATACGTACTGATTCATGGATTCATAACCATACTTCAAGATTATGAAAATGTTGGTGGTCTTGAAATGATGAACAAATATGGTTCAGTTGTACCAGTTGATTCTTAACCTAGCACCTTTTTGTCAATATTGGGAACATTGCTATAGTAAGTACATGATTATAATCATCTACTAGTGAATATTTGTCTTTTATGCTTTCTCACCTTTGTAATCTCTGGAGCAAGGGGAGGCTGTACAATGTCAAGCATCGTGTACAATGCAAAGAAGCAACTATCTGAGTTTCAATTTGCAAATCCGACACTAGAAGGTGCCTTCTCAATTTGTGGACGCTCGGCACTTACATCTCGTCACTCTATTGCAGGCAGCTGAAGCCGTTGCACTTGTAAGCTTCTTATCCCAAACTCATAAGTCATTACATTAAGAGTAAAGCTATTTCAGCATGTAAATAAATATGAGAAGAACGTGCTTAATTAAATGTATAACTTCTTTAATTTTATATGAGAGAGTAAATGAATCTGTAGTGGTTTTCTCTTTTAAATTAGGAAAATGACAATGATAATAAGTCCTAATTACATGTAGAAAGAAAAGATAAATGTCAATGTTGATGCTTTTCTTTGAGTTTAATTCCTTGTTAATTATTAGATTATGATTCTATAAAATCTTAAACATTGTATAAATATAGCAGCGGGGAAGATATATATAATAGTTCCATGCATCAGACCAAGCAAGTCTTTTTATAAGGGTGAGGGAGGAGTTGTTTGTACCTTCTAGTTCTTGTTTCACTGGTTGGTAATAAGTATGGTGACAATATTTTCTTCACGATCTATAATCTCTTAAGTGCAATCGGTGATTAGACTGCTTGAAATAGAATTTGTACATGAGTTTCTGTCTAATATTATGTGTTTACCAGTACTTCAGTTTGAGGTTTTGATCTTCAATTCTTCTTTAAAGATTGACACTCATTACAATAATTATTGACTAATAGATAAAAATCAAAGTGAACAGTACATTAAATAGCTTGTCAATTTCTGAACAAGCTCATAAATATAGAGTTTCACCAAAACATTTTTACAAATTAGAGGTAGAGCTTCTTGAAAATCATATCCATAAACATGAGGCTATTGAAACATATACTTGTCTACTAATTCAATACCATAAATATAATGTATGGTATTTAGTAATACAGTTAAAATAATTTGTTACTCATGGTGAGGATGAGAATCAATTTCTTGAGCCAATTCCTTAGTCAGCTCATCAGCCCGATCATCATGTCCACCGGCAAAGGTGTAGACCCGAAATGCAAACTGAAAAGCTCTCCAAAGCATTTTAACACAACCCTTTTTCCATCCTTCATTTTTTGTTCCAGTTTTCCCTTGCCCTGCCTCATTGGCTTCTCTCCTCTCCTGCAAAATTTCCAAATCGCAATCACCTTAGTGTCAACCACTTTTTTTTTCTTAAGTAATTGTTGAGTTGTTTGTATTTAGCTAGATTGTCTGCAAATGTTATATAAACTACCTTTAATGCAAGCTCCATGCAGCTTGAGGAAACGTCTACCATCGATTCCTTGATTTTTAAGAGGATATTGAAATCAAAATGAATATTGTGATTCAGAAGTTTTTTGGACTCTTCATCTTTCGTTCTTTCCATTGCTTCCATTTCTCCTTTAATCTGAATGTTAGTTTGAGTCTGTCAGTGTGCAGAGTTTTGAAAACAGTTGACCCTAGTTCACTCAAATACATAAAAATAGTAATTACCTTATTGAAGTAGCGCTCAATATTGTCTAGAAGTTGGCCCAAGGGGGGAGCTATCTTCCAATTTTGTAGCTCAGTTAATATGTTATCCAACTTTTTGTACAGTGCTGTTGCAGTCCTCAATGCTTCTAACTTTTTTGTAGGAAACCCTTCAAACCTTGAAAAGACCTGTATTTTAAACAATATCACTATATGGTCATCAAAGTAATAGAATGGAAATTGGCGACAAAATATAGTAATTATTGACCTGTGACTCATCAGTTAATTTTTCCAAAATGGATTCCACGTTTTTGTGGAACTTGATGAGCTCATCCATGTCTTTGGTCTGGAATGAACTAATAGCAGTTCTAATTTCCATGATTGGTTTTGCATATTTTTCCACATCCTCTTCAATTTGTTGGAAATATGCTGATCTGAGAAACCAAAGGAAAAATATTTCATTATATGATATGGTTTACCTCTGTGACTCAACTTTTCAAAATACTATATTGTTAAGCAAACAAACCTCTTTGTTATCTCTGCTAAAGCATCAGCCATTCCTTGTTTTCCACCAGCATTGTTCCCACTTCCGGCCTTTCTACCATTTGCTAGTTTACCATTTTGACTAGTTCCTTCTACCTTTCCTTTAAGAGTCCGATACAGACTACCAATTTGGGTTGACCTCTTTAGTTTAGTATTTTTCTTTGCACGTAAGGATCTTGCTGCACCAAGTGGAGGTGGTGGAGGGGCAGCTCCATTTCCAAGTGGCATGGGTGGTGGAGGTAATGGCATTGACCCTTTTGAGGTCATTGTGGGTGGTGGAGCCATAGATTTTCTTGCTGGCATGGTTGGAGGTGGTGGGGGTGCTGGTAATGCAACTGGTGTTGTATTTGATGAAACTGTGGGTAGAAATGGCGGTGGGGGTGGCGGTGATGGTATTGGTAATACATTTCCTATACTGGATGAAGATTTGGGTGGTAGTGGGGGTGGGGGTGCTGGTAATACATGTCCTTTATTGGATGAAACTTTTGGTGCTGATGATGATGGTGGTAGCAGGGATGCTGGCACATTCCACTGCAGATTGGGTAGTGATGATTGAGGTGGTGGTGGTGGTATTAACTTTACTGCTGTTGGTGTACTTGCTGATATGCCTGTTGACTTGAGTGGTGAAGATTGTTTTGGTGGTGGCGGCAGTGGCAATGGAGGATTGGGGGATGGCATGGGCTGCGAACATGTAGGTAATGGAACTTCTATCCCACGTGATACCGGGGCCTCTGATGCAGGAGTTGGTATGCTATTACCATCCTTTATGTCATACTCATCTTCCAAGTATAAATTTTCTTTTCGAAACTGTGGTATGTCTCTCTTGGTATTATTATCCCTTGGTTCTTCTCTGATAGTCCCGTTTGTTGTATCAGGATTCCTATTCACATCAATTTCTGAAGTTGCATTCTGAACGAAGGCGTTATTATTGGTAAAAGTGCTGGAATCAGGACTACCTACATGTGATAACTGAAGGGATAAGTTCTTTACATCAATTGGGTTTAACTTCCCTACAGCTTGAACTCTCAGAGACCATAGAAGGGGTGATGTATGAGAATGGTTAGTATTTTGCTTATCTTTCGTAGGTTTATCAGTAAATTCAGGCAGGACTGAGGTTGGGGTGATCGGGGAAGAACAACAGGATGAACCGCTATCTGAATAGGAATCAACTGACGTTTTCCCAAATGATTCAGCTAGTGAGCAGTCTTTTTTTTGTTCATCAACATCCATCATATCAAACTTTTCTCTTGCCATCTTAATCATGCAACTAAGCACTGCTAACAAATTTTCAGCTGCATTAATATAAAGATGATTGTCAACATTAGTTAGTAAGAAGTGGATGAAATATCATTAAACATTTTATAGATCAAAATGGAGCCCTAAAGTATTTAATGCTATCTATGAGATGAAAACAAACTCATACCATGCTTTCCTGAACTGTTGTTCACCTCATATGATGATAAATCATACTTGCATTTATCCATCCAATCATGATTCAAAGTCCATGACTCTCCAATGGATTTCAATGCATTGCATAAATAGGCTAAACCCTGTTGGAAATGTTTTACATGTTAGCATCTGTGCAACTATAATGGATCAAATAACTTACAAATTTAAGATAATCTTAACAGAACCAATTGTTTAGACCTGTTCAAAAGAAGCTTCCTTCATTTTAGATAATTGCTTGGAAGGTAAAATATGAGGATAAAGATTTTGGAGATCTTCCATTAATCCAACTATCAGCTGCACACAGACAAATATTAGGTACCCAGATACATAAAAGCAGTAACACTCTACAAAAATACTCTGAGCTTTTGCTTCAGTTTTCACCGACTCATACAAGGTTGCAAAGTTTGCATTGTTTCACTGCTATATACCATAGACACAAAATTCAACAGGTAGATTGTCATACCTCATGTGTGGAAGCCGAGCCATTACAAGGTGGTAGATCAAGGATATCCCTGAAGGTCAAGACCTTTTTCTGGATTACCATGGTCATATCAGAGTTGCCTGTACAGTCCAAAGAAGTGTCTACAGGAATACCTCCAGCATTCCTCTTATTCTTGGACAGGTTAGGACGTTTCATTCCCTGCATTAATAAATTTTATAAAATATCAGACATATGCTGACTAATACATGATATATGTCTTATATAATTATCATCTATATATGAATTATTTCATGTTAATTTTCTTTGTTTTTCGTCTCTTGTCGTTTCTACACGAAAATGGTCTTGGAATGCCATCATATGTATCATGTCATAACATGCTTTTGTTTTCTAATACATCTTGTTTACCCACTTAAGAAATTTAACTATTTATTTGAAGAAACACCATTTTGTCCTTGCAATTAGTAGGATCGTTTTAAGGATCTATAAGTAGGTTTAGCATATTTGGTCTTTCAAGAAACCATTGAAGTATAGAAATTAGATAAATTGAAATTAAGTGCAGAAAACATTTTATCTACATATTTGAAATGCAACCAAAATTCCTTTCTATAAATAAACCATATAAAAATGAAAAAAAAAAAAAAAGTAGCAATACTGAAGTTGAAGAGAGTTTGTACCTCAAAACCATATGCTTTTCGACGAAAAAATGGTGACAAACAGAGGAAACTCCCTGTAACCATAGCTTAAAACCAATATATATATATATATACACACACACACAATTGTCTTATAAAGACTTGAAAAGAAGAAAATGAAGATTCTAATTAAAAAACTGTGTATAGTCTATTATACCATAGCTGGCCTGTTGCAACTTGAGGATTTTGAAGGCTAGACAACAATCTCAAG
Source organism: Elaeagnus macrophylla (assembly GCA_029378325.1). NCBI lineage: Eukaryota > Viridiplantae > Streptophyta > Magnoliopsida > Rosales > Elaeagnaceae > Elaeagnus > Elaeagnus macrophylla. The sequence goes on along the minus strand of CM055640.1, from coordinate 32,607,827 downwards.
GCGTAACACTAATTGTATAAGACTTTCCACAATAATAATAATAATAAAAAGAGGTAGCTAATTACAGGTAGAGAAAAGAAAGAACATTCAAAAATGAAAAAGACTGGTGGAATATAATAAACACAACGTGCTTTCCATAAGGCTTTGAAACAAGTTGTAGCAGATGACCATCAACATTTAGAATTTGGTTCCGAAGAGTGAGCCAAGAGAAGAAAGATAAATGTGCCGCGTAAAATAGTTTTTTTGGTTTTGAGTTATTAATAATAAGGTTTTTGGGTGTTGCTTTGTTGAAGATAACTACTTAACATTCCTTAATTGCAGGACTGCCACCTATTTAGTTTACAAACTTAACTGCATTCACACTTATGTGTGTAAGAGCATTTTAGTGGTTATTACTATCATCCTAACAAATGTGTCTATACGTTTTAATTTTCTAAATTATGTTGCTTATCTCACTAAACCATGCTTACGTGTAATTTATTTATCTCATAATTTTTTTTTAAACTAAAATAATATAATAAACACAATTTTTGTTTTTTTAACTAAAATATTTACTCTCGTTATGAACGGGTGTGATCTCTCATTCCTTAAAAAGTGATATTCTTGCAATACAAATTTCTACTATAAAAAGAAAAGGTTGAATTATAAATTCCTGGATTACACCAAAATGCAGATGAATATTAATGCTAGTATATAAAATTTTATCAAGTTTTTTTTTTTTTTTTTTAAGAAAAAGTAAGTCTTCTAATTATTTTCTTGATTGATCGATCACATCTTCTGCTATGAACGGCTGAAAAAATTAATTAATACTGTAAGCAAATAATTATTATCGGTCAGCACAGCACGTAAAAAAAACGAAAGAAATAAATAAAGGAAACTATAAAAAATAACACTTTTAAAATTTATAATAATAAAATTAATACTTTAATAATTTAAATTATTATAATAAAATAATATAAAATTTATTTTTTAATTATAAAAATATATAATTTGAATATAAAATATACTATTTTTATTATTATAAATTTTAAAGGTACTATTTTTGTTAACAAATAATATTAACAAATCATCTTAATCATTGAATAATCTAAATTAATAATATAAATGTTATTTAATTTTAAAATTTAAATTTAATAAATAAATACTAAAATCAATAAAAAATTAAATTAAACAAACAAAAAGACATTTATCGTTCAATGTTTCAAATTAATGATTGAAAATAATTTATTAAAATTATTTATTTGCAGACCGACCACCCACACACATATATATAAATTATTTGCACGTAGAATGATGAGCCATATATATATTACCATGGAAAATATTTTGATATTTTTATCCAAATTTTTGTAAAGTGAAGATATCAATATTGGTATGCTATTTAAAAAATATATTCTACAATATTCAAATATCTCTTGATATTTTCATGAAAATATTAAATAATGTCATTTTTTTATTTTCTTAATTTGTATTGTAATTTTTAAAATTTTAATGAAAATTTAGGTAATATCGATATGGATATATCATAAAATATCACTTTAAAATTTTTTATTTAGTCCAAATAATGATATATAATTTATTATTTGTATTATATATAACTCAATATTTATATAAAAGTAATCAATTTTAATTTTCTCTAAATTTTTCACATTTATTTTAATAGTAGTAACTATTTAATTATAACTTACTAAATTGTTATACATTTGTACATATTTAATTACATGAATTTTTCTTAATTATTTTTTTATTCTTTCTCATTTTATTTTGTATTTTGATTTATGTAATTCTTATTTTTAAAATAATTTTATATTATTATTGTTCACCTTTTATATTTAATTTTATATAATTTATATAAATATCATGAATTATAAAATTTATTTTGTCTTCACAAAACGAAAAAAATTAATCATATTACGTTAGCAATATATCACAAATATAATGTTTAAATAAAAAATATATTTAATTAGTTTATATTATTTGTTTTAATAGTTTAAAAAATATATATGTTTTTCACAATTTTGATATTTTTTTTTTCAAATATTCATTGATATTGATAATATTTTTGCTATTTTTGTAAAATTGAAATTTTAATTTTTTCGTCCATGTAAACAACAAGTTTGTTTTTAGGGTGGGAGATAGTAGAAGCCACTTTGCTTGTGTCAAGTGAATACTTTAATTATTTTGCTTTATAAGAGATACTTAGGTCATTCTCTATGTAAAAATAGGACACTTTAGTAACTTTTTATATAGTAAAATATTATTTTATTAATAAAAAGTTATGATATAATAATAAAGTAAATTTATTGGGGGTAAAACTATTATTTTATTTAAATAGTTTAAAACTCAATAGTACAATATTTTATTTTTAATTTTTAGTCAATTATTTTTGTAAATTTATATTTTGTCAAATTTTTATGCATTTTTTGGGCACTTTTATATATCACATTTATTGTAGGTATTATGTTTAGATTGAAACTATGGATTTTATAATATCAAAAATAAGGATTACACATGTCAAAAAATTATAAGACCAATAGTATTGGGACCATATGGATGATTCTCTCTAATAAATTATTTTTTGAGACCATTACCGGAAGTTGAATGGTGCACTTTCACGGTGCTACTCGAAGCTTGGGAAGTAGTTGTGCCCTCTGTATAGTCTCCAACAATGATAAATTGGAGATAGTTTATCTATGTAGTTCCAACGTTATTGATCTTGTAAATTTTTTTTATCTATGTAGCCCATATTTTTTATATTGTAAAGTTTATAGCTTTAATAAAAATACAACATTTACAGAAAATGAGATAAAAAAAGTGACTAAAAAAATTCATAAAAGTTCCATGAAATATAAACTTGCAAAAATAATCATAAAAAAATAATTGTATTGTTTAAATTCAATTTTAAATTATTAAAATAAATTTTTTACCCAATAAATTTAATTCATTATTATTTCAAAAAAAATTTAATAATAAAATAATAATTTATATTTTAAAAGCAACTAATGTGTTCATTTTTATTGAGAAAGTAACATAAGTATCCCTTGTAAAAATAATATGAAATAAACTAACTATTAAGGTATTTAATCCTTTTTTTTAATATGGAAAGAAATTGTTTTTTTTTTTTTTTTATAATAATCGTTTATAATTATTAATTTCTTATGTTTATAAAAAAAGGTTGTTTCCATAAATTTAAAAAGAAGATGCAATGAAAGATTTTTCCTTCTTTCTCAAGAAAAGATTATGCTTTTAAAATTAAATGGCTTAATAACAGTATGCTCCCAACGTTTGGTTTAGTGACAAACATATGCCTCCAAACGTTGGTCATTGTACACAAACGTTGCGGTTGACAAAATATCAATGTTATATTAATTAGTTGTAATTAGAGCCGATAATTTTTGACACGACACGCAAATTCGACACGACTTTTCTACGAAATAGTCAGGTCCGAATTGAGCTTATATATGTTAGGTTGTAAACAAGTTGACCCGTTTAAAAAATCAAGTTTTAATGAATTAATTGGGTAACCCGCAATCATATAAATAACACAAGTAAATAACTAAAATTATTATGGTATGTAAGTAATTATTTTTTATTTAATTATTTTGTAGGTTTATACTTTGAAATATTATTAAGATGATATTTAAATTCATTTCATATTTTATTTTCTTATTTTTATCAATTTACAATAATATATTATTTAGTTTAATTTTGTATGTTGTTATTATTGATTATTTATTTTAAACATAAAATAAATTTTTACTTACAAGGAATTTATAATATATATTTTTGTTATTGCTTGAGGTTTTAACATATTAGATTTGATGTATCATAATATTTATGATTATTAATATTATTTTTATTTTATATTAGTTAATATTTTTATATTTTTTGTTAAAATAATGTTTAAATTAATTTAATTTTTGGAGTCTAATTAAAATTTATTATTTTAATAGATTACATAAATATATGTTGATACTTGATATAATATCTCTGATTTTTTTATATTATAAAATATAATATATATTATTTAATATATTTATACTGGTTAAATGGGTCAACTCAGGTTGGATTATGGTTGCACTTTTTAACTTATTTAATAAATGGGTTAGGTCAGGGTCAACCTTACATGAATCTGATAGTAAACGGGTCAACCCAAATATGACACGACCCAACCGTTTGATAGGTCTAGTTGTAATAGGCATTAAATAATAAATTTATGTTAAATGTGATATTCAATTAAAAAGTAAAATGTTTAAGTAATTATTAAATCACTATCTTAATTGTATTATAATATATAAATTAACGTATCCATTAAATTAAATAAAAAAAATACATTTTCATCGATAAAATTCATGCCATTTTGTGAGCTTTTGTTACATATGTTTCGCAGGTGATCCAACTTCATTAGACTTTATGCCTTAACTTTAGGGTGTGGTTTGTTAAAAAGTAATTCCCTTTATGTTGTTTATACTGAAGTTTTGTACTTCATTTAGTTATGATGTACATTTATTTATTTTTTCTTTTAAATAATATATCTTATATATTTTAGCTTTTAAAAATATATATTTAAGTTAAATTAAAAAAAAAAAAAAAATTAATTTTTTGATACATAATTTTCATGTGACTTTTTAATGCAATAATTTTAGAATTTTAATTTTTTTTGTTAAACAAATTTTAAAAAAATCAAATTATGACACATAAAAAATTATTAGAAAACTAATTAGAATTTTTTTGTATTTTTTTTATATCAAAAACTGATTTTTTTTTTTTATAATTATTTTAATAGAAAATGTACATTCTAAAAAAAAAAAATAAAAAATTAGTGAAGTACTAAACTTGATGAGAGTGAAATGAATGTAGGAGATTATATTTAAAACACATTGAATATGTGTATCATTTAAATAACCAAAAAACGTTTAAGTTTTGATTCTCATGCTCACAATTTTGTATATAGATTAGTTCAAATTATGGGTGTTAATCGTGTCATATTGATCGTTTTGTGTCGTATTTGTTTGTATTTATGTCGTGTTTGTTCGTGTTATTTGTGTCGTATTTTGTGATTGTTGACTTATTAAAAAATTTACTTAAATTTTTTTGTGTTACTTATTTATAATAGTAAGAAATAACAAAATCTTTAAAAACATAACAATTTATCAATTCTTACTTAAAAAAATTCATATCGTGTCGTGTCAGAATCGTGCTATCGTATTGTGTCAAAAATTACATCTTAGTTCAAACTTAATATTTTTTTAATAGTGAAATTGAATAATAATAATAATAAATAAATAAATAATGTGATGGAAATATTTCTTTATATATATATATTTTTGATAGAGAAAATATTTCTTTATGTTAATACTTCATTAATTTATTCAGGTCCCTTTGAATTTTCAGTGCTAGTTGCGTCCTGCACCAACCATTCCAAATATGCAACCACTTGTCAGTTGTCACATTAAATGACTTTTAGCTCTAGTTCTAGCCGCCCCAAGTACTCTCTATATTATTTGTTAGCTTTCCAAAACCTCCAAGACTCAGAGCCAGGACCATTTCACCATAGTCAAGATTCAAAATTCACCTTCTCAAATCTTCAAATGGCCAATCCCACCAACGAAGAAATAGCCCAAGAGTTTCCACCTTTTCTAAGAGTTTACAAAGATGGTCATGTAGACAGGCCATACATGTCTAATGATCAGGTACCTCCAGGCCTAGACTCTAGCACTGGCGTCCAATTAAAAGACGTTGTTATCTCCTCTGAAATTAACTTATCAGGTCGTATTTTCCTCCCCAAAATCAAAGGCCCAGATCAAAAGTTGCCCCTCTTCATTCACTATCACGGTGGTGGCTTCTGTATTGGATCAGCTTTCGATATAGTAACCAAAAATTTCCTTACATCTCTAGTCTCCAAAGCCGATGTTATTGCCATTTCTGTTGACTATAAACTAGCACCAGAACACAAGTTACCAATTGCATATGACAATTCTTGGGCTGCGTTGAAATGGGTTTCCACTCACTGTAATGGAAATGGGTCGGAACCTTGGTTGAATGAGTATGCAGATTTGGGGCGGGTTTTCTTGGGTGGTGAGAGTGCAGGAGCTAATTTAGCCCATTATGTTGCTGTCCAAGCTGGATTTATGGGCTTGATGGATCTGAAGTTTATTGGGCTTCTTGTAGTACATCCCTTCTTTGGGGGTAAAGAACCTGATGAAATGTACAAGTTTTTGTGCCCGACCAGTTCCGGGTGTGATGATGATCCGAAACTGAACCCGGCTGTGGATCCGAATTTGGCCCAAATGGCTTGTGGCAAGATTTTGGTTTGTCTGGCGGAGAAAGATTGGTTAAGGGAGAGAGGAGTTGAATACTATGAGACAATGAGGAATTGTAGTGAGTGGGGTGGTAGTGTGGAGCTATTTGAGACCAAAGATGCCGAGCATTGCTTCCATTTGTTCAATGCTGACCAAGACAAGGCTGATCAACTCTTGCAAACAATGGCCGAGTTTTATAAATTCTAGTTAAAATATTTTTAGTGGAATGTGTTTTGAATATTTTTTAAATAAAAAATGTGGCTATTTGAATTTTAATTAAATGTGTATTGAGAGTAGTATCTGTTTCATTGGATTGGACGGACTTACATGTTAGGTGTGAGAATTTTTGACACGTTACGATAGCACGATTTGAACACAACATGATACGAATTTTTTTAGTAAGAATTGATCAATATTTTTTTTTATGTTCTTAAAGGTTTTGTTATTTCTTACTATTATAAATAGATAACACACAAAAAATTTAAGTAAATTTTTTAATGTATTAACTAATATGAAAATACGACACGAACACGACAAACACGACATAATTATACACCTACGAGCAAAATAATAGCAATTTGGCAGTTATTTAATCTACACTAAAGCAAAACATCCGATAAATACATAAACTTAAATCTCTTCGGAAATTATTTGATGATGAGAGATGGGTACGTGGGAGTGCCACTTTTTGCATCCATTATTTGGAACCCATCTTCTTCTATGTAGCCACATTTATACAAGGTCTTCTCAATTTGTTTTTATGCATGTCCCTGCGTTAGAAAATTATGTTTTTTACCAAATTAAAAGACATATATTTTTTATTAATTTATATTAGCTATTTAATTTAATGGGCTCGAATTAAGTGATTTAATTTTGGTAAGTTTGCAAGACTGCTTAAAATTGATATCGACTGATTGAGTAGATATCGATTTTGTTCTAATTAGGGAACTATGAGAACCCTAATTAAATAATATATAAAGACCCTTTTGGTTATGGTTCCCAATATATCAAATCATAATATAATTTATTTTTTCCTTATTTAGAAGAGAGACGACAGTCCCATTAAGGAACTAAGACGATTTGGTTGAGGAATATTATAAACTACTTTGCTACAAAAATATTAATTGCTTTGGATTCAAGTATTTTTCCATTGCAGGTTATAAAAAGAGAGGAAGAACTAGAGTATTTTACAACTACATTAAACGTGTCCAAGAATTAAGCAGCGATTAACAAAAAGGTGGAAACAAATAACAACTTGATTTGGGCAGTAAAAGTAAGAAAATGGATAGCTAAATACTCACTTTTTAAGAGGCAAATTTGGTAGTTAATACAAAAATATTACTTCATGTCTTCTAAACCTAAAACCAACATGTAAAACGGAAATTAAAAAGATCCTCACAACAGCAAGTCTTGACCTAATTTGGAGATATCATTCTTTCTTCTTTGAGGAAAAGAAAAGACATGTAGAGGGCATCAAAGCTAAGCAAAGCAAGGGAATATCATAATTTTGGAGATTCAATTAGTTAAAGGAGAAGGAGATACAGGCTGAGTTGTTAAAGTTTCCTTAATCTTCATTCTTTCTCTTCTTTTCTTGATTTTAATTCTTTGTAATCTCATATTTAAACATGAATTTTTCTCTTTCTGAATTTGCAATTGATTTCGTGAATATGATGAGTTAAATATCTTTTTGCTATGATTGTAGATGGATAAGCTAATGTAGTCTATGATAAATCTATGCCATGCTTTAGTGAAATTGTGCTTGTTATTGAAGTTTGCTTTATTGTTTAATTCATATTTGTTTCTTGATTACCATTTAATAGGATATTAGGACGTAGATTAAATCTAGAAAGCTTAATTGAAGTGGGATTAAGCATAGATAATGTGGTTTTAACTTAGATCTAACGATTAAAGTTAAAATTGCATCTAATATAAGAATATATAGCTGTCTCATATAACTTAAATAGAATTGATGTTTAAAATGATGTTCGAAAAATTGATATGTGCATAGGTATATGTTTCGTTGACTTTTTTGGACATAAAAACAAGCAAATTTGGAAGAATCCTATGTAAGTTGCAAACTTTGGTTATTGGTGTGCTTTACCATAGCATTTTTGCAACAAACTTGTTGAGTACATTATTTTGTCTCATTTATAATTCTAGCTATTTTTACTATTTGAAGTCCTTGGTATTTTTTTTATTTTAATTTACTTTTAAGTGTTTTTAATTTTGCTATCTTATTGCTTAATTATTTTTTTTATCATATAATTTTTATTTTATTATATAAAATATTATTTATTAATTTTAATTCGTTAAATTTTATAATATTTTTTATTATTTTAATCTTCACGAGAACAATTTTTATTTATTATTATATTATATATTGCGACACGTTACGCTTACTTTTTTAGGCAACAGATAGAGAGTTGAAAAAGGAATTAAATGGATTTATTGATATCGGTAAAAGAGGGATTCTTACTTTTTTGGCAACAGATTAGAGTTGAAAAAGGAATTAAATGGATTTATTGATATCGGTAAAAGAGGGATTGATATTTTTTGTCAGTTTATTCGGTAAACATTTTAGCGGTTTCATGTCTAGTTAATTCTAAGAAAAGGACGATTTCACTTCATTTCAGATTGTTTGTTTCTAGTTATAATCTACAATATATGCATGTATTTGCAATCAATTTCTTAGTAGCTTTTCAATATATGCGTGTATGGATTAATGGATATTTATGTCTCTCACTTTTGTTTCTCATGGAAAATGAAAAACTGTTCACTAATTAAAAAAATAATAATTCGGCTTGTGGATTAAGCACCGGTTTGAAGCCAGCTCTCTGTTTCTCTGTTGGAAATAGTGTGAATTTAAATAAAAAAAATAATGAAAAAAGTGCATAATTTTACTTTCTCAAAAAAATTTGTCCCTTATTATTTTTTTACATCCCTTAGGAGGTGTTTATATAGAAAATGATTTATAATTGAGATTGAGGCCCTAACGAGCACCCATTTTTGTGAAAAATGAGAGAACCTAGGCAATTGTTGGTCCACGAGCCGCTGCTGCCAACCGTGCCAAGCGAGAGCGCGTGTGAGGTGAGATGACACTTTACTTTTTGAATTTTTTTTATTATTAACATTATTTTTTCTAGCAGTCAAAATTTTGTTCTTATCCAAATTGAGTCATCCATAATGTGGCCATTATTTTTTGACCATTCCATTCCGTTTCTATCCACCCAGACCGAGTGTTATGAAACTCCATTACTGACCGTTTCTTTGTGAATGTTGCACGTTTCTCTTCGACTGTTTCTTTGTGAACTTTACACGCATGTTCTCATCCTCTCATCCCATCTTGGCCATAAATAGAAGGCTATAACTCTCATTATTTCACAACTCAGAATACAATCGCATCTCCAATTCTCAATTCAGTTTATCTCATCCTACTAGTTTTCTTTGCTCTTTGTAGCAATATAAACCTAGAAAAAGAAAACAAAAACCAACCAAGAAAAAAATTTCCGTACACAAAACCAAAAACACATTTTTAATACATAAATCGTTCAAACATAAATACTTTAGAGGTGTAGCATTCTGGACTCCATTAGTGCAATGAAGCTCTGAGACAGAAAAAATATTCTGGGCTGTTTTATCTTGGGGATGATAAGGAAATGTTTGATTGCACAATTTTGGATAGAGCCACGATACGTTTTAAAGAGAATGATCTAATCCGCAACTCAACTCAAGCAATATATTTCAGTATATCGATAACTTCATTCCTATCTATTTTTACATTTCTGAAGCAACAGTTTCTTGTTGTCAGTCAAATCTTTTTCTTAATTGTTTCAAAGTGCAAACAATGGTTTATTTGATTTGATGATTGTGATATGTCGTTGGCTCATTACAAGAAGCATTATGACTGACGGCGGCAAAATATTTAAAATTGTTAGGGTTATTTTTGTTTCTTATTTTGGCTATTCTTGTACAAATTTTTTTAAACAAAAAAAAAATCAAGACAATCTTTGATCTTAAAGAAATTTTAGAAATATGTTTGGTTTATGGGTTTAATATATAGATATGGGTTCTATAAGTTAATTGGTTTTGACCCAATTAATTTTGGATTTGACTAGCATCGACCACAATTAAAAAAAGTATTATTTAATTAAGAAAATACTACATAAATAGAGCTATTTGCTTGAAAATTTGTGTCAAATATTTTTTTATATAGTTGTTTTATTATTTTATCCAATTAGTCTAGTATTTTTAATTAAATTAATTAAAATAACATGTTATCAAAATAACCTTTGTTGTGAAGATTAATTTAACTAAAAATACATAAATGTTTGTGCAGATTTATTTATATGAATTATACTCGACTTAAAAGAAGACACAATTTGGCCAAGTAACAACTTGCATGCGATGATAAATGCATGATGATCTTAAAGACTTATTTTTCATATGAACAACAGTCAATACAAAGAAAGGTTATTGTTTGACAGGAGTAATTGTTAGTATTTGATCATTGCACTGAGAGTACCACTTACAATTACTTTTTTGTACAAAGACTAATAGTTAATGTTGTGCTAGGTATCTTGAGATAGGTTTCCAATTTTGATTATTATGTCTTGTTTTATTTCTATAACATGCTTGTTAAATGTAAATATGTTTTTTTTCTTCTCTATACAGTTTCTATTGCTATTGCTATGAATGTTTCTACCCAAGTAAGCAACATCCTAATGCTGAGTGGGAAAAATTTAAAGTCTAGAAAAAAAAATCATGGAGATTGTCCTTAGTTGTATGGATTTGGATCTTGCACTTTGATTAGATTGACCCACTGTAACTCCAAAAAATTCCAATGAGTTTAAAATTGAAAAGTGGAATTAGTCTAATCGAATGTGCATGATGATCATAAAATACTCCATTTTGGAAGAGTTTTAAGGCTCTATTACTGAAAGTAAGAGTGCTAAGAAGTTCATAGAAGAAATTGAGCAATATTTTGCCAAGAATAAAAAGTTGGAGGCGAGTAACCTTTTTGATAAACTTGTCGCTATGAAGTACAAGGGTAAAGGGAACATAAGAGAATACTTCATGGAGATGTCTCATCTTCTGTCAAAACTCAAGTCGCTTAAGTTGGAGTTGTCTGAGCACTTGCTCATGTACTTGGTTTTAATTTCTCTTTCTGTAACACTTTGGACAATTCAAAGTGATTTATAACATAAAAGGACAAATTGTCCCCTAATGAGCTTGTATCTCACTGTGCACAAGAAAAAGAGAGGCAATAGTAGGATAAGACTGAGAGTACTCACTTGGCCTCAACCTCTCAAAATAAGAAAAAGAATAGAGTTATGGTTGCTGCGAAAGGATCTTCTCAGTAAAAGAAACAAAAAAGCATGGTGAGAAGTTTACTTGCTATTTTTGTAAGAAGCCTAAACATATGAAGAATGAGTGTCCTAAATATGCTGCCTGGGGTGTAAAGAAGGGTATGCTTTTAACTTTAGTTTGTTTTGAAGTTAATTTAGCTTTTGTACCTAAGAATACAAAAGCTAAATTATGTCTATGCAGATTCTAGTGGGTAGATTTTGGTGTTATTACTCACATAAGTATGTATATGCAGGGTTGCCTGTAGAGCCGATTGCTAAGTGATACTGAAAGATTCATCTTTGTAGGTGAAGACAATAAAGTTGCAGTAAAGGCTATATATAGGGACTTTCAAATTACAATTGAAAACTAGATTTTATTTGAATTTGTTTGAGACATTTGTTGCACCTTTTTTTATACAAAATTTAATTTTCATTTCTAGTTTGGACAAATCATGATTTTCTTGTTCTTTTGGAAATAATAAAGTTAGTCCCTATCAAAATTTAAATTTTATTTGTTTTGCTTCTTTAATTGATAATCTATATATGCTTGATGTCGTTGGTTTCTATAATGAAATATTACAAACAATTCATGTGGGACAAAGCGAAAATTAAGTGAGAATTCTACCACGTTTTGGCATAAGCATTAGGTCATATCTCTATGCAGAGAATTCAGCAGCTGTGTCAGATGGAAATTCTTGAACCCTTAGACTTGATAGACTTTAAAGTCTGTATTGAGTGCTTCAAGGAAAAACAAACAAATGTTACAAAATTAGGTGTACGAGAGCTATAGATGTTTAGAACTTATATATACTAATATATGTGGTCCATTCCCCATGGCTTCATAGAATGATCAGCAATACTTCATTATGTTCATAAACAATTGCTCTAGGTTCGGTTATCTATATTTAATACATGAAAAGTCACAATCTCTTGACATTTTCAAGTCCCTCAAAGCTAAAGCTGAAGTTGAACTTCAACTTGGAGAGAAAATTAAGGCTATCAAATCGGACCATGGTGGTGAGCACTATGGGAGGTATGATGGATAAGGATAATAAGGTCCAAAACCCTTCGTAATTTTCCTCAATGAGTGTGGAATTGTTTCGTAATAGACCATGCCAGGCAAACCCAGCTTGAACGATGTTGTAGAGCGACGAAACTAAACTCTTAAGGATATAGTAAGGATTATGATTAGTCATTCCTCCTTGCTAGAGTAACTTTAGGGAGAAGCTTTAAAGACCGCAGTGTATATCCTTAATAAGATACCAAGCAAAGTAGTTGCCAAAACCCCCTATGAGCTTTGGACAGGCAAAAAGCATAGCATTAGGTACTTGCACATTTGGGGTTGTCCAACTGAGGCACGACCTTATAAGCCATATGAAAGAAAACTAGACTCAAGGACGATTAGCTACTATTTTTGTTGGTAATGCTAAATGCTCTCATGGCTACAAGTTTTACGGTCTCATATCAAGATTCTTCTTTGAAATGAAAAATGCCAGATTCCTTGAGGATATTGAATTTGGGGGGAAGAAAACATAAGGAATGTTGTTTTTGAACAAGAATCTATTAGTGACGGTGATCAGGTCTCTGTACCTATTGTTGTTCAAGACATAGTTCCAATGCTAGATAACAATGTTTAGGCTCCTATTTTTGACATTATTCCAGACCAAAACAACAATGAGATTCTTCCTCAAGCATCATCTATAAATCAAACTCAACGACCTTAAGAAGTTTCATTAATAAGATCCATTAGGGAGAGGAGAAGTATGACTCTATATGATTATATCGTCTTTCTCCAAAAACATGAGGATGGCGTTGGTTTAACAGAGGATGATTCGATCAACTTCTATCAAGCGATGCACAGTTCTAACTCTTAGAAATCGATTGATGCCATGAAGGATGAGTTGAAGTCTATAAAAGATAATGATGTTTGGGATCTTGTCAAGTTGCCTAAAGGTGCAAAACCCGTTTGTTGTAAATAGATATTTAAAACTAAGAGGAATTTAAAAGGGTAATGTCAAGAGATATAAGGCACTTCTAGTTGCCAAAGGCTTTACTTAGAAGGAAGGCATAGACTACAAAAAGACTTTCTCTTCAATATCTTTGAAAAAATCTTTTAGAACTATAATAGAACTAGTGGCTCATTTTGATCTAGAGTTTTATTGGATAGATGTCAAGACTGCATTTCTTAATGGAGACATTGACAAGACAATTTATATGGTACAACAAAAAAACTTTGTATGGGGTGATCCAAAGTCTATGGTCTATAGGTTGAAGAAATCCATTTATGGTCTCACACAAGCTTCTTGTCAATGGTATCACAAGTTCTATCAGGTCATCAACTCGTACGATTTTGAGGTGAATGTCATTGATGACTATGTATATCACAAGTTTAGTAGGAGTAAATATATTTTCCTAGTATTATATGTCGATGACATTTTACTCGCTAGTAGTGATATAGTCCTACTGTACGAAACCAAAAAAATTATGACGACAAAATTCGAGATGAAAAATCTTGGTGATGCCACTTTTTTGTGAGGTATTCAGATACTGAGAGATCGTTCTTGAGGCATCCTTGGGTTGTTACAAAAGAGCTATATCGATAAGGTAAGTAGATTTGGCATAAAAGATAGTAAATTAGGAGACATGCATGTGGCTAAATAAGATAAGTTTAGTTTCAAACAGTGCCCTAATAATGATCATGAAAGGAAAGAGATGTAGAAAATTCCTTATGCATCAGCAGTAGGGAGTCTAATGTATGCCTAAGTTTGTATTCGTTCTAACATAGCATTTATAGTGGGAGTTTTGCACAGATATTTGAGTGATTTCGGGTATGTAGCACTGAAAGGCAATAAAATGCGTGATGTGCTGCTTGAGGAGAACAAAAGACTACATGCTCACTTATCGGATCCGATAGTTTAGAGTCATCAGGTACTCTGACTTCGATTTTGTGGGATCTTAGGATAGTAGGCACTCCACATCAGGCTACATCTTTTTGTTGGCTGGATAAGTTATCTCATGGAAGTCTGCTAAGCAGACTCTCATAGCTTCTTCAATTATGGCTAGGGATGGACATTTTATCTACGGGTTCAGGTATTCGTGGTTATCCGATCCGACGGATAAATTTTTACCCACTTTTTTCAGTGACAGGGACGGTTTCAGGGAATAACTGAACATAAATTATCGGAGACGGGGTGAGGACGATTATATGCAAAAGCGTACCCACTCGTACCCAAAATATATATTTTTTAATTTAATATATATATATATGAAAAAATTTAAGCTTCCTAGGCTTGAACCCAGGAAACTTTTGCCACACTTTATTCTTCTATCCTCCAGGCCAGTTTATTTTTGTAATAATTCTAACATATAAATATATTTATGTATTAAAATTACTTATTAGTCAACACAATGCACACTAATATACATGCTAATCCTAAATTATTATCATATCTATGTTTGTTATTTCTTTGTGCTCAAGCAGGTGCAGTCGACTACCTCCAGAGACTTGAGACTACAACCTCTAGCAATCCAGCTTTCAGCCTTCCATTTGTGCAGCCGGTAGTCGCATTCTGCCTCTGCAAGTCCAATCTCTCTCGTCTGCTTTGCTCTTTAATCGACTGGTAAGAGTTTTTTCTCCCATTTGGCCTTCCAGATTCTAGCAACCGCATTTTGCCTCCTTGAGTCCAACATCTCTCATCTGCTTTGCTCTTCAATTGACTGATAATATTTTTTCTCCCATTTGGCTTTTCATATTCCAGATTCCGGCAGCTGCACTCTGCCTCTGGGAGTCCAACCTCTCTCATCTGCTTCGCTCTTTAAAATGACCGGTAAGATTTTTTCTCCCATTTAGCTTTCCAAATTCTAGTTTTTAGCAACATCTGTAGGACAATAGGAATATGGATGGAAGTGTTAACTTATGGGTTTGGAACTTTGGATATTCAGATTGTCATATTTATCATAAACTCATTAAAAAAAAATTAAAGATCTAATAGTTCTATTAGCTTTATATGTCACTTGATGATGAGTGTAAGAGAAAAAAATAGGTTTGTTAATCAAATGTATGAAATTAAAGATCAAGCTAGGTTTTTGAATTGTAAAGATGATTAAGTGTATGAAAGTAAGAATCGGGTATGAAGCGATTTTTTTTAACTGTACCCACCCGATCCCCTTTCGGTTATAATTGTACCCGAACCGAAACAGTTTTGGGGCAATTTTGGGTACACAGTAACGTTTTCAATTTTGGGGACGGATATGGTAAAAACCATCCCCGCTCGTCCCTGTGTCCATCCCTAATTATGGCTGTGGAGTTCATTGCCTTTTATGAGGTGTCTAACCACGGAATATGAGTACAAAACTTTATCACTGGACTACTTGTAATAGATGGCATTGACAGGCCATTGAAGATTTACTGTGACATTAACTCTACAATACTTTACTCTAACAACAACCAAGAGCTTGAGGAAGTCAAAATGTATCGACATAAAGTTTCTAGTTGTTAAGGAAAGAGTTCAAGATAGGAAGATTTCATAGAATATATAGTAATAGATTATATCCTACGGACCCATTAACCAACAGTTTAATGCCTAAGGTGTTTCATGAGCATATTGCTTATGTGGGTGTTATTTATGATAGAACCCTTGGTTTAGTGAGAATCATTTTTGTTCTATATGTTTTACTTTAGACATTGAATTATTTAGTTTTTTGCATAATAAAGTTAATGATTTATGATTCTATTTATGAGCTTATTTATATTTTTTATGTGCAATGTTTGCATTGCATTAAGAACTTTGGATTGACCTTACTAAGGACAGAAAAAGGACCAATTTAAAATTGACATGTCTGATATCACATTTCATGTAATTTCTATGCTAGTCATCCATAATTGATCTACATCATTGAGTGTATTAGTATAATGATCATTGTAGTTTAAACACGACTATATTGTGATAAAAGCAGCGGTGATTCTATCAATAATATATGAGATGGACCAGATTATCTGAGGATAAATAACATACAAATGCATGCTTAAGAAATTTTGTGATATAATTGTTTCAGGAATAATATTTATCTCAAGTGGGAGATTGTTAAGAAATCATGTTTTTTTTACCAAATTAGGCAACATATATTTTCTATTAAATTATATTAACTATTTAATTTGATGGGTTGAAATTAAGTGGTTTAATTTTGGTAAGCCCATAGACTGTTCAAAATTGATATGGACTGATTGAGTAGATATTTATTTTATTCTAATTAGGAAATTATGAGAATTCTAATTAAACAATATATAAAGACCCTTTTGGTTATAGTCCTCAATATACCAAATCATAATATAGTTTATTTTCTCCCCATCTAGAAAAGAGATAATGGTCTTATTGAGGAACTAAGGCGATTTGATTGAGTAAGATCACAAATCACTCTACTACAAAATCAATTGGTTGATATAAATTCAGGTATGTTTTCCCATATTTCTCTTTAATTCTTGATGATTTAACATAAATATTTTTAGATCTGTTATTGATGATAGTTTTTACCAAGATTAAATTCTATCACCTTGTGCTAGCATCTCTATTACGGGCCCTCATCAAGAAACATCTGAAGAGACTACAATCTCATGGTTTGTGACAAGATTGCTACTTGGATGAGATTTAAAATAAGGTCCTCCTCATACTTAACAAGAACATCTACAATTGGTATTTTCAAGACTCAATATAGGTTTATTATTTACTCCCTTTCTTTTATTTGATGAATATTATCTCATTATTTTCATTTATGTCTTTAGAAGCCACTCTCTTTATCACGTGGATGAACTAAGATTTATGTTTACGAACTAGTTTTGCTTATAAAATCGTTCCTAAACATAAAAATTCTCTTGCAAAGACAAGAATCTCTTAGGTGTAGTACTAATATTTTCACCCTTCGTGATAAATACAGATTTTATTCTTTCATTGAGCTACCTTGTAATAATAATGGAAATTTATTATCTTATTAACCTTTATACTTTTTTTTTTATCCATAATAGTGAGGGAGAACAATACTTATTGTTTCCTAACTTTTATTAATTTTATATTTTGATTACTTGACTTTTTTTATTCGCAAGATTTGGCCCCTTAGTTTTTTAATTAAAAAATTTAGTGTAGATTGAAATTTCATTGTACTAGTCATAAATTTTTTAATTATAATTTAGTAATATAAATTTTATAATTTTACCACATTTAGTCATTTATGGATTAAATTTGATAAAATTAAAAAGTTAGGACCAAAGTTGTTTTTAACCTAATAATAAAATATATATTAAAAAACTTAACTCGAGTTATTGTGTTTAGTATGAAACAGGTTGTGTGTTGTGTCAAAATCATATTGTGTCATTCATGTTCTTGTCATGTCAAAGATTACGACACCTAATGAAGATGTTTGCCTTTGTAAGGAGATGTATAAGACCGCAAGTTGTCTTCTTGGAAAGGACTTGTAATAGAAATGGGTGGGAGCCTTGGTTGAATAAGTGTGCAGATTTGGGCCGGGTTTTCTTGGGTGGTGAGAGTGTAGAGTGAATTACCTATATAGTAAAGATATATTAAAAAGTGTTAATTTTACCTAAATAGCAAATTTAGGTAGTGAAACGGTGAGTTTCACTTAGATAGTAAATATATTTTTATTGTATGTACACCTTATATTTTTGTATGTACAACTTATATTTTTGTATGTACACCTTACATTTTTGTATGTACAACTTACATTTTTTTATATACACCTTATATTTTTGTATGTACACCTTATATTTTTATATGTGGATAAAAGCAAAGGAAAAGTCGTATATTTTTGTATGTACACCTTATATTTTTGTATATACACCTTATATTTTTTTATGTACACCTTACATTTTTGTATGTACAACTTATATTTTTGTATGTACACCTTATATTTTTATATGTACACCTTACATTTTTGTATGTACAAATCACAGCTCAACCTCAACTCCATCGTGTCGTGCGAAGAACCCATGAGAACCTCCTAGAGTACTATTATTAGTATTACCCTCTTGGCTTATTTTCAGTATAGTTTTTGATTACCAATTTTACTTTGCGTATTGTCTCTTTACTCTTGCTTGATTATATTGATATCGAAGCTTACGTAGACATGGCGGATGTTCATATGGGAGAGATGAACAAAAAAATTGAGAAACAAGACGAACAGAAAAACTGACTAAAATACAGTCGTTTTGCTATTTTGGACAAAAAATCAGTTTTTATCATTTATGTATCATTTCAGGGAATTAATTCTGAGAGTGTAAGAGCTAACTAGCCCATTATGTTGCTTGTCCACACAGGACTTACGGGCTTGATGAGCTTGAAGTTTGTTGGGCTTCATGTAGTACATCCTTTCGTTGGGGTAAAGAGCCGAATGAAATTTACAAGTTTTTGTGCCCTACTAGTTCTGAGTTAAGGAGAAATATAGAATAATAATGCATAAAATTGGCAATGAAATAAATAGAAAGGGTATATATCAAAACACATAATTTTATTCTATAATTACATGACTATAAAATTATCCTTAGTTTACTAATATTCATAAATGCTATTTATGTCAAAATGTATTTAAGCCTTAAATCCTGAGTTCAGTACCTTTGGACTATCTACATTTTCATTTTGTCACCTTTTTTTACCCTTATTCTCAATTGAGACACTTAAAATGCCCCTATTAGACTAACTGATATGCAATTTTGCAATGTTAAAAAGTGTTTTTCAATTAATGGGGTTTTTTGACATGTGTCAAGCACATGCCAATTTTTAAGGGAAAAACTATCTCCACACTATTTGCAATTGTAAAAAAGGGAAAAAAAAAATGATGATAACAATATGCATACTTGAGACTAAAACATGATGTCTCTCATTTTTGTCACCCTTTAGCCAAAAATATCCAGTTATTGTGAAGCATGTAATGATGATAACACAATATTAGATCACACACTATACATGTATGTAAAACTCCCACAAATCCAATACATGAATGGATTTTGAAAAAACTAAATCCAAATGGGAAACCTGCTCTTAAAATAAGATCGAGCTAAACTGTAGTTAGTGAATCTAATATGTTTCACGTATTTAAGCATGTAATTAATACCATTGAGAAAAAGTGATTATAAAGTGGCCACAATATATTATCAAGATTTTGCAAAATAATGCTAGCAACTCAATAACTCTCGAATAATTCTACAATCATATTTTACAAGTTTTCTCATAACATGCTAATATTATGCCTCCATTATTGGAGTCACTATAGCCAACTATATTCACAAGATGTTGGTTTACCAATACACTTGTAACATGCTTCATAAACGTTTTGACATTGCACTACTAATTCAATTTGTCATAGAATACTTATGTTAGTGCATATATAAAATTAGTTCAACGTTAAATTTTCTCCCACTTGAACGACATCATAGACAAATTAATTATACAAGTAAGAAGAAATATGAAATGTCAAATGTGAGCAAGCATAAATATATCCTAGTATATAATTACAAACGTGAAAGTATCACACTACGTAAAACATCAAAATGATGTTATTATGCAAATAAGAACTTTCTACTACATGATTTAGGAAATAGTTGGGAATGGCATAATAAGTTACATATAAACAAAACGAACATGTCGTAGTCATTAAGGCTTGTGCGCCGTCCAAAATGATTTTACTATATTTTCAAGACTTCTGCAACTGAGTCATAAACATCTCAGAGTATAATATCATGTTACAACCAATCATGTGTGTGCAACATTGAACATGATAGACAACAAATGACCAACATGTGCACAACAACATGGCAAAAATGGAAAATTACTGAGCTCCTACTTAGGTATCACATCTACTTGAAATGCGGACTTTAAATACACATATGAGCTACCTTATAGTGAGTATATTCATATATATATACAAATGAGCTCACAACATATTTCTCTTAAACAAAATATGACACATAATTATGAGTACAAATAACTCTTCATGTCATAATAGAAGCACTTGAATATAGATTAATCACCAATACATTTTCCAGCAATCACAAATTACATACATGAAATTCTTTAGCCTAAAAAATTTGATTATGTATCTAGTCAGTTATTATAGCCTCACAACATAATATGCCTCTACTTTTATTATTTAAAATGAATTTGAAGTATATAGTAACACTTCACAACAAAAGTTTCTTTTTATATCAGACTATTTTTGGATTGTTTAATATATTTGGCACCACAATAATCAATTAATAAAATGTAAAATTACTAAAAATTAACATAAGATCACATCAAATAATCTCATTTACTTAATATTGACAAGAGGTCAAAATACATAACACCTTAAATTATTTTTAACGATTATAACAAGTAATTTACAACAATCCAAATTAAACTCAAGATTTTTTCTCTTAGTACACTAATCATGACACTTGCAGTTAATTACAAGATGTGTACTACAAACTTAGTTAATATTTATGTTTGTATAACAAATTCTGAACAAATATACCATCAATATTTCACATTCATTGGTCTCATTGTGTAATAGTGTAGCAACAATTCCTATTTAGATAAAAGACACATTTTAGGCTTAAATATCTTGATATTTTTAGTCCCTAAATCTTTCATTGGTTCATCAAGATTTCAAAATTTTCAAATAATTAAACTTTCTAGTCTCACATAAAACCTTGCACACAAAATAATTACACCTAAAATATTATTATCCAATGATAGTTGTTTACTCCCAATGAAAATACGATTTTTGAGGCTAAATAATTGGTTCCTAAATTTTTACTAAATTCACACTTAAGTTCTCAATCTTTTAAATTTTATAATTTAGACTCCAAACTTTTAAAGTTTTACACATAGATCCTTAAACTTCTAAATTCTAAAATTTAATTCCCAAATTTTTAAATATTCATACATAGATCCTAAAATTTTGGTTCAAAAACATGTAGTATAGTAACCATGATAGGATCTATATGTGAGTTTTTAAAAGTTTGAAGACTAAATTATAAAATTTAAAAGTTTGAAAGCCTATATGTAAAATTTTAAAAGTTCAGGGACTAAATTATAAAATTTAAAAGTTTGGAGACTTAAGTGTGAATTTAGTTAAAATTTGGGAGATCAATAAATTATTAAGCCTTTTAAGACTAAGTAACCAATAAATATTTGTCACTGTATGAGTTTTTTAAAATATAAAATTAACATTGAACACTTTCAAAATACATCAATATATGCATTAGTTGGTTGCAACAATCACGCACTTGAAATCATTATTGAAAACAAATCTACTTTAAAAATCTTAGATCAAAAAACTGTTATTCAAACTATGATTATAAGTCAACATCATTGATAGAAAAATAATGAAGAATAAATATCAAATATCTTATCTTCATTCATTCAAAAAATTTATATTTATCAACAATTTTCTTTTTTTACATGAAGTAAATATATGCAACTAATGAAATGTGTCAACTTACGATCCAAAATCTGTATCTAAAATCAAAGTGAGACTATATTACTATAAAAACTATTTTTCATGTATATATTTTCTTTTGAAAAACATCATGTATACATTAATTTATCAATAAGTCAAATATGGCTATTAATATGGTTAAACTCGTGGTTGGTAAACACTAAAAATCATATTAATGTTGAGAAACGAATAAAATTTATTCCATTTTCTCTTATAAGATATGAGTATGTGTTACAAATTTAATCATTGTTATCGATAAAAAAATGAAATGAATTTTGGTGTCATAAAATATAGGTGTAATTGGAGTTTGTAAATTAGAGTGAAAAAATGGACAAATACAAGAAAAATGTTAGATTTTAATTTAAAACTTCAAAAATATAATTTTCAAACATTAATTTATCTTAACACTATTATAATATATAAGTATTCTTCAACTAAACATGACCCAATACTAAAACTAAATATTTTAAATTTCACTTTACTTAACTCACCTAACACCATTCAAAGATAATGTATGCAAAAAATATTGTAAATAATAATATATTTATGTATAGCCTTAAGCAAAAATATATTTATATTATTCAATTTTAAAAAACAAATATTTTCTTCTTTGGCAACAAAACAACATTAACGAGCCAAACGTATAATAAAAAAATGTCAACAAATTAATTATTTAATTGCAATTATTATGAGCGATACAAACATTTTAGTTATTTAATTGCAATTAAATCCTTTTAATTTGACAAACATTTTATGAAAGGTGAATACAAACATGGCTATAGTATAGCTTCATGCTTACTAAACCATAATTCATTTTTCATAACATTTAAATCAAAAAAATAGTGTTCAAAATAATCATACACAATATTTTAGTGACAAAAATGACTAATTTTCATAATGATATTCAAGAAAAAGGAAAAATTATTTACAAAAATCACTACAGAATATCATTGTAGTTTTATTTTATGGTCTTTTATACACTTAAATTTTGATAATTAGTTATTTCATTTTCATAAAATAAGTTTACATAGAATATAAATGCTAGTGTTGGGCCGATAAAAATACCGTATCAAGGCATGCCTTTAAAGAATATTTTTATATTATTTACTCTAGTTTACATGCTATCATATATGACAATCATACTGTACACTTGTAGAGTATTCATATAAATTACATATATTAATTTCATACCAATGCAAACGTTGTAGCTAGACAATTGTCCTTATATATAACTTTATTTACTCTATTTTTTCATGTTGTCATATAACCAAATGAAATATAGAGTTTATTACATTTATCTACAAAATTGATGGTATAACCATAGCAGAGGCATCTCATAACTATCACAATTTTTACTTTTAACAACAAACATGCACATAGTAAACTAGGATCATGTTTTTCATAAATTTTTTAGAGTCCAATATGAAGAAATAACAACCATCTGATATATGTAAAATTAAAATCGTGTTTTTGCTTATTTTTTCAATTTCATGCTAGAGTCTTATTTATAAATAGATTTTTACGCTCTATAAAGAAAAAAAATTAAATATCACAACCAAATGTATTAATCTATCACCGAGAGGATGAATTAGATTATACAATTCGTGAATTAGATTATTTTCTTCATTAACCTAATATCCTTGTAGAATAATAAAATATCAAGATAATATTTGCTTATAAATCTTGGTAATTTTTATGATTGTGTATGACAAGTTCCCTAAAAAAATTACAATAAAAATTACGAAGTTCGACATGCTTAGACTTATCAGAGGCAAGTATAAAAGCAGTCAATTGCTATTTAATTTTACTTTTGATTACATATTCAAAATATCCAACCCAAAACTTAATATGCATTTTATTTCTCAATAACCTAACACACATGATACACTTTTTAATTAAGTTATATTACAAAACTTTAATTTTATGATAAACAGGTTGTTTTCCTCAAAATTTTGAATTATATTGTGAAATTGAGATTTTATGAAATAATTTATTTACAAATTTTATTATAACCATGTACATAAAGTATTTTCAAAATCACAAAATACATTATGTAACTTGACATACTTAGGCTTATGAAAGGCAAGCATATAAATATTCAATTGCTATTTAAATTTTACATTTAATAAAAAAATCCAAATTTTAAAGAAAATAAATCCAAATTTCAAAGAAAATAAACCCAAATTTATGTGTGTTTTACACTTTCAAAAAGAATACAAATAATTTACTTTCTAATTCATACACAACATAAAAATTTATTTGGGTTAACAAAATATAATAATGATTTGGACATAAATGTAAAATTAAATTTTTTGTTCATTTATTTGTAATTGAAATCCAACAAGCCAATGTTTTTAGCCTCTTTGCTAAAGTATTTTCAACAAAACCATCTAACAGTATTCTATCAAAAAAAAAAACCATCTAACGGTAAGGGACTGCGGGATGCTTTAATGGTGGCATGGGGAAGTAATGTGAGTGGTACAAGAGTTTCTCATATTGCTTTTAATATGTTCCAATTCTGGTTTGATGATGAAGGTAGTTTGATATCTGTCCTGGAGAATGGACTATGGTTATTTGAAAATCATCTTATAGTCCTTTTGAAGTACTGCAGATCAGTGATCCCTCAACAAATTCCCGTTGACTCATGTGCCTTTTGGATTCAGCTTTGAGATGTGCCGTCGGATCATCGTACTGTTGGGATATGTATCGCAGCGGAATGTTGGCGAGATTGAGAATAGCGAATAATAAATTTGCAGGAGTAATTTAAAATGACACACAATATTTAACGTGGAAAAAACCCACTCAATGTGAGAGGGAAACAACCACGAGGCAACTCTGAAAAACTTCCACTATGAAAAATGGGTACAATAATTCTCTCAAGTTTATGCCCAAACTTGAGGTATTACAATATTACACTCACAAAGTGTATCTCTCACACTCACAAATGTGTGGTAAATCTCTCACTATTTTATCTCTACAGATGTTTATCACTATCTGCAGGAATACCTCACTTTTCTTTCACAGTTTAATTAAACTGTGGTATTCTTATTTCTTTCTCTCAATGTTTTTTAGAGACGCTTCTTTGGTGAGATGGATTTCCCTCTGCTTCCTCTTCTCTATTTATAGAGAATTTTTATGAGAGATGATATCATTGCATATGTCATCTTCTCATAAAAATTCAACAATTGCAGCACCGGCAGCTGCATTTTCCCTTCTTCTTTGTCCTTCTTCAAGAATGTCTGCTGGAGGTTGTTGCCGACTGCTCCTTCAACTTCCTTATTCAACATTCAAAAGTTTTTGCTCTTTCTAGAAGAGAGAAACCAGAGGCAGACTTATCAAATCTCCCCCTCTGCCTCATGAAGGGAGGAATCACATGTTAGGTCCATCATTTGGAGCTCATTCCAGCTATCTTGGAACATAGCTCGAGTTTTTGTTTGGGAACAATCTTTGTCAGCATATCCGCAGCATTCTTGTCTGTATGAATCTTCTTCACTTGAATCAGCTTCTTCTCAAGTGCTTGGCGTATCCAATGATACCTTACATCAATGTGCTTTGTGCGAGAATGATATGTGGCATTTTTGCTTAAATCAATAGCACTCTGGCTATCACAGTTAATCACATACTCATCTTGCTTCAAACCCAATTCTTGGAGAAAAACCTTCATCCACTATAGCTCTTTCCCAGCTTCTGTGACTGCAATATATTCAGCCTCTGTTGTGGATAATGCAATACATTTTTGCAGTTTGGACTGCCAAGATACGGCTCCCCCTGCAAAGGTAAACAAATATGCAGATGTAGACTTTCTACCATCAAGGTCACCTGCCATGTCTGCATCTGTATATCCTTCCAAGATTGGTTTTTCGTTTCCAAAGCTTAAGCACAACTTTGATGTACCCCTTAAATATCTGAAGATCCATTTCACTGCTTCCCAATGCTCTTTGCCAGGATTTGACAGAAATCTGCTCACAACTCCTACTGCATGAGCAATATCTGGTCTAGTACAGATCATAGCATACATAAGACTACCAACTGCTGAAGAATAGGGAATGGCCTCCATCTTCATCTTTTCTTCTTCTGAAGATGGACATGATTTCTTGGTGAGTTTAAATTGACCACCAAGAGGCGAACTGACTGGCTTCGCTCCTTTCATGTTGAACCTTTCAAGAACTCGTTCAACATATCTCTCCTGTGACATCCATAGTCTTCTGGACCTCCTGTCACGAATTATTTCCATACCCAAAATTTGTTTGGTTGGTCCTAAGTCTTTCATGTCAAAGACTTTCGATAATTCCTTCTTCAGCTTGTTGATTACTTCGGTGTCTTGACTGACTATCAACATGTCATCAACATATAGCAACAGAATAACAAACTTTCCACCAGGTAAATGTTTGATATACACACATGAGTCTGCATTAGTTCTTCGAAACTCATTACTTACCATGAATGAGTCGAACTTCTTGTACCACTAGCGTGGGGCCTGCTTCAATCCATACAGGCTTTTCTTCAACTTGCAGACTAAGTGCTCCTTTCTTTTGACTTCAAACCCTTCTGGTTGCTGCATGTAGATGACTTCTTCTAGATCTCCGTGAAGAAATGCAGTCTTCACATCCATTTGTTCAATCTCAAGATCTAGGCTAGCTGCTAAGCCCAAAATTACTCTGATTGATGACATCTTTACAACTGGAGAGAATATTTCATCAAAGTCAATGCCTTTCTTTTGTCCAAATCCTTTCACAACTAAGCGAGCTTTGTATTTGACTTGGTTGTGATGCCATCCTCTTTCAACTTGTATACCCACTTGTTTCTTAGAGCTTTTCTGCCTTTTGGAAGCTCTACTAACTCATAAGTCTGGTTCTTATGAAGGGAATTCATCTCTTCCTCCATTGCTTTCATCCACTGCTTCTTTTCCTTATGAGTTTCCACTTCTTGGAAGCTTTCTGGCTCCCCCTTTTCAGTGATTAGGATATACTCATTAGGTGGATAACGTCTGGATGGTTGCATGACTCTGTTTGACCTTCTCGGTTGTTGTCTATCATTCTCCAGTTCTCTTGTCTGCTCCCCCTGATTATTGTCCTCTTGTGCTGGCATATCTTCTTCAGCATCTTCATCTTCTTCTGCTGGTAAATATTCCTCAGCATCATCTTCTTCCGGTATCAACTCTGTACCGTCACTTGCATCTTGTACTTCTTCTCCATTGTCTTGTTCTGTTGGAGAAGGAATGGGAGGGAGATCAACAAGAGTCTTTTCTGGTTGTTGCTCTTCTTGTTGATCTATTGTTTGGCCTTCCTGAAAGACTACATCTCTGCTTCTTAGAACCTTCTTTGTTTCAGGATCCCAAAATTTATAGCCAAATTCTTCATCTCCATAGCCAATGAAGATACATTTAATGGCTTTGTCATCCAGCTTCGACCTATGTTCCTTTGACACGTGTATAAAAGCTTTGCATCCAAATACCTTCAGATGAGAGTAGGAAACATCTTTTTCTGTCCAAACCCTCTCCGAAATATCAAAATTCAAAGGAACTGAGGGGGTTCTGTTGATGAGGTAACAAGCAGTTTGAACAGCTGCTCCCCATAATTCTTTTGGTAGCTTTGCTGCTCGTAACATACATCGCACTCTTTCTACAATTGTGCGATTCATCCTTTCAGCTACACCGTTGTGTTGTGGGGTACCAGGTACTGTCTTCTCATGCCGAATACCATGTTTAGAACAATAATTTCTAAACTCATGGGAAATATATTCACCTCCGTTATCTGTACGAAGGCACTTCAGCTGCTTTCCCGTCACTCTTTCTACCATGGCATGAAATTGTTGAAAATTAGCAAATACCTGGTCTTTTGTCTTCAACAGGTACACCCATACTTTTCTCGAAGCATCATCAATAAAGGTTAAAAAATACTTGGCTCCTCTAAGTGATGTAACCTCAATGGGACCACAAACATCAGAATACACTCGTTCCAGTAGTGTTGACTTCTTTGCAGAGGAACTACTAAAAGAAACTCTATGCTGCTTTCCAAATAAGCAATAATCACAAGGGTCAATAGAGCTACCTTTGACAAAGGGAATAAGATTCTTCTTTGCCAGAATCTGCAGTCCTTTTTCACTCATGTGGCCCATTCTTTTATGCCACAGATTTGGTGAAGAATCGACTGCCACGTTCACACCATTATCACAAACCATCCCATGGGTTTTGTATAGTGTGCAACAAGCTTCTCCTCTTGCAATAACTAAAGACCCCTTGGAGAGTTTCCACTTTCCATCACCAAAATGGTTCTGGAAGCCTTCTTTGTCAAATGCAATGACAGACATCAAATTGAGGCGTAAATCAGGAACATGCCTCACATTTTTCAATGTTAACTGGGACCCAACATTTGTCTTGATACAAATGTCTCCAATTCCTACTATGGCTGAACATGTGGTGTTTCCCATCTTTACAGTACCAAAGTCTCCTAATTTGACATGATAAGACGTGACATGATAAGACGCACCAGTGTCAACGACCTATTCAATCATGTTATCACCAACATGTAGGCATTCATCAGCAATTATCGCAACATCTTCATTTTCTCTTATTGCTACTGCTGCTGTTGTATGGTTGTCATCTTTATTTTGCCCTCCTTCCTGCATCCGTTTCCATACTCGACAATTTCTCTTTATGTGGCCTGGCTTGCCACAATGGAAGCAATTATTGTCTCGTCCTCTTGACTTTGACCTTCCTCTGGACTTGTCCATCTGGCTCCTCCATCTTTTGTTTTTACTTCTCCCTCTGTTCTCCATGACAAGGGCTTGTGACTCACTATCTTTTGTCTTATTTTTACTGTAAGACAAAAGTACTCCGAAAATTTCTTCAAAGATCAGTTTATCTTTTCCGTACATAAGAGTCGTCTTAAGATGGTGGTATGACGGTGGTAGGGACACCAATAGTAAAACTGCTTTTTCTTCTTCTGAGAAGCTAATATCAAAATTCTGAAGTTGGGAAATCATACCGTTAAATGTTGACAAATGTTGCATGAAGTCACTATTTTTCGGCATCTGTAGTTGATATAAATCTGCCCATATCATGAACTTATTTGACAAATTCTTTGTCATGTACAGGCTCTCCAACTTGTTCCAGATATCCAAAGCAGTTTTGCATCCTTTTACATTAATGTTTTGAAGAACATTATCAGAAATATTTAGACGAATTGTACTGCCGGCAATCTCGTCTATCTCGTCCCAATCTTCATCCTTCATTGCTTCTGGCTTTTTGGCTTTACCCAATAAAGCTTTATGAACCTTTTGCTGAATGAGAACATCCTTCATTCTGCTCTGCCAGAGGGTAAAATTGTTGTTGCCGGTAAACTTCTCAATCTTTGTTTTACCACCAGATATTTTTTACTTGTCGTGAACCAACCTTGCAAAAAAAAAATCACCTTTGCAAATAGTGCCTTTGAATAGTACCTTGTATTCGTGAATAGTCCCTCGTATCTGCGAATAGTACCCGTGAATAGTACCTCGTATTCGTGAATAGTACTTTCACTATTTGCAATAATAGCTCTGATACCAGTTGTTAGGATATGTATCGCAGCGGAATGTTGGCGAGATTGAGAATAGCGAATAATAAATTTGCAGGAGTAATTTAAAATGACACACAATATTTAACGTGGAAAAAACCCACTTAATGTGAGAGGGAAACAACCACGGGGCAACTCCGAAAAACTTCCATTATGAAAAATGGGTACAACAATTCTCTCAAGTTTATGCCCAAACTTGAGGTATTACAATATTACACTCACAAAGTGTATCTCTCACACTCACAAATGTGTGGTAAATCTCTCACTATTTTATCTCTACAGATATTTATCACTATCTGCAGGAATACCTCACTTTTCTCTCACAGTTTAATTAAACTGTGGTATTCTTATTTCTTTCTCTCAATGTTTTTTAGAGACGCTTCTTTGGTGAGATGGATTTCCCTCTGCTTCCTCTTCTCTATTTATAGAGAATTTTTATGAGAGATGATATCATTGCATATGTCATCTTCTCATAAAAATTCAACAATTGCAGCACCGGCAGCTGCAATTTCCCTTCTTCTTTGTCCTTCTTCAAGAATGTCTGCTGGAGGTTGTTGCCGACTGCTCCTTCAACTTCCTTATTCAACATTCAAAAGTTTCTGCTCTTTCTAGAAGAGAGAAACCAGAGGCAGACTTATCACGTACTCCAATCATCATTGAGTCAATGGGGAAGAAGATTTACAGTGTTGGCACACAATAGAGACACGCTAGAAGGGAATTGGGCACAAGGACGTTTTGTGCAAGTTTGGGTGCAAATCAACATCTTGAAGCCTATACAAAAGAGGAACCCTCATCCATACCCTTCAAGGAGATAATGTGTGGGTTAATTTCAATATGAGTTCCTCCCAATTTTTTTCCACTTCTGCGGCATTGTTGGGCATGAAGAGAGAAGATGCTAGGCAAATTTTCAATAACAATATTCTTTAAGAGGAGGTGGTATCCAATTCCGGTATGGTAACTGGTTGCGTGCTCGAACCCAATCACATCGCCCTGTTTGTAAACAATACAGAATAACAAGAAATAGAAGAAAATATCTAAGAGAAAATATGATTCAATGAATGAAATACTGATGACAAGTTGCTATATATAGCCTTTACAAATCTGTTATAACTAACTATCCTAGTCAGCATATAACTTATGACTTATAAGTCTAACACTCCCCCTCAAACTTAAGGTCTATGCAGAACCATAATTTTGCCACGAAAAGATAGAAAACTAGTTGAAGGTAAAGATTTAGTTAACACATCAGCCAACTGATCACTAGAGCAATAATGCTCAATTAGCAACTGGTTATTTAAAACTTGATCTCTAACAAAATGGCAATCAATCTCAATATGTTTAGTTTGAGCGTGTTGTACAGGATTACGAGCTATATGCATAGCACTAACATTGTCACACACTAGCTTAGGCATATCAATTAGTTTCACTCTCAACTCTTGCAACAAAGAAGTAATCCATAACACTTTAGCTGCTCCCCCTACAAGAGCACGATACTCAACCTCAATTGAGGATCGAGAAACAACACGTTGCTTGGAGGACTGCCAAGAAACCAAATTCCCACCAAAGAACATACAAAAACCACTGACACTACGTCTGTCATCTGAGCAAGAAGCCCAATCAAAGTTAGTGTATCCCACAAGATCCAAACTACGAGGCTTGAAAAACATAAGATCAACTACTGAAGATCCCTTGAGGTATCTCAACACTCGTTTAGTATCCACAAGATGAACGCCAATTGGGCAACTAAGAAACTGACAAAGCTTACTTACAAAAAATGCTATATCAGGTCGTGTAATAACACAGTACTAAAGAGCACCTACCAAGCTTCTGTTCAAGGTGGGATCAAGCAAAGCACAACCATTAAGAATTGCACCAGACTTCATAGGAGAAGAGCCAGCTTTAGACTTAAACCAGCCTTGACAAGTACGTCCCCAACATACTTTGACTGACTCAGATGAATACTTACACTAGAATGGACAACCTCCACACCAAGAAAAAACTTCAAGACACCAAGGTCCTTAAGAGAAAATTTGTTATGAAGATCAAGAACAAACTACTGCAACTCAGATGTGTTTGAACCTGTGAAAACAATATCATCCACATAAACCAAAACAAACATGGTAGAAGTTGAAGTACGTCGAACAAATAAACTAATGTCACTCTTAGTGTTAAGAAAACCCCAAGAAAGCAAGCACCTACGAAGCTTTAAGAACTAAGCTCGTAGAGCCTGCTTTAAGCCATAAAGAGCTTTTTGTAACTTTCACACTTTATGAGGTTGCACTGGATCCTCAAAACTAGATGGTTGTCGAATAAACAGAACCTCCTCTAAATCATCAATCAAGAAAGCATTATTGACATCCAACTGTCAAACATGCCAACCATAGAACAAAGCAATAGAAAGAATGAAGCGTACAAAAGTCATTTTAACCACTGGAGTAAAATTCTCAGTGTAATCCAAACCAGGAGTCTGCAAATACCCTTGAACAACAAGTCGTGCCTTATACTTGTCCAATGTGCCATCAAACTTTTCCTTAGTTCTTAAAACCGAAAGATTGCCAATGACCTTTACATCATGTGGGGTATCAACAAGCACCCAAGTGTTGCTGTGAACTAAAGCATTATACCCTAGTGTCATGGCTTCTCTCATTCAGGATGTAAACACGCCTCATGGAACTTTTTAGAAGCTTTCAATAAAGAAACAATGGCATGAAAATTTTTAGGCTTGGAATGGCCAGTTTTTGCACAAGTAAGCATATGGTGCACATTAGAAGGAGCTGGAGGCAAAGGTACTTCAAGAGAAGTACTATGCTCAATAATGGACAAAGGTGAAGAAGCAAGATCACAAGAGGTAGAGAAAAAGATGTATGAAATATACCAAGAAGAGAAGGTGAAAACTGTGAAGAAACAACAGCCATAGGAGAACCAACAGGCACACAAGCACCTGCAGTAGAAGACTCTGAAGAAGAAAACAAAGATGAACCATACATAGGTGAAGATACAAGCGAAGAAGAACTATGTTGATGTGAACAAGCAACTTTAGGAGAAAGAGAAGACAAAAATAACCAATGTGGAATATGCACGGTAGACAAAACTAATGCAGAACCAAAAGAAAGAAACACATGAGAGGAATTTGCAAAAGGAAATTCACTCTTAGAAAAAACATGTCTGTTGATAAAAAATTTTTGAGTAGTCATATCAAAAGAGATATAGCCACATTGATTTGATGCATAACCAAGAAAGGTGCAAATAGTTGAGCGGGCTTGAAGTTTGTTTTTAGTATAGGGACAGAGACAAGGAAAACAAAGTGACCCAAAAACATGCAAAAAGGAATAGTTAGGCTGGTGTAGGTACAACAGTTCATAGGGAGAAGCAAAGTCCAACAACTTTGAAGGCAAGCTATTTAAGGTATACATTGCATACCTCAAGGCATAAGACCAAAACATGATAGGGACCTTTGATTTAAAAAGAAAACTCAAACCTGTATCAACAATCCTATGATGTCTACATTCAACTAAGCCATTTTGCTCAGAATGAGGACATGTGACATAATAAATGATACCACAAGACTCTAACAACCTAGCAAGAGGTTTAAACTCAACTGCACCATCACTCTGTACTTGTTTTATACGTATACCAAACTGAACCTCCACCAATTGCTTTAAATTTCATAAAAAGAGAAACAACCTGATCACGAGAGTTCAAGAAAAATATCCATTGAAATCTTGAAAAATCATCTACAATAATATGAAGTATTTT
Source organism: Elaeagnus macrophylla (assembly GCA_029378325.1). Lineage (NCBI taxonomy): Eukaryota > Viridiplantae > Streptophyta > Magnoliopsida > Rosales > Elaeagnaceae > Elaeagnus > Elaeagnus macrophylla. The sequence goes on along the minus strand of CM055640.1, from coordinate 32,574,386 downwards.
TCATTCCCATGACCAATAGTAGGAGAAGGACCCCCACAAATCAAAATATAGCAAATCAAATGGTTGTTTAGCTTTTACATGACTAGAAACAAACGATAAACTTGTGTGATTTTGCTAATGCACAAGCTGTGCAAGCAGACAAACTAGTCAAAGAAGACTTTACACTTATTCCACTATTCTTTAGTACTTTATCAACAATAGGTTGAGAAGCATGCCCCAATCTGTTATGCCAAACTGAACTAGCAATAAGAAAAGCTGAATTTTGAACAGTCTGCATACCAGCCTTAGAAACAACTCCCAACACTTTATACAATCCTTTATCCAAAAGTCCTCTGAGTACTACACGCCTTGTATGCTTGTTCTTGACACAAAAATAGTCACCGTGAATTTCAAGAAAAACATCATTATCTATGCAAAACTTATGTACATAAATAAGCTTTGTTGAAAAGGCAGATGCATGCAACACATGCTAATCCACTACAAATAGTGACAATCAAATCTTCATCATCAATAGGTCTTTTTATGGCTCTCTATGGCTCCCAACTCATCGATAATTCCTTTAATTTTGTCAAAAAAATCACTAATAGATAGATAATCTTTCCTTAGAGTTTGAAATTACAACTTCAATTCCATTACTCTAGCTCTATTGGTGTTTGCAAAATTGGACTCAAGACTTGTTGTACCCAAGATCAGATAATAATGCGGAAGCGATAAAATAATAATAATAACGAGTACCCACAAAAAATATAAAGAAAATAATCAACACAAAGGACACAAAGATTTAAGTGGTTCAGTAGTTAATATGACTACCTAATCTACTGCTGAGGCCGGCACCGAAAATTTCACTATACTTGTCAAAGAGGAGTACAATAAGATTTGTCAACAGTTAATTGACCAAATCACTCAAATATCCAAATACCCAATTACACCCAAATTAATCTCTCTCACAAGAACAATAAATAAATCTGTCTTGCCAATTTAGCAACAACAAATAAATTAAAGAGAAACAATAACTATAAATCTGTTACCAAATAAATAGAGAGAGAGAACTTATGTTCTTAATTGAATTATCAAATGGATCTCCTCTTGCTGCCTTTATGTTTACTGCCTCGAAGAATTGCCGCTGGAGTTCTGCTGTTGCCGCTTGAGTTCTGCTGTTGTCGCTGGAGTTCTATATTATATCGGCTGGAGTTGCTTCTTAATTAATATATATATAGGCATGTATTAATGTTTCACGGCTCATAGGGTTTTAATCTAATGGGCTTTAACAATTGTTGGCCCATTAGAAACTTAATAACAAAAAGAGAGGGATTTTGGGACATTACGTAACAAGACTCTTCCACACATCATACGTAGTTTCTTTCTTTGAAATTGTAGAACTCGTGTTATTCGAAATTGATCTATAAATCCAACTCTTAATGATTTCATTAATACGAGTCCACAAACTAAATTCAGGATTCATATAATCTGTTCCTCAAGAAACTTCACAGGTTTCACTAACTCACCAATTACATAATCCTCAACACCATAGGCAGTAATTAAACTCATTACTTGCTCTCTCTAGTTAAGAAAATTACCTCGATCAAGCTTAATTGCTATAGAAACATTGATCGGTGGAATTGCATAAGACAATTGAGCCAATTGTTTGGCAATCAACTCTTTTTCTTTGAGTGAGAATCTTGAGATACTCTATTCAGTATCCTTTTCTTGATCAACAAGATTAATCTTGTTCAGCTGATCATCAATCTTCTTCATTTAAGAGACGCGATCCATAGTTTCTTCAGTAACTCTAGCAAAAACCGACGCAACTTTGAAAGAAAAAGCAAAGCTTTGATACCATACAGAATAACAAGAAACAAAAGAAAATATGATTCAATGAATGAAATATTGATTACAAAGTTGCTATATATAGCCTTTACCAATCTGTTATAACTAACTATCCTAGTCAGCATATAACGTATGACTCGTAAGTCTAATAAACAACAGGAAGTTGGGAGTGCCCGGGCCATTGTTGCTGAATTGCCGAAAGATTCAGCTGGTGGTGGTAGGTGGTGCCGGAAACAGAATGGTGGAGCTGAGCAAGGGGGCTAAATCCATATTCAATTCAGCAACCTGTTATGAAAGGTGTGATTTCAAGAGATCTTGTTGCTGATATTAATTACAGACATAAATTGCATGAAAGGCTGCTTACATATATAGCTGACCTGCAAAAAGAGCTGCCTAATTTGGAAGTTGTAGCTGACCTGCAGAAAGGCTATTTCTAATTGCTCTTGGGTTAGTTTTGGTATATACGCTAGTACTGATGATAATGTGAGACTGGAACAATGGAATATATAGAAACGACTCATCTTGTGTGACTCTACCTTATTAATTGGTGATTTTAATGATATGTTTTTTTCTAATGAAAAATTGGGTGGAAGATAACGTTCTCAAAATTCTCTGGATGCCTTTAGAGACTTTGTGATTATAGCTAGGTTAATGGATTTCAGGAGAGAATGGATCGTGCTTTAGCTACAAGAACTTAGCTGGATAATTTCCCCCTTACAACAGTACAACACTTAGATACTATGGGGTATAACCATCGTGCACTACTTTGTTTTCGTTTTTCTGAACCATTGAAAAGGAGAAGGTTTTTCTTTGAAAGGATGTCGGCTTTCAATCAACAGTGTAGATACATAGTGCAGTAAGCTTGGAAGGAGCCGATAATTGGTTCCGGTTGGTTTAAAGTTCGTCTAAAGCTTGGACTTTGTCTGATATGGTTAATTGCTTGGAAAAAACAAACAAATTTCAATACTAGCACAAGGATTTGCTAGTTGAAGAACCAACTTTTGTTGATGGAATGTCAAAATCGTTATGGGGTTGAAGAGTATAGGCGAGTTAAGAGGGATTTGCGCCATGCCATAGTTAAGGAGGAGAGATTTTGGAAAGACGAGTTGAATTTAGTAGTTGTGAGAGGGAGATAAGAATATAGGTTACTTTCATACAAAAACTATGCAGCACCAGAGAAGGAATCATATCTTTTGTTTGGAAGATGATAATGGCAATTGGCAGACTAGTCGAAATGAAGTAGAGAGAATTGTTATAATTATCTCTAATTATCAAACTCTCTTCAAATCTTCTTACCCGAGCCATGCAGATATTTTCCTTGTTTTGAGTTGTGTGGATAGATGAGTCAATGATGTTGCTAACCAGTCACATATCAGACCGGTTACTTTGGAGGAGATTCGAGTTGCTGTCTTCAGTATCCATCCTTCTAAGGCCCTCGACCTGAAGGTATGCTTGCCTTGTTTTTTCAAAATTTTGGTCTATTGTGCAGAGTGATATAGTACAATATGTTATGAGCTTTTTCAAATATGCAAATAGTTGCAACTTATAAACATATCAGTTTAGTGCCTAAAACTGATAGCCTCAAGACCATGTCACATATTCGGCCCATTAGCCTTTGCAATGTCTCATAAAAATTATTGCAAATGTACTAACTATCCGGATGCATGAAGTTATGTTAGATGTGATAAGTGAAAACCAAAGTGCTTTTGTTCCTCATCGCCTTATCTCTTATAATATTCTAGTAGCACATGAGCTCTTGCATACCTTGAAGACAAAGAGAAAAGGTTGAGCTTACAATGTGGCTTTAAAACTCGACATGAGTAAAGCCTACGACAGAGTTGAATGGAGCTTCTTGAGAGCTATAATGGGGAAGTTGGGGTTTCATTCCTTATGGATTCAATGGGTGATGGCTTGTGTCACTTCTGTCTCATATTCTTGCATTATCAACTGTGATATTATGAGGTTCTTTAAACCAAAAAGAGAGCTTCAACAAGGTGACCCCTTATCCCCTTATTTGTTTCTGTCTTTTAAAAGAAGGGGAGCAACAACAACATATCCACGGGCTTAAAGTGTCATGGTGCTCCCCCTATCACATCTCTTCTTAGCAGACGATTCTTTAATCTTTTGTAAAGGTATGATTGATGAAGTAACGAGGATTAAACAAGTTTTTGCTCTTTATGAAAAAGCCTTTGGATAGATGATAAATTTCCAGAAGTCTTCCTTGATCTTTAGTTCTACTATGGATGATGTCGAGAAGCTTGCCATTTGGTCTATGTTGGGGTTAAAACAAAAGGACGTGCTATACCCGAAACGTACAAAATATAGTAAATATCATAAAGGCAATGTAAGACATGCAAAGTGGACGGTACACCTCAACTTGGTTTTGGAAGATATGGCACTAAAAGTTGTAGAGCAGGTCGTCTTTCATATCGAGCCATTGAAGCAGCGCGTTGGGCTATAATTGGACAATTCCATTGTGTTATAAGCTGAAATGGTAAGATATGGGTAAGAGTTCTTGCAAATCTCTCTATTATCGAGAAATCTATAGAAGTCAGAATGGGAAGAGGAATTACATGGTGGAGTGAGTTGAGAAAAGATTTGTGGTTGGATGAAGAAGCATTTGTCTCTGGTGGGTAAGGAAGTGCTCTTAAAAGCAATGGAATGTGCTATGCCTAATTATGCCGTGCAATGTTTTGTGTTACCATTGGGACTGTGTGATGAGCTAGGGAAAAGCTTTAAGAGATTTTTTTAGGGTACGACGGATGAGAAGCGGAACATACATTGGCTAGCTTGGAATAGGCTCACTAAGAGTCATGCAAAAGGCATGCTAGAGTTTAAGGACCTAAATTGTTTTAACTGGAGAATTGTCTTTAATTCTAATTGCCTACTATCAAGGGTCTTTAAGAGTCAATATTTTTGTAGCAGCTTTTTCTTCACTGCTGGCATTGGGAGTTCACCATCGTGGGCTTGGCATGGCTTTGTTGAAGCTCAAAAATTGCTACACTTGGGGATTCGACAGTCAATTAGTTCTAATAATCTCTTCCTGTTTGGGATCAACCATGGCTGGCCAACAACACTGGGTTCTGTCCAACAATGATACGACATGATAGACTGCAAGTGGTGCATGACTTGATCCAACCATCCTTTGGGGCTTGGAATACCAGCTTGGTTTTTGATTGCTTTAATCCTATTGATGCTCATTTCATCCTTTCAACAAAGATTAATAACCCAAATGTGGGGGATAAGTTAATTTGGGACCCCACCGACAACGGGTATTACATGGTCCTATAAGCTTGCAATTAAAAATCTCCAAGTTGATGAAATGGGTAATATCCTAGCTGGAGGAAGTAGTCATGCACAAACTGATGCAGAATTATGGAGGGGCATTTGGAAATAGAATGTTTCCACCTATGCTTAAACATTTCATATGGAGGTGTATGCATGAAGTGGTGGTGACTCGAGACATAGTTGGGAGACATTGTCGGTAATCTTTTATGGATGATACTTGCCCCTTATGTGGTTCGTACAGGGAGACAATTATGTACTTATTTTTTGGATACTTTGTTTTTCGGAAGTGTTAGTAGTCCTTTGTCTGCTTCTTTCATCTCATAATTTGGAGTATGATGCTTTCAAATGGAGTTTCAAGAGGTTAGTAAATTTGACATGTATGCTTCATAACCCTTCTGAGTTGTTAGTTAAGGTAGTCCTTTGTGGCATGTTTGGAAGACAAGGAGTGGTGTGTGATTTTTCGGGAGGTACAGAATTGTTCTGCTAGCTAAGCGATAGTCTGATGAGTTTGTCTCCACTTTTTGCTAGCGTTCAGTACTTTTCATGTACACTAGTGGTAGGAGCCCTCTATTTTTCTTTCTTCTTTTGTCATTGTTATTATCTCTCAGATGAGAGAAATGTACTGGATTATTGCTATTAGAAGTATAATTTTTTTTTGAATAAAATTCAGTATGTGCTGATTGGGAAAAAAAATTTAGAATGTAATGCTTAAGAATATATACGTGATATAATAAAGATGAGGTGGTGGAACTTCCAATAGTTTCCAACGTGTGGTTTTTTTCTCTCTTTTTTCTTCTTCTTTTTTTTTTTTTTGCAAAAAAGGCACCACTCTCCTTTCTTACTCTTGAGCAGCAAGCGCATCATCTATAAGATCTAAAGGTCGCAATTTTTCTTGATCAAAGAACTTGAATTGAACACAAATTGAATTATATTTGGACTAATTTCGAGCCAACTCAAATAACCTTTATTAGCTTGAATTAAATTTGATTCAATTTAGGATTGGACCAATTTAAGCTGGGCTAATTCAAGACCAGCACGAATTATCACCTCTAAATTAAAATCAAACACGATTTCATTGCTAACATATAACCCAACCCAATTGGTTTTTCCTCCTCCAGTCACCAAAAAATGACATATTCTATCAAAATGTTAAAACAAATAAGATATCTGTAAAATTATTTGAAAAGCTACAAAACTAACATTTCTAGAACTTATAATAACGAAAATAACACACCTTACCACTAATTTGTACTCCTTTTAATTCAAGATAGGGTTGCTATTTTTGTTATTATAAGTTTTAGGTATGTTATTTTATGTAATTTTTCAAACAAACAAAAATCGCTATAAACAATTACTAATAACACATAAAATTTAGAAGTTTTTGGGTTTGTATTCATATAATCCCAAAATTTGCAATCAAAACAACAAAAAAATATATATCAAAATAATTATACAAGTACGAATAATAGATTCGTGGCTTTAGTCTTAGCCAAAATTTTCTTTTTCTTTTTCTTTTTATAAATACCCAAATCTTAGAGTTTGGAATTCTTTCAATACAACACAAATATGACCTCCCAAAATATATGAGATGCATAAAATAATTCTATATATCTAATTCCTAACGATGATACAGCCTATAATCAAATATTTTTTGGTTCAATCAAGAACGACCAAAACAAATAACGATTGTTAATCAACATCAACATTTGATATCAATAGTCCGATTAAAGCATATGAATATACATTGAAACAAAATAATAAAAATCATGTAAGTTAAGTTATGTCACTATATTTGATTTAGTGCATATTGTTTAGGCATGAATTATATGAGATATTAGTGGTAAACATGAATTAATATATTGGTGTAAATGTGTTTAATGTATATGATATGTTTTATATGTATATTGGGCTCCCGGGCTACTAATGTATTTGGCTTTGTATGTATATGAATTTTTTAGGCCCAATTTAACGTAGAAATATTGGCTGATATATTTTAGGTGCAAAATCATCCTTTGACTAGTAATATATTTATACCTAGAGCAAGGGTTTTTGTTGTTCACTCGTTCATTTTTTCTTGTTCAACGCCGTCTCGAGTCTTTCCTTCTCTGTTTTCTTTACTAGGTTTTCATGGTTTCTACATGTAATCCTAAATGTTTTTAAGGGTTTGTATGCATTAGTGTTAGGGTTTAACTTCTCTATAAATGCTTTTCATATTTTGCTCTCTGTAAACTCATATTTCATTATAGTGGATACATTTACCCTTTTTAGTTGATTAGGCTGTGTAGATTAGGGTCTGAACCACTTAAATCTGGTGTTCTTGTTGATTTATGTTTCTTTATTCGTCATTATCTCACTGATTTAAACGGTATCTTGAAAATCTATGTGTTCATGTAAATAATTTGTGTTAAGTCGTTTTTACAAAGTGGTATCAAAGTGAGGTTTGAGTGTTGTTTGGTCTTCGAATCTTCATCGAAGCATATTGAATTCACTGAGTCCTCAAACATTCATTTTTGGTTTGATTCTTGACTGATTGGTAGACCTAGGGTTTCTAGGGCTGTTTGAACCTCACGAATCTTGATCCTGTTTAATAGTTCTTGGGTGATTGGGATACCTAGGGTTTCTTGATCCTCTCGAATCACTGTTTTGTATTGAGTCTTTTAGGTGACTCAGAGACCAAGGATACTCGAGGTCTTTTGAGTTCCTTTGAAGGATTCAACCTTTCGTCTTCAGTAACATACTCAGGGGGTTTTCTCAACTTTTCTTTCTGTTTATTATTTTTTTTGTTATGAATATACAGTACAAAATAACATTATTTGATGGTACAGGTGACTATGTTATGTGGAAAAAGAAAATGAAAGCAATCTTGATCCAACAAGATATGCATGGTTCCATTGGTGGTAATGATCTACCTGAAAAAGCATCTGAGTCAGATAAGAAAAAGATTGAGAAAAAGGCTTACTCAACTATACTATTAAATCTGATTGATAAAGTACTTAGATAAGTTTCTAAGGAAACTCGTGCTGAGAAAGTTTTCTCTAAACTTGACTCTTTGTATTTAACTAAGTCTTTACTTGGAAAAGTTCATCTTAAACATCGTTTTTACTCTTTTAAAATGTATTCATCCAAAGATCTTGAACAAAACTTGAATGATTTTAAAAGACTCACTACTGATTTAGATGATATTAATCAGAAAGTTGAAGATGAAGCTCAACCAATAATTTTATTGAATTCCTTGCCTGATAAATATAAAGAAGTAAAATCTGGTATTATGTATCGTAGGGATAACATGTCTCTTGATTTAGTTGTGTCTAATCTTACTTCAAAGGAATTGGAGATTAAGGATAAAAATGTTGCTAGTGAGAGTCTTTTCATTAGGGATAGAACTAACAAAAGAGAAAAGAGACATAGGGGAAGGTCAAATAAACATTTAAAATGATATTTCTATAAGAAAGATGGCCATTACATGAATGAGTGTCCACTTAGGAAGGGTAAGAAACATGGTCCCCTTTAGGCACTGGTTTCATGATTTAAAAGAAGTAGATTGTGGTAAGGTTCTTCTTGGTGATGATCATGAGTGTCAAGTTAAGCGTATAGGCTCTGTTAAACTTTCACTTTGGGATGGTACAGTTAGAGTCTTAGAATGTGTGAGATTTGTCCATGAATTGAAGAGAAATTTGATTTCATTAGGTACATTAGATGCTTCAGGATTTACAATAAAGGTAGAAAATAGAGTTATGAAGGTACTTAAGGGTTCTTTAGTAATAGTTAAAGCTATCAGGATTAATGGTTTGTATTTGTTGCAAGGTACTACTTTAGATTCTAAGGGAAATACAAGTGTAGTTCATTCCTTAGATAGTGCTACACTATGGCATAGGAGATTAGGACATGTTAGTGAAAAGGGTTTGAGTGAATTAGTCAAACAAGGAGTATTAGGAAGAGAACCTTTAGGAACTTTGAAATTCTATAAATACTGTGGGTTTGGTAAACAAACTAGAGTTAAGTTCTCTAAAGGTAAGCATACTTCTACACATGCACTTGATTATATGTACTCTGATTTGTGGGGACTTTTTTCTACCCAATCTTTAGGAGGTAATAAGTACTTTCTATCCATGATTGATGACTTTACTGGAAGAGTTTGGACTTTCACCTTAAATACAAAAGATGAAACTTTTGATATCTTTAAACATTAGAAAACTTTAGTTGAACCCTTTGACACTTTTTGTAAAATCAAGGGATAAAGAGGCATAGAACTATAGCAGCTACTCCCCAACAAAATGGACTTGTAGAGAGAATGAATAGGACCATTTTGGAGAAAGTGAGATGCATGTTGTCCTTGTTTGGTATGCCCAAACAGTTCTCGGCTAAGGCTGTTAGCACAGCCACCTACCTCATTAATAGGTGTCCTTCCACTGTTCTAGAATTTAAAACACCTGAAGAATTGTGGATTGGCAAAACTGTTGACTATAGTAACCTTAAAGTTTTTGGGTGCATTGCTTATAGTCATGTGACCCAAGATAAACTTCAAGCTAGGTCTCTAAAATGTGTCTTTATTGGGTATCCTTTAGGAGTGAAAGGGTATAGGTTATGGTGTCCCTCCCTTAAAAGGTGTATAACATTCATGAATGTTATTTTTAATGAATCCAAATATTATTCTGATCTGATTTCTAATCTATTTTTGAAAATAATTGGGACCATATGATTATGGTGGAGGCAAGTGCCACATCTCACAATGATGGTAATATTGAGATTGAGGTGGAGGTATCTACAGCACCCCAATCCCAATATATGATCACTGATAAAACTGATACCAGTGATGATGAAGGAACTATCGAGGAACAAGAAATTCTTCCAGGTAGTTCCACTGAGCTGGATGACTACCTACTGGCCAGTGACAGGTCAAGAAGGGAAGTCAAGCCTCCTTCAAGGTATTTTGATTCCTTGCTTACATCTAATACTAAAAACTTGAACATGTTTGCTTATGCTTTGTCTGTTGCATCTAATATTGATGATCTTGAACCTAAATCCTTCTGATGCCATGAATTCATCTAATGCCTCTAATTGGTTGAATGCAATGCATGATGAGATCAATTCATTAAATAAAAATAGGACTTGAATTTTGGTTAATAAGCCTAAAAATGTTAAAGTACTAAGTTGTAGATGATTGTTTAAGAAAAAGGAAGGAATAAAAGTTGTTGAATCTGCTGGATACAATGCTAGGTTAGTGGTACAAGGTTTTGCACAAAGAAAAGGAATCGACTTTAATGAAATATTTTCTTCTGTTGTGAAATTTATCTCTATAAGAATACTGCTTTCTTTAGTTGTTCAATATAACATGTTACTTAAATAAATGGATGTTAAAACAACATTTTTGCATAGTGATTTGGATAAGAAAATATATATGATGCAACCTGAAGAATTTATTAAACTTGAAAATGAAAATATTATATGCATGCTTAAAAAATCCTGTATGGCCTAAAATAGGCACCTAGGCAATGGTATAAACGTTTTGATACATTTATGTTAAACACAGGTTTTATGTGACTATGATAATTGTGTTTATATTAAGTTTAAAAATGTTTCAAATCATGTTTATTTACTTTTATATGTGGATGATATGTTAATTGCATGTAAAGATAATTCTGAAATTGAAAATTTAAAATCAAATCTTTACAATGAATTTGAAATGGAAGATTTAGGGCCTGTAAAAAAGATTTTAGGCATGAAAATAACTAGGACAGATTGTGATTTAAATTTATCCCAACAGTCCTACTTAGAAAAAATTTTAAAAAAATTCAATGAATGATCCCAAAGTGTTCCTTTAGGTTCTCATATTAAGCTATCATTAAATGATTGCCCTGTGACTGGTGATGATAAGAGATATATGAACAGAGTTCCATATTCTAATGCTATAGGTTCACTTATGTATGCAATGGTATGTACTAGACCTGATATTGCATATGCTATGAGTGAGGTTAGTAGATTTATGACTAACCCTGATAAGGCTCACTAGTAAGCTGTTAAGTGGATCCTACATTACATAAAAGGAATAGTTAATATTGGTTTATTGTTTAAAAGAAATTCTTGTGATGTACCTATTGTTTGTGGATATACTGACTCTAATTTTGCAGATATAAGGACAAAACGAGATATTTGTCGGGTTATATCTTCACTATCTTTGGAAATGCAATTTCATGGAAAGCAAACCTGCCATCTGTAGTTGCTTAATCAACAACTGAGGTTGAATTTATTGCCTATACAAAAGCAGTAAAAGAATACTTGTGGCTTAGAGGCTTTACCAGGCAACTTAACATAGTTAAATGTGATGTTATTGACACATTATATTATGATAACCAATCTGCCATACATTTGTCAAAACATCCCATGTTTCATTCTAGGTCTAAGCATATTGACATTAAAATACATTTCATTAGGGACATAGTTGCACAAGATCTTGTAAAACTTGACAAAATCTCCACTGAGGATAATCCCCCAGATATTTTTACTAAACTTATTCCTCAAACCAAATTTAAACATTGTTTGAGTTTGGTTAGAGTGTCTCATATTTAGGCATTAGGTTGAAAGGGTAAACATAATAGTATCCATTATTTTACATAGTGTCAAGGTGGAGATTGTTAAGTTATGTCACTATGTTTGATTTAGTTCATATTGTTTAGGCATGAATTATATGAGAAATTAGTGGTAAACATGAATTAATATATTGGTGTAAGTGTGTTTAATGTATATGATATGTTTTAAATGTATACTGGGCTCCTGGGTTGCTAATATGTTGGGTTTTGTTTGTATATGAATTTTTCAGGCCCAGTTTAACGCAGAATTGGCTGATATACATCGGGACAAAATCATCCTTTCACCAGCAATATATTTATACCTAGAGATAGGATTTTTGTTATTCACTCGTTCATTTTTTCTTGTTCAGCACCATCTCGAGTCTCTCCTTCTTCTCTATATTCTTTACTAGGTTTGCATGGTTTCTGCATGTAATCCTAAATGTTTTTGAGGGTTTGTAAGCATTAGTGTTAGGGTTTAACTTCTCTGTAAATGCTTTTCAAGTTTTGCTCTCTGTAAACTCATATTTCATTATAGTGGATATGTTTACTTTTTTCAGTGAATTAGACCGTATAGATTAAGGGCTGAACCACTTAAATCTGGTGTTCTTGTTGATGTATGTTTCTTTATTCGTCATTATCTCACTAATTTAAACAGTATCTTGAAAATCTAGGTGGTTGTGTAAATAATTTTTGTGAGGTCGTTTTTACAAGGTATTTTAGGAAGCAATATAAGAATTTAAGAACTTATCGATAATAGTTAAGTTGTGAAAATTGAATCTGTACGGAACATTATGCAAATAAAATATCATAATTCCACAGCTATCAAAACAAAGAATCCAATCACAGCACCATCATATATTGAAATAAAATTCTCTGATATCAATTGTTAAAAATATTAATTACAAACAGCGAAATAAACTTTTTTCAATAATATAACATCTGGTTAAATGTACAGTACATACTTGTTTATAGGATTGTCACCATTGACCTCCATGGAAGCTCCATTGTATACCTATGAATTTCGTGGGGTGTAAAGGATATGGGAACCACTGCACTTAAGACCTTTGTGACTTACACATTGAATTATGTATAGTCTATTTCATTATGGACCTAAATAAAACACATTTATTTAATATTTATTTCATTAAACTAATTTTTTCCAAGCAAGCTTTTTAAATTATTTGATATAATTTAGAATTGTCAATTATTATGCTAGTTAATATATAATAATTCTAACCTTAAAAATATATATTTTTTATTGTAGTTTAAAATGTTTAGCCAGTTATTATGATAATTCAAATTGAGTTAGTGTATTTGTGTTGAAAAGCAAGGCTCGTGTTCAAACAGGTGTTGAAGATGTATGCTTTTGTAGGGAGATGTATAAGTTCGCAAGCCGTCTTCTTGGACGAGGACTCAACTTTGTCGTGAGTGTTTTTTTCCCTCAATGTTAAGTGTTATATATTAAATATAATTATATTTCATTAAAATATATTATAATTAATTTATATATTATTATTTTGAGACAATTTATATAATATAATCCCATAAAATTGATGATAATAATTTTAATAAAATTATTTCTATTATTTGAAGTAATATATAATTTATTTTGAATAGCATTTTTATGTTACCAAAAAAAAATTCATTATACAAATTTATTTAAATCATTATTTAATTATATCTTATATTTTATTACATGTTAAAAATATTTTTTAATTTGAGATGAATAAAAAGTTAAACAATTAATTTTAAAATTAAAAATTCAAAAAAAATCAAGTTAAACGTCCATAATAACAATTGTACCATAGATCTCTTTTTATTATAAAATATTTTTTCTTAAAAAAAAGTTGTTCGAAGTGTCACGAAACACTATATAATTTAAGCTAAATTATATAGTTAATTTTCACATTTTAATTAAATTTATGCATAAATTTCAAACTTTTAAACTTATGACTTGGTTGTTAAAGTTTTTAAATTTTACACATAAATTTTTAAAATTTTAAATCATACAATTTAATCCTAAACTTTTAAAATTTTACACATATTTTTTAAAAATTTTGATTTATAAATATATATTTTAGTAACAAAGTTAAAATTTATGTATAAATTTTTAAAAATTTGATAATTAAATTATAAAATTTTAAATTTTAAAAATTTATGTATAAATTTTATCAAAATTAATTAAATAATTTAACTTATAATCTATTAGACTAATTATGCTAGTTGACATCAACGTTATACATGTTTAATATTAGAGTATATTATTCAATTTAATATATTTCTCTTGCCCAAAGCGCCGTATCATACATGTCACACATTCTTTCATAACGTGTGACAATTATTGAAAACAGATAAACGTGTCTTTCGGGTGTTTGTTTTTTCCTCTCAGGTTTGTGACTTTGGCACGTACAACTCACATGTCTTTATGGGCAGTACCGCATTTACTGAGTTGTTCTATACCCACAGACAAAAACTAAAATCGCGAGAGGTATTATTGACTTCTATAATATATTCTACGTTCATCCTAATAATTGCCTTCTTTATTAAATGTTAAATAATTATATTTTTTTTAAAATAATAATTATATTAATTTTATATTTTATTAACTTTGAATATTATATTATCATTTATTTTTAAAATAATGAATAATTTTTTAAAATTATAATAAAATAATTTACATTTATTTTTGCACTCATATCTTTTATATTGTACGTGTATCAAAATTATCTTAAAAAATAAAGAAAAAATTAGATAATATTAACATATGTTACAATATAAAAAGTATAATTGTAAAAATATGTGCAAATTTTGGCTAACAAAAATAAAACATAAATTATTAAAAAAGTTAATAATAAAAGGTTAATGGCACCAAAACTTTATTGTGAGATATGCAAATGTAAGGTTAAGATTCTAATTATAGGGTGTATAATATTATTTAATAAAATATATATTAATATTATAATTATATATATAATTACATAGTGAAAAAATATTTTTAATATAAAAAATACAATACTTTTAAATCATTAAAATGAAAAATAAGGCCAATAGTTTGAAATAAATACGTAGTTTAATACGTATTTATATATATTATGCTATATTTAAATATAAAAACTAAATACTATGAACTTCTTTTTTTTTTTTTTTTTTTTTGTATATGAAGTTTAAAAGATAAAAATATAATAAAAACAAGTTTTTAACCTGTTTTTATTCCAATACAATGCAGTTTTTAACCTGCTTCCTATTAAATGTCTAAGAATCATTGATTTTTTTTTTCATAAACAAAAATAAACTCTAAAAAATTCATATTTTTTACTATCCATTCGTATTCACATTTGCATTGCAATATTTTAAATTAATAAACTTTCTAATTTTTTTTTGGTAAAATAATAAATTCTCTAATTAGTTTAATAAATTCTCTAATTAGTTTAATATAAGAAAAAGTGTCATAAAGGTTCTTTTATTTTTATAAAAGATGACATTTAATCCCCAAGTTATAAAGTGTATTTAAATCCCTTTACTTTTGAAAAATATATTTTTAAGTCCCTCTATTTATAAAAAATGTGTCAAGCAAAGACAAAGTTTATTTTTCATCCAATTTTTCTTTAAATCTAACGGAATAGCAGATGTGTCAAGTGCATATTTATATTTTTTGATATATATATATATATATATATATATATATATATATATATATATATATATATTTAATTACTCAATTTTTAATATTTAATTAAATTAATATTTAATTAAAAAATTACTCAATTTTCAAAATTAACTTAAAAAATTAATATTTAATTAAAAATTACTCAATTTTTTTAATTTAAAAAAAACTTAAATATAATTTTCAATAAAATTTAAATAAAATTTTCATTGTCTAATATTTAAAGTCACAACTTAGATAATTAAAATTTTATTTAAGTTTGATCAAATTCAATAAAATTTAAATAGATTTTTCATTGTTTAATATCTAAAATCACAAATTGGACAATGAAAATTTTATTTAAGTTTAATAGAAATAAATTGTAAAAAATTAGATAATTTTTTAATTAAAAATTATTTAATTTGATATACATCTATAGAAAAATATAAACATGTATGTGACACATATACTATTTCATTAAATTTAACGAAAAATTGGATAAAAAATTAATTTTATCCTTATCTAACACATTTCTTACAAGTAAAAGGACTTCAAAACATATTTTTCATAAGCAAATAGACTTAAAAATATCTTTATAAGTTAGAGGACTAAATGAAACCTATTGTATAAGCAAATGGACTATTATAACTCTTCATCCTTTAATATATACTAGGAATTATTCATAACTAAACAACAAATAAAATACAAAAGTCGTGCATAAATGGGATATTTTAAATTTGATGATGGTTATTGTAAGAGTGTGTGGGACTCACAAAAATTTGTGAAGACATTTGTATGATATAGTCATAATGTGACAAAATTAAAAAGTTAATTAATTTTTTAAAACATTTTACTAAATGTTATGTCATAATTTTCGTGAGTATAAATACTTGGATAAATTTATATATATTTAATATTTTAAGTAACTCAATTATTGAGAATAAGACTGCATTGGAAAGCAACATTATTCTCTGAGTGTGGAATTCTATTTTTCTCGGACTCTCGGTGTGGATTTGAAAATATATGCATTATGCAACATGAAAATCAAATAAATAAAGTGGCTAGCATTACATCGTGTATGAAACAATTCAAAATTGATACCTATGATCAAAGGAATATCCTATATCTGCCCTAAAAATTAGGGCAAAAAGTCAAATTTATATAAATTGTCAATGTTAATTAAATACCAAATCTTAAATATAATATATCTATCTTATAATTATACTTATTTTAAATAAACAACATAAAATCAAATTTATATAAATTGTCAATGTTATAATTTAAATATCAAATCTTAAATATGATATATCTATCTTATAGTTAGATTTATTTCTAATGAAAATTTATCTCTATTTTATCATAAATTTGTATTTAATTATAGATAGTTATATATTTAGTCTTTATCATATCTTATATTCAAAATTCATATTGTATCTTGTAAACCTTATAAATAGGGCATTTAACAGTATATTATATATATAACAATTAATGATAATTATTTCTTCTATTTGTATTCCCTCTTTACTTTCTTTCTCTTATTTTCTTTAATTTTATAACACGTTATCAGTACGATTATTTATTTAAAATTTTTGATTTTACACATGTGAAATGACTTTGACTATAATATACTACAAATTTTTTGTAGTATAATGATTGATCTCAAAATTCACAAGTTAATTAAACTCAAATTTTATTTTCATTCAAAATCTATCAAATTTTTTTTCTTAATCATTTTAATTAGATATCATAATCAATAATATTTATGATTTATTTTTCTTTTAAATTTGTTAAGTTATTTAATTTATATATCAATATCTATATATATTCATATTGTAATTGACTTTTAAAATTTGTTAATTTGTTTGGTTTATATATCAATATTTATACATATTTATATTGTAATTGACTTTCAAAATTTGTTAAGTTTTTTAGTTTGTATATCAATATCTATATACGTTCTATATTGTAGTATTATCTTCAATAATTTCATATATCACATTATTTTAAGAAGCTAACAAATTCTAAAAAGTAATTGCATATACTACATCATACTAATAAGCCAACAAATCATAAAAATATCTCAAATTAAATTGACTACAAATTTTGTTATTTGTTATAACTAATAAATATTTTTCTTTCATTATTATTATTATTATTATTATTATTATTATTATTATAAAAAGATTGTTTATTATATTGTTTCAATCATTTAACCATATATAATATTTAAATTCAACATTCATAGACAAATATTATCTAATAATAAATTTTTAGTTAAGTTCAATATTGTGGTCAGGAATAAAATTTAAACTAATTTATCATAAAATATTAATAAATCTAATGTTTGTTTGTATGTTATTCTTCTACTAAATATATTACAATAATTTGTGAATATTATATATAATTATATTGTAAATATATTTATGAATATAATAATAAATATATATTTAAGTTTATCAATATAAATATTTATTATTATTATTTCAAAAATTATGAATCTTGAATATTTTGTACTAAATAGATAGAAATGCCTCATAAATATATGTTAGTATTTGCTTTTATTTTAAATTAATAATTTATTTGTACTTATCTATGTGTAGCACACATATATGATAATTATATTAATTAAAAAAAGGGTTAAAGATAACGTTTAGAATGTAATGTCCGTATTATCTTACTTAAGTAATATTTATTTGAATTATATGAAAGTTATTTAAATGTAATTACCTCATAGATCCAAACTCATATTTTTCTATTTATTTATAATAATTTTTCAGTATTAATATAATTTGTAATCACTTAAATAAGTTTTTATGATATAATTTACTTATAAATTTTTTTATGTGTATCTATTCATTTATGTTTGTTAATTAAATACATATAATTTTTGGGTTAATTTTTATGCTAAATTTATATTATTATAGATTGTGAGATTTTAAATAGTAAATAAATAAACTAAAATCTCATGCTTTGGTAACTCAAATAAACTTTTCAAGTGTGTGGTTGTATGAATGTTAGAAAATAATGGAGTTCTGTCTAGGAGACTAGTTCTTGAAAACCTTTGTATCATTAATCTTTCTTGAGAACGTTGCTTTATTTAAGATGATGATTTTTTAGAAGGTCTTGCCCCACCATTCTTTCCTAAGAGCACTTTTTGTGAATATTAATTGTATTGCTACAATGCTGCTATGGTTATGATAAAGTAAATTCAAAATTTACATATATATAGGAAATTAAGGGATTGAATTATTCTCTTAAAACTTTAAAATGCAATATTTTGGAATTGTATATATGTCATTTATTGAGAGCCCACAGGTTACGGTACTAACAAAAATTTATATTCAAAAGTCTAAGATGTAATATTTTAGAATTGCATCTATGTCATTGATTAAGACCCCACAAGCTACGATGCTAACAGAATATATGATAAATTATAGTTAGTACTTAATGTATGCTTTACATAACAACATTGAGAGTAAAAATGACATCATAAAAATATTTATATGTTATTTTATAAGTAAAATATGTTATTAAAATAGCAAGATAATAGTATCTGTATAAATAGTATATATCCTATATATGATTATGAATATAAGGGTATTTTGATTATATGAATGTCATTTTATGTTGACAATGAAATGAATATACAGGAAAAAAATATATATATCTTGAAGTATAGAAAGTGATTAATTTAATATATAGTAATCACTATATAATCTTGATCATTCAAGATTTTTAAATGCTCAATATCACTAACGTTTTATTTGAAAAAATAAATGTTTAAAAGGTTATTCAATCATATATTTTATTGAATGCCAAAAGAAATACATACATAGATCTTGTGTATATTTACATAACAACATTGAGAGTGAAATTAGTAACAGTTTTGAATTCTTCATATGCTATCTTTATAAGTAAAATTTGATCATAAAATAGCAATAGAGAAATTCACACATATATTTAAATATTATGTGTTTGTATAAATTATTAAAAAAAATAAAGACATTTTGACTATATTATTACTAGAAGTGAATCTTATATGATGATCATGTGCATGATTTAAGCTATTGTGTTAATATTGTCAATTTGTTAGTTACAATTTTATTATATTATAAAAAAGCTAAAAATTCATACAGATAAATAAAATTTATTTTGGAGTTGTTGTTATATATGACGTATTTGAACTCCAATTTTATAATGGACCATGAGCTTCTATAGAAACAAAACAAGAGAATGTTAATTAAGGTTCAATATTTTAACATTATCCAGTATATATTCTCTTTTAATCTTGATGGATAATGATGGATGAAGAATTATAAAGTGGGCTTGTAAATATTGCCTATCAATTAAAATGGTGAACACTTATGTGTCTTAAAAATAATGCAACAATACTTATTATTGTTTAATGATATCTGAGTTATCACTATTTCATGTATAATATGATAAAATGCTCTAAAGAACTAAAATATGATAAATTATATCATATATAATTGTGCTCAAATTTCTCAAAATTGAGGAAAAACTTAATATTTTGAATATATTTGACGATAGTGATATTCAATATTACAATCAAAATATAATATATAGAGCTACAGATATAAGCTTAACTTGAAAATTTTTTTGACAGATTAATCTTATAATTAAAATTGCACAAATTATGCATATATTGGTCTAAAGTGTAATGCCACAAATACATTACTAGAAGTCAATATTTGAAAAGCTTATTTCGATTTATATCACAAATATAAAACAAATTTTTATGGATAAAAGTACAAATAATTATTGTAAGATTTATTTTGTATTGGCAATTTTCGTGGACAAAATGTTTGATTGTAATATAGATTAAGAATTCAACGTTTAATCAGACGATACATGATGGAGTCACCAAGCTTGCAACGCTCCTATGACAAGTATAAAATTCTATCATGCATACATCTTCACACAATTGTGCACTACACTTAGTATGGATCGTAACGAAAAATAAATTGTGCACATGTTGGTCGATCGATCGATCACTGTGGAACGACATCGATCTAGGTGCTCTCGGGTTGAGCTAGATCGATCGATCGAGAATTGGATCGATCGATCGAGCCAGTCATTAGATCGATCGAGCCAGTTTTTCACTTCTACTAGAACTCTTTTTTAATTTGACCCATGTGTTACTTTTACCAATTTGACTCATTTAATGAGAAAGCAGAATTCTAGTATGAGTAGAAGTGTTAAGAAAGTAGAATCCTTATGTGAATAAAAGTGTTGTGAAAATAGAGTCCTTATTTGCGTAGAATTGTTTTAAAAGTGGAATTCTTGTATGAGTAGAATTCTTGTGAAAGCAAAATCCTGAATTGAGTAGAATTGTGGAATCCTTGTATGAGTAGAATTCTTGTGAGAAATAAATCCTGATATGAATAGAATCATTGTATGAGTAGAATTCTTTTGAGAACTAAATCCTGATATGAGTAGAGTTATAGTCTATTGCAAATCCTATTTGAAGTAAAATTGGACTCTATTTAAGGGAAGCTAGTTTGTGCATAAAATTCACCACATTGAAATAAGTTTATATAAATCTGACTTGTGCTTTTAACTTCTTCTCTTCATCTATCATTCTTAGGCGTTCTCATGTTTTATTCATATGCCTAATTGATTTGCATGATATTGAGCTTTATATGATTGTTCTAGAGTTTGCTAGCTGATCCTGTTTTTACATCGCATGTTGTTAAATCTGCTAGTTAGGATATTTATTGTTTGAATCCGCTCTAGGACACACTTTGCACTTGTGTTATTGTGCTAACGTTTCAAGTGAGGGGTTCGGTATTTCGTGTGACTCGAAATTACCGAAGGTGACGGGTTCGATTGATCTTGTGTGACTCAAGTAGATCGGAACGTTGGTCCGGATCCAGACATCTAGCTATTGGAGACTGTGAAAGGAGCGACGGCTCGTAAGTAAATTACAGAAAGGGGGATCTATCTGCGACGGGTAGTTCTGGACTCTATGGTTGTAATTGAATATTGATTTTCATAGTGGATAGTTAGGTGGTCCGGTGGACCGGTGATTTTCCTCTTAGGTCATTGTTGTGGCCTAGGTTGTTTCCACCTAAAAATATTGTGTGTTATTTTTATTCCGCATTTTATCTTTACACGCGATTGCATGTCTGGCCGTTGTGATTGGATTAAATATTTAATATTTGTTAAAAATTGAAAATAACCTATTCACCCCCCTCTAGGCTTATTTGATCCGTAATTAAAAACTTTTTCAATTATCATAATTAAAATAAGTCATGAAGAATCAAAATTATTCAGTATACAATAGAAAGTTAAATAGTTGTGAACCAAAGTTCAAACCTTTCTTCATTCAGTAATTATATGTGTTACATGTTCCTAAGGCAAAATGAACTCACTATATTTGATAAAAGTTGATAGTGAATCTCACGTTTCTAAAAAATCATATATTATAAGAATAATATTGTTAATCTTATTATGAAACATTATATATTTTGGATTCAGTTTAATCCACAAATTTAGTATTAAAAGTTTTTAATTGTAACTTACATTAATGAAAAAATAAAGTTGTTTTAATTTTATTGCACTTACTCAATACATTAGGATGAGCTCACTAATAAATTTAAAAACATGTATTTTGAGTTTTATTTTTATCAAATATATTGGACCCTTTGAAAGGTAAGCAGACGTATCAAATAATTTTCATAAATAAAAATAATTTCCACCTTTAGATAGAAAGAAAAAAGATAATGGCATGAAATTAATTAAAATGCTCCATTTTATGAAACAAGAGGTTCAAAAATTACTCGATAATAGAGTATTATATATTATCGATGCATTTAGATAATGAAAAATTTAGCTGCAAAATGCTTGAGCAATTATTGAAGTCCTTATAGGATAATAAATAGTTGCAAATATTTATAATTTATCTAAATATTGCTAATTATATTGGTGCAAGAATAATACTATTATTGTTGGAATAAATGAGTTAACACTCTAAGAAATTATATCAAAAAATATTATAACTATTGACTCTTATAGAGTCTTAGGTACTTGATATAAAATGATATCATTTCAATTACGGGAGAAAGAAAATATTAATATATTAATATTATACAATATATTTTCTTTCATATATTTCTTTAATAAGCAAGAGATGATAATAATCATTATTAATATTAAAAGTTATTAAATGTCGACTAAGAAAAATATTAACCAAATACAAAATATTATTTTAGGCACATATTTATTCACTTATGAGCAAAGTGAAATAAATATCGTATGAACACTTGAGATGTTCGTTAGATATTTATAAAGATTAGTTGCCCAAGTTCCTAAAAATGTAATATGTGCTAAAAACACATGAATTTACGTAAAAATATAATGAGGTTGTAAGATACAAAATTTTACGTATAAGATGACTTTAAAATGTGACTAGTACTCACATAACATTGTTTATGTATAGTTACTAGTGTGAATAAATTAATAGTATTTATTGCTTATAAAAATATTAACTTTAAATGTATATACTGTTATGATAATTCATAGGCAGTACTATTAAAACAATATAAATGACTACATGAGTTCTAATAGATATCTTCTGCATTTACATTAGCATTAAAATTTAATATTTTAACAAGCTACATGATTTTGTTATGGATACAAAGCATGTTAATTTGTTTTATGTGCTCTTAAAATATAACAAAAATAAGTAATTATCTTAAAGAGAGATAAACTTGTATTGATTTACTTTTTATGGATAAAATATATTCACATTATATATCCAGTTATTATTTGGTTGTATGATATGAAAATTACTTCATATTGTTCTTCATTTTATATTTAATTGGCATCATTTAATATGATAATTATTGCTCAGTGTATTTATTAACATTGATGAATGTTATTAGAGCATATAAAAATGTTAAATATTATAGAAGAACAAAATGATGAGTTTTACTATAAATTTGATATATAAATTATCATTATTATTGCAGTTTTATAAGTGCGATGTTTCTAATTAATTTTGTAATGACTGACAAAATAAGTTATTTTGTAGAATAACATCTACCTTGCAAATTAATATTTAAATATAACATGTTATTGAAGTAAATATATTTAACATATAACTATGAAATTGTAATATATATGAAGTTAATTGACAACCAAGTAGACTTATTTGCCATGAGTTATTACATTTACTTCAGCATTTGATAAATTATTATAGTGATGTTAAAATGTGTCAATTAAAAGGACATTTTATGTTAAACGATTGTCACCATCAAGGGGAGCACATCTGTATACTCGTTGTACTCTTTTTCCTTTTCATGGTTTTGTCCCACTGAATTTTTCTGTAAAGGTTTTAATAAGGCAACTTAAGCATATTACATGAGAATAATGTACTCTTTTTTCCTTTACTAGTTTTTGTCATATTGAATTTTTCTAGCAAGGTTTTTAACGATACATATTCTCAATGTATTTGACATTTAGAAAGAGTATTATAATTTAGATGTCAAATCTTAAATATGATATATCTATATTATGGTTAGATTTATTTCAAATGAAGATTTTATCTATTGTATCATAAAATTTAATTAGAGATTTAATTTTTATAATATTTTAGATTCAAAATTCATATTATATCTTATAAATTCTATAAATAGGATATTTAATAATATATTATATATAGCAATTAATAAAAATTATTTGTTCTATTTATTTTCTCTCTTTATTTTATTTTTCTTATTTTTTAAAGTTTTATAACGGTCAATAATTTTTTGTGCTAAGAATATAAAGACATCTAGTATTTTATTTTCTAAAAATGTGTTTGTTGTGATTCATGAACCATTATTATTCATATTGGGCAAAAATCATAGCTTTTTATCTAATGAAAAATGTCGTCAGTATACGAACAGACAGTAATAGACATAAAAAAATAAATAAAACAGAGATAGGACAGTACTGAAGCCCGCCTTTCATGACTACATATATATTGTACCTTAAAATTAGAAAATATTTATTATTTATACCTTATAATTTATTATTTTTTTATTTATTAATTATTTAAATTATTTGTTAATTACTAGATATTTTTTTGCTACTGAGATAGTTCTTAAATATTCTTATCACTTAACTTAGTTGTTTAATGAGTTAAGACTTATTTCAATATTTATAAAAAAGACATTTTAATATTTATTGGTATAAAAAAATAACGAAAAAAGAAGAAAAAAAGAGAGAAGAATAACAAGAATGATTGTTTATGATATGAATTCGTACATAAAATGCATAATCATAAAAAAAAGTTAAGGAATGATTAAAATAATTAAAGTTAAGGGTTAGAATTATAAAAAAAATTGTGATTAAAATAATTATGGAATGATAATAATGTAAAGACAATAAACAATAAAATTATCAAATATAACCGTGCATAAAACTATGATATATTAGCATAGGGGCATTTTAGTATTTAGTAATGAAAAAAATAGTTAAATAAAAAAAATTGAAGCTAAAAAAGGAAAAAAGAAAAAATTTAAAGATATAAGCATAAATCAAATTATTTGTTACACTTAAAGTCAAGGTTAGAACTATAAAAAAATTATGTGATTAAAATTATTGAATGATAATAAAGTAAAGGCAGTACACAATAAAACTATCAAATATAACCATGTATGAAAGTATTATATATTATTACATGGGCATTTTAGTATTTAGTAGTGTAAAATAACTAATTGAAAAAAATAAATGTGTCAGTATAAATTACACAATTTGTTACACTTAAAGTCAAGGGTTAGAACTGTAAAAATATTTATGTTATTAAAATAATTATTGAATGATAATAATGTTAAGACATTACGCAATAAAACTATCAAATATAAAACTATACATAAAAATATGATATATTAATAAAGGGACATTTATATTTAATAGTATAAAAAAACTAACAATAATTAAATAAAAAAATTGAAGCTAAAAATGAAAGAAGAAAAAAAAAAAAAAAAAAAACATAGAGCAAAACGAGAAAGAAAATGTTGAAAAATAACCATGTAATATTCATGCCTTATACTCACTTTTTAATATAATACTAGATATTGTGTGTTGTGTTGATTCTTAATAGATAGATAGATATAAAAAATATAAAATATAAAAGCAAATAAGAAAGAAAATATTGGAGAATAACTAAGATAGATAGATGTAAAAAAAAAAAAGCAAATGACAAATAAAATATTGAAGAATAATTATGTACTGTTCATGACTCATTATATAGATAGATAAATATAAAAAATAAAAAAGTAAATGAGGAATAAAATATTAAAGAATAACTATGTTCATGACTTATTTTTACTTTTTAATATAATAATAGACAGTTAATATTACATATTTTAAAAGATCGAACCATAACCTTACAATTACATGCCTTATAAAATGATTTTTTATCACTAAACTATAATTGCTGGAATATATCCTACCATATTTTTGGAGAATGAAAATAAGTGTGATTCATAAATTATCAATCTAAGTAAATTTTTTAATCAAAGGGTATTTGTGTTATTTAAATATATAATTTAAAATAAATAAAAGATATATCTTATTGTCAAATTAAATCAGTAATTGAGCCACAAAATATTCTAATAATTAGATAGGTTACCATTTGAAACTATCAAATTCCACTGATCTCATACTTTTCTCCATAATTGAAATTGGTTATTATTGATTGATTTAAAAAGAAAATAAGTGTGATTCCATCTACCTCTTCTCAATAAATGACAACCAACAAGGGCTAATAGATCAACTTTTATTTTGAAGAAGCTGGAGCAATATAATTTAAACATAAAATATATTAGTTTATAAAGAGTAACAATTTAAGAATTCTTAAAAAATTGAGATATCTAATTCATTCAGTTTTTAGTCTTATTTTGTGTGATTTACTCCATAATTCTATTTTTTCAAAGTATTCAGAGGTGTTAATTCATGCGAATTGAACTAATTTAAACTTGCTTAAATTAATCTAGTTCAAATTTATTACAAGTTTTATAAAAATTAAAAAGTAAAAGTTTTGAAGTTATAATTATATTACAAAATAACTCAAGGAACCACTACTTAAAATTAAAGTAAATGAATATTTTAGACTTAAAACTCATGTAATTGTGATTAATAAAAACATGATATATTTACACATGCAGCAAAGAATAATAAAATTATAAGCTAACTTGACATACCCACATACAAATCAATAAACTTATCATAAGTACATTATATGAAATAATTTATGAATTAAAAGAAACTATGGCATATCTCATTTTTAAATGAAATTTAAAAGTGCTTATATAATTAGTCACGTTTGTTGCTGATAAGATATTGTATATTTTTATGAATAAGTGAATAATCAATATACGAAGAGAGTAAAAGCTACAATAAAAATAGTAAGAGAAATACAACAAATTTTTTTATGACATGAATTATCGAAAATAATAATAATAATAATATATAACAATAATTATGATTAGTTTTTTATTTTTATGTGATGAGCTGGCCCTAATCCAACTCTAATTTTTTCATGTTAATTGTACTGGTTTAAATTAGATCCAAATTTAATTCTTTCGTTTTCAATTAGTGTACAGTTTGAACAATCAAACTATAGCATAAATTATCATTCCTATTTTAGAGAGATAGAAGGAAGCAAAAATGGGAATAAGAGTAAGGTAGAATCTACAATGTATGAGTGACTTGAAATTATGAATTCATATCTCTTATTAGGAGTACAACATCTCAATACTCCTACGATATATTTGGTGCACCGTATTAGATAGGTTAAATATAGTCATATTGGATTGAACTGTATTGAATTGTATTATAATTAGTCTGTACAATGTTTAGTAAAAAATTGTATAATATAGTTGTATTAAATTGATTATATATATTTTACTCAAATAATTTATATTTAAAATGGTTTTTTATTATAAAATTTATTTAAATTAATATTTAATTCATTTTATATTTTTATTACATTTAAAAAAAAAAATTATTTATACACAATCTTACTATCTTTATATTGTACGATATGGTCTGATTTCACAACGAAATGCATAACTGTATATAAATTATACAATCAAGGTATTTAATTCGGTGTAACAAACATGTCGCTAGAATATTTATAAAAATGTCCATAATATTAATGTTAAAATTGACAACATTTTGTAATTTTCTATCAAATGCAAGTCATATATATATATATATGTTGAAAAAAATGGGTTTTTAACCCATAGTTAAATGTCATGTCGAGGTGTCATTTTGATTGGGACTCACTTGATATAAGTGTGTGGTTATAATTGATTTGGGTTCTCCTCGTGAGGGCTTCAAAATAGTATATTTACATGCTCAAAATAATATTGGGGTAAATGAGAAATTGAGTTTCAAAGTTCACTCGTTAAGAAGAAAAAATGTAGTGTTTTGTATTTGTCCCACATGAAAAAAACAATAACATATGGAATGCTTTATAAAGCATTTGTTTTTCTATAATAGGTAAGATTGTGTAGCAAAGAAAAAACAAAGGCTTTCTAAGCATGGACATGAAAGTTATCCAAATTTCATGGGTCTTGCATGGTCCAATTTTTGCTACATGTAGAAATTAATTACAATAGTTTCATAGCATTTAATTGCAACGGTTTTATTTGTTTTCTAACAATCATATTTGAATGAATATAAATTGGCTCCGAGCTAAGGGAAAAGTAAGAACAGAAAATGTCATTCTTTCTCAAATATTTCTCTACAGTAAATTTTTTGTACAAATCAATTTTTCAGAATAGTTTATGATGGTGTACATAAACTATTATTAATCGTTGTATTTCCCGAAATTTTTTTCCTTAATCTCAAACACTCATATGTGAGGGAAAAAATTTATCTTAAAGATACCATATTATACGGGTCTCGATCCTCTTTTAATTTTTTATTCTTAAGTTTTCGTTGTTGTAATTTACATGTTTTATACTTTATATAAATTTGATTTATTTTTATAATTTACAAATTATAAATTCTTGTTTGTCAATAATAATTTCCTACCATTTTAAGATAAATTTTTTCATTACATTTTTGGAACAAACTGGATTATTTATCGGGAACCATTTGATATTTTCTTTTCTGCAATTGTTTTGCATTGCTACTGCTAAATACACTTTCAGATATTTAAGTTACTGGGTATTATACTTATTATTTTTCGATTACTTTTACTTCCTATTTTCAACTGGTACTAATGTTCTTCTTTTGTTCAACTTATTTATGAGTTTGCTTTCAATATATTAACTACTTGACATATATTTCCGTTTCCCAATTATTTTTTTCCTAAAATTTTTGTTACTTAAATTACCAATTTATGCTTTATCTTATCAGTCTGTGCTTGATTATTGCCTTTTGTTTTTTCTTTTACTTCACTGCTCTCTTCATTAGTATTTAATCCTAAATCCATTTGTTAGTTTTTGGGTTTACTAATATTCGTTCCCTTGTTGCAAATATTTATATTCCTACACTGTTTATGCAAGTTTGCTCTATATCTCTCTATTATCACTTAGTATTTTTATAAAAGGTTTCTATACTTTAAATCTTAAGCATTTTTTATTTTTAATTTTTTTTCTTTTTACTGTTCTAGAACTGGCGGAGGTTTTCTCCAATAGCGTTATACAAATTATTGTTTCTTAATTTCCATTTACCTACCGTTGTTACATGTTAATTACCATTGATATTTACATATTCAATTCTCTTATTAATTAGTCCTTCTACTGAAATTGTCCAATACTATTACCAATAATTTTAACTTTTTATTTATTTATTTATTTATTTTTATTAATAATAATTTTGGTTCTATTACTTCACAAGTAGGTCTGCAGGTACACTTTTGTATTCGTCAGTTGGTCTTGTACATCTTTATTTTATCACTGCTTTATAGCTTGTGGTTTTGTCATATTGTTTAATATATTACTTTGCTTGCCAATACTTTCTTTCACAGGTTCTATCTTCTATATGAGTTTTGCTTAATTATTTTTCATGTCTATTGCCGTTTTAATTCCAATAACTGATATTTCTTTCAGTTACTTTCAATTTTTTTCTTTTTTACTGGTTCTCTTCTAATTGTTATTTCGAAAAACTCTTAGAAACCTATTATCTTCTTATAATTTAATGACTAACTTTTACTTTTTTTTTTTTTTTTTTTTTTGCAGTTAAATATTATGTGAATGAAATATCTTTCTTATTGTATTATTACTTCAAAATAGAGGTATATATAGAAAATAAAATACAAGAATCTTAAATAAAATAGAACTATGTACAACCTAAAACTCTATTACAGATAGACACATATATACTAATTATATGACTCGTACTAACATTTGCCACTTTATATTTTTCATTTAATTATTATTTAAATATTTTTTTTTATCTGTTTTCTAATTCTTTTGCTTCTTCTGTTTAATCAATTTTCTTCAGCTCTGTTTTGGATAGGTTCACTTCCAAAACTGTGATGGGTTAACTTCCACGCTTTTTTTTATAGTAAAACACCCAGGATACTTGGTGCATTTATTTTTCTTAGCTTGGTGCAATTATTTTAGACTTACAGCATTAGATAACTGATCCTTTGTTGACTTCCATGTTTTTTTCACCTTGTCTGCTTTGTCTAATTTTTTCTGTCAAGTTTTGATTTTTGATAGGTTTATCTCTCAAATTGATGAAAGTTTCATAGTTTTAAGAGTCTATGCAGTGTCTTTCGTATGGTTAATTTTTTCTTATCTAGACTATTTAACTTATAATGAATTAATATATTTATTATTTGGAAGTCAATTTCTCTTTACAAAAAGTCAAAAATCTTATAGCTTTTCAAGAATATTGCTGATGTTTCTTTGTTACAATTTAACTGTATTATATAGATAATCTAATCTATATTTTTGTCATAAAGTGATGTGCAAAATTTGTATCAAACTGAAAGCACTTGCGTGTTTACCTAAGAAATATGATCAGATAATTTCTTACTGGAGCTTTAAACAACGTAAGTTTATTTGATGGGTATGAAATTCGCATATACAAGAATTTAATTTTCATTTCACTAATTCCTTTGGTTAATGATTACTGTGACTTCTAAAATATTTTATTAAGTCATATTAAAGGAATTAGTATATTAATTGCTCAAGTTCATTTCTAAAATCCAATATTATAATTTGTTTCAAGGTTTTTCTGAAATTTTTATTTTCAAAAATTTGATTAATTAACCTTGGGTTAATGTTTTTTCCATGGCAATTTTGGCTAGTAAATTTGTATGATAATATAATTTTCAATATGTGGACTATTAAATTGATTACATGCTTATTAGTGTTTGCCTTTATAAACTGTGAATGTATTGTAATTATGTATTATATAATTTGATTAATTTGATTGATACACATGGCTCACTAGAATGTATATGATTCCTTAATATGTTATATATGTTGATATATAATTTATTTGAATTAATACTAGCAATTTTTTTTATTTGCACTAATGACAAAAATATTTGGATTAATTCAGATGTGAAGTTTTGTAAGTACTTTGACTACCTTTATGTAGATGACTTACATGGATTTATTATGAGTTTATTTATGTTAAAGTGCAATGACCAATTTAAGATTATGTGTTTCATAATTCGATCATTTGTGAACGTTGTAGTTCTTGTACAGATTAAATTCATGAACTGAATTTCAGTATCAAGATAATGAAATTTGCTCTTAAAAAATAATTAGTATTTTACAAATTATAAAATTTCGTAAATCACAAATAACCTGATTAATGTCTCCATACATGATTGATTTTAAATATTTATGTGAGTACAAATATGATTTTATTATATAGTTTTGCTTTTTAAAATCATGGTTATTATGCTGTTGATTAGATAGGCAATAGTATTTTAATTGTAACTTATATTTATTAATATTTGTTACTAAGGACATATTGTTAAGTCAATGCATAATAGAAACATTAGATTATGACATGTTTGCTTTTGAACAATTAAATTTTTTTTTATTGTGCTAGAGTAATAATCTCTGCTGTATGTATCATTGAAGGTGATTTTGATTAATTTTTATAGCTCATGTTGAAGTTATTAAAAAAACTACAAATTAATTTATAGAACTATAACATGTGGTTACTGTCATTTAAATTATGTACTAACTATTTTTAGATTAAAATTGTGGATGTCAATTAACCAATTTTGGCATTGAGTATCAAAAGTTCAAAAGTTTCTAAAAGAATTCACAATTGACAGATTGTATGAATTTGTAATTGATGAATTGTGGTATTTCACAATTGACGCATTACTTAATTTCGTTTCACGAAATAAGTAAATTTGTATTTATGAAAATATGAAATTTTGCATATGAAAAAAATTGCTTGATTTCAAGTTTCGAAATAAGTAAATTTTGTATATGTAGACTTAGTGAATCTGTGTATTCACTAGAGTTGTATATTTCGTATATGCAAAATAGAAAACTTTATTTGTTAGTTTTGTAGTTTATGAAATAAGTAAATTTTGCTAATTTTTTGAAAGAATTGATTTTCGAAAGGGAAATTCTTGAAAAATCTCAAATTTTACTACGAGGCATCCCGTTAAATTATTTAATATTTTAAATATACTAAAACGATAAATTTACCTTTTTTACTAAAACTTAAAAAATACATCCCATCCCTCACACCCACACCCCACATCCCTCACATCCCACCTTCTTAAACTAATTTCATACATAATGGAGGATACATATATGAATGATACAAAAGAGATGAAACTTTTTGAAGAAAATAGAGACAAACACAATTAAAACAGGTATATAAATTTTTTTCTGCAAATCGCGCAATAGTTCGGTAAGCATTACTGAACATATCATATAGGTTCGACAATCCCTACCGAACATATATGACATGTTCGGTAATCCTTACTGAACCAGTTTGAAAGTAGCGCTAACAATTTTCATGAGGTTCGGTAGGGGATGAGGTTCGGTACCCCCTACCGAACTTTTTATAAATTTTTCATATTGTCCTACCGAACGTTTTATAAAATTCTCACATTTTTCTACTGAACCTCTGTGAAAAGAAGTAAAAAAATTTAATTTTTTTTACAAGATTTAGCATACGAGTTACAAGATGGACAAACTATCGACTGTACCAAATTGTTCAATACAGATAGAGTGAGATATGTTATATATTTTTAATAAATACTATATATTACGTAATTTAAATGTATTAATTTTTGTTATTTTACTACAGATATTTATTTCAAAAGGAAAGTTGATATCATGGACGAAGTCTAATGGGATGGTGGTTGTGATGAAGAAGTCTGACATTGGTTCAGATGGTAGGAGACCTAGGATTGATTTTGCATGTGAAGGAAGTTGAGTCTATCGTTCCAAAGCAAAACCGAAAGACCCCAAAGATTAAAAAGATGATAAGAAGGAGAAACGAATTGGAATAAGAAAATGTAATTGTCCGTTTTCTTTAAAAGGAAGGATGATCGAAAATAGTTATCACTGGAAGTTGACAGTTAGTTGCGGTACACATAATCACTGATTGGCACGATATCTTGAGGGTTATCCACATGCCGGAAAACTCAATAATGAAGAGTTGAATTTGCTTGTTGATATGACAAAGTGCAACGTTAGGCTAAAACACATTTTGTATAGGATGAAGCAAAATAATGGACAAAATTGTAGTACAATGAAACATATATACAATGCCCGTTAAAAATATAGGCTTAAAGAACAAGATGGAAGGTCAATTTCCTAACAATTGATGAATTTATTGGTTGTTTACAATTATATGGAGTGACATAGAAGCAATGATATTGATGAGGTTATTACAAATCTATTTTTCACTCATCCAGTCTTCATTGATTTGTTAATAGCTTTTCCTCATGTGATTATCATGGATTGCACCTACAAGACTAATAAGTACAAATTGCCGCTTCTTGAGATTGTTGGATTTACTTCTACAAATTTGACACTATTGCGTGTACATATCTAAAATTTGAAAAAGAGGATAATTATCGCTGGGTATTGGAGAGATTGAAATCATTGATGTATACAAACTCTATGCCAAGTGTCATCTTAACATATAGAGAAAAAGCTCTTATGAATGCAATCACAGAAGTGTTTTCTACATCTGCTCATCATCTTTGTATATGGCATATCTCCAAAAATGTATTAAGAAATACAAAGAAATTATTCAAAGATAAAGAAAGATGGAAAAAGTTTAACCATTTTTGCATAATATTATATCATCCAAGACTGTTATTGAATATGAATTGAAAATATAATATATTGAGAGAAACTTTTTTGAATGTAAAAAAACTATACATTATGTGAATAATGTATGGCTCAATCCATACAAACAAAAATTTGTTCAGCTTAGACAGATTTATATATGCATTCACTACAACAATATATACCTATAGGTACGGTTGCTAAATTAAAAATTTGATAAAAATAATACCTAAATAGCTATAGGTACGGTTGGCCGTGGATTTTAAAAGAATTACCTATGGGTACGGTTGTTAACCGTACCAAAAAAGTGAACCAAAACGCGGAACTTTTTCTGAAAATTACGGAAACTTTTAGGTACAGTTGTTAACCGTACCTAAAAGTTGACCTACGGGTACGGTTGTTAACCGTACCTAAAGAGATACGGGTACAGTTAACAACCGTACCCGTAGGTTATTAAAAAACTTTTAGGTACGGTTGTTAACCGTAGCTAAATGGATACGGGTACGGTTAACAACCGTACCTAAAAGTTTTTTAATAACCTACGGGTACGGTTGTTAACTGTACCTGTAGCCCTTTAGGTACGGTTAACAACCGTACCCGTAGGTCAAATCATATATATATATCACCCCCTTGTCCCCAGCGCCGCCTCCCTCTACACAAACCTAATTAATATTTCCCCCTCAGCTAGGGGTGGCAATTTCTGACACGACACGATAGCACGATCCGAACACGACACGACACGAATTTTTTTTAGTAAGAATTGATCAATAATTTTTTTATGTTCTTAAAGATTTTGTTATTTCTTACTATTATAAATAAGTAACACAAAAAAAATTCAAGTAAATTTTTTAATGTACCAACCAACACGAAAACACGACACGAATAACACGAACAAACACGACACGAACACGAACAAACACGACACGAACACGACCAACACGACACGATTGACACCCCTACCCTCAGCTAGCTCCCTCGTGTTTGAGCTAGTGTTTAATTTTCAGAATCGTCTCCTGCCCGCAGATCCACCGCCAGCTTCATTTCTCATTTTTGATTTAGTCTTCACTCTTCTCAGCTCCAAGCTTCAGGTTTTTCTATTTATTTTTCATTTATCCAGTCTCTACTTATCAATAATTTTAGTTTTATATGACAATGAGAGTAGTTTAATTCTTATGTTCTTTCCTCTGTCTCTCTGGATATGTATAAATATTATTTTGCAATTTGCATTTATATTATTGACTGGAATAAAGAAGGAAGCTGGAATATTAAGGCTTTGTAAAGATTTCATAGTCAGATTTTTAAATAATATGGGTTCATTATTATTATTATTTATTTTTTGTTCAAATTGCTTAATATGCTAGTACAATATTGGTTCATTAATTTGATCATTTGATGTGAGGATTGTAGAACAATGATACAGCGTTTTAAAAGATATCATAAGTTGAAACATTCCAATTAGTTAAATAAATTAATAGATTTACAACGTTATAAACGTAGTCAGACAAACTTGCAAAGAATAAGAATATATTGTTAATTAGGTATATAAAAGATTTAGAGTTTAAAACCATGTTATGGTTTAAAAAAAATTATGCGAATAGTATAATTATTATAAAAAAATAATCCATAAATCCCATCTCAAAGAAAATATGATAAATCGTGCAATTTTAAAATTTGGATAAAAATGTATCGAATTTGCACATTACTCATTTATAAATATAAATATAAATGTGTTTTTGTTTTTTCCCGCTCAAACTCTAAAAACCAGCAATTCGAAAATAAACTTTTCATTAGATGTATTTCATTGTTTTTAGCAATTTGATGAATCTAGTTCTTCTTTGTTGTAAATATTTTATTACATATATATTTGAACAAAATTGACGAGAATCAAACATGCCACAAAATAAAGGAGTTCATGAGTACCTTAGTCAGCTTTATACTATGACACTTTATGCCTTAAGCTTTATAGTTAGGATTTAGCTTGGACACTTAAAAAAAAAAAATAACAGTGAGCGCATGCAAAAATCACATGAGCTCATTAATTGAGAAGAACTATATCATGTATTTCCTAATTATTTATAATTATATGTATCTAATTACCTTTTTTTAGTTTGCAGAAAAGAAAACATACACACGAGAAGAACTTGATGTTTGTCGAAGAGAAGTATGTCAATTCCTTATTGATAGTATTGGAAGCACAAGTTAGACAATTAAATATTTTACATTTTGATATATATTAGTTAGATTTAACTTGTATGTATATATAGTTAAATTAATTAGGTTAGTGATATTAACTATGTATTTTAATTTACTGAAATGACGACGCAATATGCATAATTGTAATAGAATATTTGTTTGCTTGTTGAGATATGTATATAAATGTTTGATTAAAGTATGATAATATAGTCTGAGCAAGGATAAAAACAGGTAAAAATATAATTACAGAAAATAATTATTAAAAAAAAAAAATTAAACCTATAGGTACGGTTGTTAACCGTACCCGTAAGGTTTTAGGTACGGTTGTTAACTGTACCTAAAACTCTACAGGTACGGTTACACAACCGTACCTAAAATCCTACGGGTACGGTTGTTAACTGTACCTAAAACTCTACGGGTACGGTTAGACAATTAAATATTTTACATTTTGATATATATATTAGTTAGATTTAACTTGTATGTATATATAGTTAAATTAATTAGGTTAGTGATATTAGCTATGTATTTTAATTTACTGAAATGACGACACAATATGCATAATTGTAATAGAATATTTGTTTGCTTGTTGAGATATGTATATAAATGTTTGATTAAAGTATGATAATATAGTTTGAGCAAGGATAAAAACAGGTAAAAATATAATTACAGAAAATAATTATTAAAAAAAAAAAATTAAACCTATAGGTACGGTTGTTAACCGTACCCGTAGGGTTTTAGATACGGTTGTTAACTGTACCTAAAACTCTACAGGTACGGTTACACAACCGTACCTAAAATCCTACGGGTACGGTTGTTAACTGTACCTAAAACTCTACGGGTACGGTTAACAACCGTACCCGTAGGGTTTTAGGTACGGTTACAAATACCTACGGGTACAGTTGTTAACTGTACCTAAAACTCTACGGGTACGGTTAACAACCGTACCCGTAGGGTTTTAGGTACGGTTACAAATACCTACGGGTACAGTTGTTAACCGTACCTAAAACTCTACGGGTACGGTTAACAATCGTACCCGTAGGGTTTTAGGTACGGTTACAAATACCTACGGGTACAGTTGTTAACCGTACCTAAAACTCTACGGGTACGGTTAACAACCGTACCCGTAGGGTTTTAGGTACGGTTACAAATACCTACGGGTACAGTTGTTAACCGTACCTAAAACTCTACGGGTACGGTTAACAACCGTACCCGTAGGTCAACCTATAGCGACACGGGCTACGGGTACGGTTACGCGCTAAAAGACAACCGTACCTAAAAGCCTATAGATACGGTTAACAACTGTACCTAAAAGCCTTTTTCCTTATAGTGATTTAGGAAATTCAACAACAAATAGGGCAGAAAGTGCACATGCTGCGTTGAAACGACAACTGAAGACATCACAAGGGAACTTGGTGTCAAACTGGGATAACATTCACCAGTTACTCGAGCTCTAACGTACACAAATTAAAGCTTCATTTGAGATGAGCTTAAACTACACTTCATTTGCGTCTTTATCATATATATCTCAATTGCCTATTGAAATCAAACCATTTGTAAGGAGATTTAATGATGTATCAGGAGATGATGATTGTGGATTTAGAGATATAGCCATTGGACTTGGATTTGGAGAGGAATCATTGCCTCAAGTGAGGTATGACATGCTCAATGATTTACAAAATTATTACGATGATTATACTTGCTTGTATGATAATCTCGAAATAACGAAGGAGCATGTTCATAAACTTTCTTATTTCAATGGAGGTTGTGGTTATGAAAAATATATAACCTTACTGACATGGGACATATCATAGCTTCTACATATAATGTTGTTGTTGTTTCATTCAGTTTACATGGCTCATGGACTTTTCTCCCTCTTTGGTCTGAGCCATCTACCGATCACAAGATAATTTCTATATGTTTTGTTGATATGAATCATTTTGTGGAGGTAGATTTATTTATAATATTTATGGTATAATTGTATAATTAATCAGATGTATATTGATTTTATTTATTTGATACATTACAAGTAAATTTGTAACTTGAATCTCCAATACCACCTATACACTCAGCTTGGCATGTATTTCATAAATCATTAGCACAAAATTGGATTACACCATATGCAAAGCAAATTGAAAATTATAATTCATTACAATCATCTTCGAGTAGTATGTACACAAATTCAAATATTGTAGTTGACTTAGATTGTGATGATTAGTTTATTTTATATTAACAGTTAAACCAATGTAAATATATGCATTGACTACCATATATTTTGAAAGAAACATATATATCATTGAGTATAAATAGTTGATATTAATGTGATAATAAGCGTTCAAACTAAATACATCGAATGGTATTACAGGTCAAGTACAAATAATAAAAAAAATTAACATGGCTGGTGAGTATCTGTAGCTGATGAACTAACACATTCTTGCAAGATTTTTTGAACCTTCTTGAATTTTTTGTACCATTTTTTGGATGGTTGCTCTTTTCTTTTTGACAAAGCACGCTCAACAATATGTAATGCTTCTTTGACACTCTAACAAATACAACAAAATTAAAAGTTAGTCGATATAATAAAAAAATATTATATTAGAGTAACTATTGTGTTAATAAATACTAACAACTCGTTCAGGTTGTAAATGTTGGGTTGCACGGTGAGTCATCGTCCTACCACGTGTTAATCTATGTATTGGGTTTTGTACTCTCACATGCGATATATTTTCATACATTGCATATAATCTGAAGAACAATCAGTTGGTAGATTAACTACTGCACCTCTGGACTGTTGAGATAAGACATGACTATCCCAACTTGTCCAATACTGATCTACAAAATGAAACTCCACCTTATACATCTTAGGGTTGGATCCTCGGTTAACTTTAAAAGGCTCAACTAGATCAGGTGGAATACTCTGAATATGTCTAAATTGGCGTAACACCCTGTGGCTATGTTAAGGTTCAACAACTTCCAGAAAACAGATGCATCCGTGAAAAAACGTTATCTCTGGAATATCGGTGCAATATGGATCCCATACAACCTGACAAATCAAAGTATAAACATAATGAATTTAAGATACAATACAAATAAATAAATATTTTAATTAAAAATAAAAATATAATAAGAGTAACATACGTCATATGTTGTTAGATCATCGAGTGTCTCTCTCAACTCCTCTAACAACTTCTTCTCTACAGAAGCACAGGAGTACAACCCCCAACACTATACAAGAGGAAGTTAACTATTGTAGTTTGGGTTTAGCGATGGAGCGCATATGGGAATATGTTCGTAAATCCTTGCTTGTAGCAAAGTCAAATATCCAAATAATTGCTTAGCATCATATCCACTGGCTGTCCCTAATTGTCAGTACAAATAAGCCAATGCAGCTGCACCCCAAGCATACTCATGTATAGTATTTATATCTATCAATAATGTCAAGTAAGAAACTGGGACACTGTTTTCAGTTTTATCAACAAAAAGTGTACATCCTAACAGATGTAGCAAGAATGCCTTAGCCACCTGGTCAACTTGTCGGTCACTAGAAGCAGTAAACAGCGTCCTTAACCAACTTAGTTTGACATATAATCCTTTTTGACTCAATTGAGACTTTGCTACATCTGTACTAACTCCTAATGCCTCCACTTTAAGTGAAATAGCATCACTCCTACTTAATTTCCTTCCAGTACAAGCTGTTCTTGTAACCTAAAGGCCCAATAGTTGTTGTACATCATATAAAGTTATAGTTATCTCACCAAATGGCATGTGAAATGTGTTGGTTTCTGGATGCCATCTCTCAACAAATGCCAATACCAATATTTTGTCTACATGTTGGTATGTGACATGGCATAACGAAGCTAGACCTGACGGATATATGCGATGAGCAAAATGCTGATTATGGGTTGATTGAGATCCCAGTCACTTTATCCCACGGAATGACCAATAGGTCTTAACAATTCACGATTAACCTAAAAATAAACAAAATTATAAATAATTAAAAAAAATTAATTAATTTTAAATCGATAATAACATTTCACAAATGAAATACTTATAGTCTTAGTCCAGATTTTATATGCTATGTTAGTTTTAAAACTCTTCAACACCGACAAATTCTTTGGACCAATTTGAGATGAGGAGGTGTCTTCGTGAACTTTATCATATTCCACCTCATGCTCTACTAACGGCTCAACGGTATGGTTACTTGGCCCATGTAAAATGTCCTCCACAAATCCAGTCTGATCCTCTGTAATCTCTGTGGAATGATCTACAGTCGTTTGAACATTTGATGGCCCAGTTGTAGACATTTGTCTATGCTT
Organism: Elaeagnus macrophylla; assembly: GCA_029378325.1. NCBI lineage: Eukaryota > Viridiplantae > Streptophyta > Magnoliopsida > Rosales > Elaeagnaceae > Elaeagnus > Elaeagnus macrophylla. Next base: position 32,534,293 of record CM055640.1, on the reverse strand, counting down.
TCTTCTTCTATAAACAAGTCCTTCGGCTTCATATAATTCTTCATTTTTTTTTCTATGTGAAGCAGTTTGAGGTTGTTTACTCATACCTAAAATAACAAATTTGTTAAATGAATGAAGAAATCACATAAAAAAATATTAAAAAAAAGTAGGAAATATCATTTTAGCAAATAGGTAGGTTTGGTAAGGAAAAACCAAACAAAACTGTTAGGTTTGGTACCCCCTATCGAACAAAACTGTTAAGTTCGGTATGGCCCTACCGAACAAAACAGTTTGGTTCGGCACCCCCTACCGAACCTACTGTTTATCTTCTTCCTCCCACCCGTGAACACCCATCACCAGATTTTTAATCTACCCCCTTTAATCACCAAATTATACAGCCATAATCAATTAAATACTAACATATAATCTAAACAAATTAAAACAATACCTAAAAATTTGATTTTATGTAAATTCTGAATTTCTGTGGGAAATTTCGTTCGTGAATAAAGGGGACTGGGTGGCAATAGAGCTCGGAAGGTGGCTGAGTTATCAAGACGTTGGTGGGTTGCATGGACGAATGTGGTGGCAAACAGTGGTGGCAGATGGGCAGTGGTGGTGTTCGATAGATTGAACTTGTTCAGTGGATGTATGGAAATGTTGTTCGGTAAGGATGTGTATTTTGGTAGGGAGGGATGTGTATTTTGGCAGGGATGTGTATTTTGGGGGTAATTTTGGCATTCTGTGTATTTTTAATTTTTTTATACAAAATTTGTATTTAACGGGATGCCTCGTAGTATATTTCAGGATTTTTCGAGAATTTCCCTTTTCGAAATAGCAAAATAATGAATTCAGTATTCACAAAGTGATGAACTTTGTTTTCCCATCAATGTAAATTTTATAATTGTGAAATAAAAAATTGTAAATTCACAAAATTCGAATTACTTAATTTTGCAATCTATGAATTACTAAAATTTCGTATATGTTAAATACAAATTAGAATTTGGTTTCAAAAAGTTAATTTTTCATTATTGAAAAAATAAATTTGAAATATTGTATTTTTAATTCTAGAAGTTTGGAATTATTTCCAAATTCTAAAATTAATTTTGTTTCTTTTCTGAAACTTTTGCATCAAACAAATTTATGATTTGTTTATGAGATGACATCAAATTTGGTAACTATAACAGTTTAGAGTTAAGATCTAACTGTAAGACAAATAATTGTCTTTATAATGTCAAATTCGAGGTATGTGGACATACTATGTGATTTCAACAGAGTTGGTTAAGGTTCATTTGTGAATCATAATAAGAAACTTGAGAAGTTTAGTGAGTTTCAAGAGGTTGCATCAAAAGATGTTATATCTAATCACCTTGAATCTTATATGATTCTAAAATCAATGATGGTTATGTCATACTGTGTATAGATACAATGATGACATTCACATTGTGAGTAGTATTTATTAAGTCTACCAAGGATGTTGAATTTAAAGATAAGAAATATGAGACTAGCTGATGTAATGGATATCAAATGGTCTCATTTTAAACATGTGTCATTATGGTGACAAAATACTTGAGAAATTCAACAATAGTGATTTTGAAATTGTCAGAACACATGTAGATGTTAATCTTTACCTATCAAATAATAAAGGTGAGTATGTTCTCAATTGGATTATTCTACAGTGATAGGAAGTCTTGTTGTATACTTAGTATGTTATACAAGATTAAATATAGCTTACGTTATAAGTAAACTAAGTAGATATATCAACAATCCAGGATTTAATCATTGGAAATGCATTATAAAACTACTTAAATACTTAAGAGAAATCTATGAATTGTATTATACGAGTTATTCAGCTATATTAGAAGGATATAGTGATGCATATTGGTATTGGATATGAAAGACTTTAAGTCAAATGATGGATACGTGATTACATAAGGTAGTGCAGTTGTATCATAGAAATCCTCTAAAACAAACATGCATAGCTAGTTCCACGATGAAATCTGAATTCATCATTTTAGATAAATGTGGCAAAGAAGCCGAATGGCTATGCAGTTTCTTAGAGGATGTTCCTAAGTGAACAAAGCTTGTGCTTGCAATTTGCATACATTATGATTTGCTATTGGCAAGGTATATAGCAAAAATCTATAATGGTTAATCTCGATATATAGGTCGTAGATATAATACCATTAGAAAACTACTCTCTTGATATATTTTTTTTTTTTTAAAGATAGTAGCTTCTGTTTTAATATTTTGTGGTAGGAACCATTTTTCTTATTGTTTTATTGCGTCTTAAGTCATATTTTTGTACAACGAATGTCTATCACTCATCAGGAGTATCACATCAAATTTCCTTTTTTTTCAAAATGCGACTATGCGAGTCATAGTTAAATTTTCTTCAAATCAAACAAGACTATTCAAATCCAGACAATGTGTGTCTATTTGGTATAGTCAGCCTGCCTGGAGCAAAGTCCACATCGAGGCATACCCAGTTTACGTCATAAGTATCTGGCATGCAATACAAGTCTTACTTTCACACTAATGTTTTACAGCAGCATTTTTCCACTAAAAAAAACTTGGCATAGATTTTAAAGACAAATAATATTAATTAATGAATTTAATTAATAATTTTAATTTTAAGATAGATTAAATTAATAATATAAATAATATTACAATTTAAAATTAATTAAATATTTCAAAAATTAAGACAAAAAAAAAATTAAGCAAACTTAACGATAAAATACAATTGGTTAAATTTATTAATTAACGACAATAGTCTATAAATCCTATAAAAAAACAGTTAACAGCAAACAAATTTATGAAAAATTACTCATCGTTCATAGCGTAATGATTCAAATCAATGAGTAATTTTTTTTTTTTATCATAACTTGATATATACCATAATTTACATCGCTTAATTTAATTGGTCCCTATTAGTAAGATGTTTTACAATAACTTATTCATTACACTTTTTCAACTTTACATCCAATCAATAATTGATATATTACTTAATTCATACCATAATTTAATACATATAAGATTACCCATAATTAATATATTAATAACAAATTTTAATGGAAAAATAAATAAATAGGGTCTATTTTTTTTTCTCTATATTTTCACATATGAAAATAAAATATTATTGATTTAAAACAAATTATGAAAATGCATACGCATTCCTTAAAGATAAGAACAATAATTGAAAGAAAAAAAAGTGAGTACTTCAAGAGGTGTTCAAAAAAACTGTGGTTAATTGGTGGAGTATTAGAGTAACATATATAGGGGTTGGGGGGCGGCCCTTATAATATTATAGGGTCACCCCGCGCCCATTTTATCTACCACATGGAGTGCTATAATTGGTAAGAAATCTGAAGTGGATAGATAAGTGAATAGTGCATTTTCAAAATATGTGGCTGGGGTTTAAAGTGGTGAGACTCACTTGTAAAAGAATATGACAGAGAATATTTTGATTCAAAATATGTGGGTGGGGTTTAAAGTAGTGGATTACATTTGTAAGAGAATATGATGATGATGTTTCTGAAAAGAAAAGTGAATATTTTTTTATTCAAAATGTAAGTGATGGATTGGACTACGAAGGTACAATGTTGTCTCTTATAGAGAAACTTGCAGCGCAATTGTCGCAAGTATTTTGGACATTCGTAATTATTTAAATGCTCGTTTTTATTTCGTTTATGTTCAGAAATAAAAAATGCCTCTATTTGTTAGTATTCGTCTCGTTGGACGCATTGAAGTGGGCTCACTCTTGCGTATCGTATCGTCGGCTTGTGCTAAAGATGCGAGTGCATTTTTTTACATAGATTAATGCCCTACAGTACGAGGAACAGAGGTTATTTTTGGCTCTTAGTGCACGTTCTAGTTCTTCTGATAACGGACCTAACACTAATGAAGCTGGCATGAATGTGTATGCTTTCATTACAGACTAAGCTGTTGCTGGTATTGCTGATTAAAAAATTACAAAAGAAAAATGTGGGAATGTGTTAGTTAATTGCAATAATTGTAATAAAATGTATTTATTTTAGAGATTTTTGTACCAAATATAAAATGTAAATAAATAAAATGATAATTTTATTATTTATAAAATGATATACATTCGTAACTTACTTCGAAATGGAAACATAATTGTCACTGCACTAGTGCAGTAATTACAATTTTCATAACTAAATTTGAGGAAATTACACCAAAAATTATTTAAAACAAAAAGTATTCTCGCAGCAATACACCGTGTAAAGGCAGTCTCCAATACGTTTTTGGAAAAATTGGAGATCATCCAAGTTTTGACAATAATTATTAAAGTCTTAATTTTCAACGCTTTGCCCAGATTGTAGTTGAAGCGTATCGTTGTCTTGAACGTTAGATCGTTGAATGTCTTCATTGATCGAAAATGCAGGGGTTCTTCAATGTGTCGTAGAATACCTTTGATCGTATCCGTCTGTTGTAATATATGATGTCTGAGGCATCCATTGACGTGCAATAATGTGCACCCGCAAGAAAGCTTAAATGTTTTCCTGTGCTTGCTCCTCTTGGATATTTTTTGTTGTAGATTGGTCCTCTATGAGGTAGAGTGGGCTGTCGATGTTGATGAAAATTGCATTTTTTGGTCCACTCATATAAGGAACTATGATCTGTTATTTTAAGGTACTCTTGTAAGAGGATTCTGGCCCAGGGTTGTATAGAATAATTGCTGGAATACCACCTTTATTTTTTTGGACTTTGCATATTTACAATTTGAATTCCAATCCCTTTGGGCCCCAATAAATTCTTGCCAATGTTTCAGAAACTTCGGATGCACATCGTCTATAACATTATAATGGGCCTCGTCATTTGATGGGTCAAGTCCATATGTCTACAGTAATAATTATGAGACCCAAGACTTCTAGCCCAACAAGTTTCCCCAATTCTAGATGGGCCTTCAATAATAAGACTAATGGAACTATGTGGACGTTTATCTAATAGTTTAATATTTTCACGTGCCAAATCCTGTAGCTGTGTTGGCACGTGTTGAAAATTAAAGAAATTATTTTGATATACTTCTGGTGGTTTGCGAAAAATTCTATCAAAATTGTGACTAATCTTGTCTTAATAAATTAGAAAATTCTTAGGATCCCCCTTCCTAATAATGTCCATGCTAATTTCATTTTCATTGGTGGTAAGCACAACGTCATACACCTCATCTACTCTAGATGTTGTATTCTGTCGGTAAGATGAACGTAGATCGTCCGATTCAATGAAATTATCATGTTTGAAAATATAATCATTAAGACGTGTATCAAAATTATCTTAAAAAATAAAGAAAAAATTAGATAATATTAACACATATCATAATATAAAAAGTACAAATGTAAAAATACGTGTAAATTTTGGTTAACAAAAATAAAACATATATTATTAAAAAAGTTAATAATATAAGGTTAATGGCACCAATACTTTATAGGGAGATATTATTTAATAAAATATATATTAATATTATAATTATATATATAATTACATAGTGAAAAAATATTTTTAATATAAAAAATGCAAGACTTTTAAATCATTAAAATGAAAAATAAGGCCAATAGTTTGAAATAAATAAATAGTTTAATATGTATTTATATATATTATGCTATATTTAAATATAAAAATTAAATATTATGAAATTTTTTTTTTTTTTTGGTATCTGAAGTTTAAAAGATAAAAATATAATAAAAACAAGTTTTTAACCTGATTTTATTCCAATGCAATGCAGTTTTTAACCTGCTTCCTATTACATGCCTAAGAATCATTGATTTTTTTTTTTACTATCCATTCGTATTCACATTTGCATTCCAATATTTTAAATTAATAAAGTTTCTAATATTTTTGGTCAAATAATAAATTCTCTAATTAGTTTAATATAGGAAAAAGTGTCATGAATGTTCTTTTATTTTTATAAAAAGTTACATTTAGTCACATAGGTTATAAAAAGTATTTTTAAACCCCTTTTTTTTTTAAACACGTGTTTTTAAGTCCCTCTATTTGTAAAAAAATATGTCAAGTAAGGGCAAAGTTAATTTTTCATCTAATTTTCCTTTAAATTTAACGCAATAGCAAATATGTCACATACATATTTATATTTTTTGATATATGTATATATATATATACATAAAAAAAATTAATATTTAATTAAAAATTACTCAATTTTTTTTTAATTTAAAAAAAAATTAAATAAAATTTTTAATGTAATTTAAATAAAATTTTCATTGTCTAATATTTAAAGTCACAACTTAGATAATAAAAATTTTATTTAAGTTTGATCAAATTCAATAAAATTTAAATAGAATTTTCATTGTTTAATATCTAAAATAACAAATTAGACAATGAAAATTTTATTTAAGTTTAATATAAAGAAATTGTAAAAAATTAGATAATTTTTTAATTAAAAATTATTTAATTTGATATATAACTATCAAAAAATATAAACATACATGTGACACATATACTATTCTGTTAGTTTTTACCAAAAATTAAATGAAAAATTAATTTTGTCGTTATCTGACACCTTTTTTACAAGTAAAGGGACTTCAAAACACATTTTTTATAAGTAAATGAACTTAAAAATATCTTTTATAAAATAGAAGAATAAATAATATTTATTATATAAATAAATAAACTATTTTAATTCTTTATCCTTTAATATATATCGGGGATTAGTTGATAACTAAACAACAAATAAAATATAAAAGTCGCAGACATCAGATATTTTAATTTGATGATGGTTATTGTAAGAGTGTGGGACTAATGTTAATGGCACAAAAAATTGTGAAGACATTTGTATGATATAATCAAAAATGTGACGCGTGTTAAAGTAATTATAAAAAGTAGAAAATTAATTAATTTTTTAAAACATTTGTTTAGTATGTCATAATTTATATGAGTATAAATATTTAGAAAAATTAATATATATTTAATATTTTTAGTAACTCAATTGTAGAGAATAAGTAACATTATTCTCTGAGTGTGGAATTCTATTTTTCTCGGACTCTCGGTGTGGATTTGAAAATATGTGCAACATGAAAATCAAATAAATAAAGTGGCTAGCATTATATCATCTCATGTATGAAACAATTCAAAATTGATACCTATCATCAAAGGAATATCCTATATCTGCCCTTAAAATTACGGCAAAAAAGTCAAATTTATATAAATTGTCAATATTATAATTTAAATATCAAATTTTAAATATAATATATCTATCTTATAATTAAATGAACACATAATATATCACACTATTAAACTACATTAATATTATAGAATTAAAAATTGTGATTAAAATAATTATGGAATGATAATAATGTAAAGACAATAAACAATAAAACTATCAAATATAACTATGCATAAAACTATGATATATTGCTATAGGGGCATTTTAGTATTTATTAGTATAAAAAAATAATAGTTAAATAATAAAAAATATTTGAAGCTAAAAAAAGGAAAAAGAAAAAATTTAAAGGTATAAGCATGAATCAAATGATTTGTTACACTTAAAGTAAAGGTTAGAACTATAAAAAAAAAATTATGTTATCAAAATTATTGAACGATAATAAAGTAAATACAGTACATAATAAAATTATCAAATGTAATCATGCATGAAAATATGATATATTATTACATGGGCATTTTAGTATTTAATAGTGTAAAATAACTAAATAAAAAAATTAAACGTGTAAGTATAAATTACATAATTTGTTACGCTTAAAGTCAATGGTTAGAATTGTAAAAATATTTATGTGATTAAAATAATTATTGAATGATAATAATGTTAAGACATTATACAATAAAACTATCAAATATAGTATACATAAAAAATATGATATATTAATAAAGGGACATTTATATTTCATAGTGTAAAAAACTAACAATAATTAAATTAAAAAAATTGAAGCAAAAAATGAAAGAAGAAAAAAAAAAAAAAAAAAAAAGCGCAAAATGAGAAAGAAAATGTTGAAAAATAACCATGTAATATTCATGGCTTATACTCACTTTTTAATATAATAATAGATATTGTGTGTTGTGTTGATTCTCAATAGATAGATAGATAGATATAAAAAATAAAAAATATAAATATACAAGCAAATGAGAAAGAAAATATTGGAGAATAACTAAGATAGATAGATATAAAAAAAAATAAAAAAGAAAAAAGAAAATGACAAATAAAATATTGAAGAATAATTATGTACTGTTCATGACTCATTATATAGATAGATAAATATAAAAAATAAAAAATAAAAAAGCAAATGAGGAATAAAATATTAAAGAATAACTATCTTCACGACTTATTTTTACTTTGTAATATAATAATAGATATTTAATCTTAAAATTACATGCCTTATAAAATGATTTTTTATCACTAAACTATAATTGCTGGAATATATCCTACCATATTTTTGGAGAATGAAAATAAGTGTGATTCATAAATTATCAATCTAAGTAAATTTTTTAATCAAAGGGTATTTGTGTTATTTAAATATATAATTTAAAATAAATAAAAGATATATCTTATTGTCAAATTAAATCAGTAATTGAGCCACAAAATATTCTAATAATTAGATAGGTTACCATTTGAAACTATCAAATTCCACTGATCTCGTACTTTTCTCCATAATTGAAATTGGTTATTATTGATTGATTTAAAGAAAATAAGTGTGATTCCATCTACCTCTTCTCAATAAATGACAACCAACAAGGGCTAATAAATCAACTTTTTATTTTGAAGAAGCAGGAGGAATATAATTTAAATATAAAATATATTAGTTTATAAAGAGTAACAATTTAAGAATTCTTAAAAAATTGAGATATCTAATTCATTCAGTTTTTAGTCTTATTTTGTGTGATTTACTCTATAATTCTATTTTTTTTCAAAATATTCGAGGGTCTCAATTCTTGCAAGTCGAGCTAATTTAAGCTTGCTCGATTTAATATAGTTCAAATTTATATAATTATAACTTAAAATTGAATTTAATTCATGTCATGAATTGATAACCCTAACTCAAACTAAAAAAAATTGAGTTGGCCCAAACTTGCCTAAATTAGCTCAAATTTTTATTTACATGTATTAGTTGATTTTTTTTATCTTATTTAACCCAAAATTAATTTAAAATATTATAATTTTTAATAATTTTTAATCTAATTAAATAAATTCAATGCATTCTAATAATATTAAACATACAAATAAAAATTTTGTTACAAGTTTTATAAAAATTAAAAAGTAAAAGTTTAGAAGCCATAATTATATTACAAAATAACTCAATGAATCATTACTTAAAATTAAAGTAAATGAATCTTTTAAACTTGAAACTCATGTAATTGTGATTAATAAAAATATGATATATTTGCACATGTAGCTAAGAATAATAAAATTATAAGCTAATTTGACATACCCACATACAAATCAATAAACTTATCATAAGTATATTATATGAAATAATTTATGAATTAAAAGAAACTATGGCATATCTTATTTTTAAATGAAATTCAAAAGTGCTCATATAATTAATCACGTTCGTTGTTGATAAGATATTGTATATTTTTCATTAATAAGTAAATAATCAATATCCGAAGATAGTAAAAGCAACAATAAAAATAGTAAGAGAAATACAATAAATTTTTTATGACATGAATTATAGAAATAATAATAATATATAATAATAAGTATAATTATTTTTTATTTTTATGTGATGAGCTGGCCCTAACCCAACTTTAATTTTTTCGTATTAATTGGACAGGTTTAAATTAAATCCAAATTTAATTCTTTCGTTTTGAATTAGTGTACAGTTTGAACAATCAAACTATAGCATAAATTATCATTCCTACTTTAGAGAGATAGAAGGAAGCAAAAATGAGAATAAGAGTAAGGTAGAATCGACAATGTATGAGTGACTTGAAATTATAAATTTATATCTCTTATGAGGAGTACAACATCTCAATACCCCTACAATATGTTTGGTGCATCGTATCGGATAGGTTAAATATAATCATATTGAATTAAATTATATTATAATTAGTCTGTACAATGTTTGGTAAAAAATTGTATAATATAGTCATATTAAATTGATTATGTATGTTTTACTAAAATAATTTATATTTAAAATAGTTTTTATTATAAAATTTATTTAAATTAATATTTAATTCATTTTTATATTTTTATTACATTTCTTAAAATAAAAAAATATTATTTTTAATTTGAGGTAAAAGAAAAAGTTAAGATATATAATTTTAAAATTGAAAATTCAAACAGATTAAGTTGATTGTCCAATATGGTTTAGACTCATACTCCATAGTCATACAAAATTTCTACATAATCATACTATTTTTATACTATACAATACGGTCTGATTTCACAACCAAACGCATGACTGTAAATAAATTATACAATCAAAATATTTAATACAGTATAACAAACATACCGCTAGAGTATTTATAAAATTTTTCATAATATTAATGTTAAAATTGACAACATTTTGTGTATATATGTATATATATACGTTGGAAAAAGTGGGTTTTTAACCCATGGTTAAATGTAATTTTTAGGTGCCATTTTGAATGGGACTCACTTAATATAAGTGTATGGTCATAATTGATTTGGGTTCTCTTTCGAGGGCTTCAAAATAGTATATTTACATGCTCAAAATAAAATTGGGGTGAATGAAAAATTGAGTTTCAAAGTTCACTTATTGAGAAAGAAAAATTTAGTGTTTTGTATTTGTCCTACATGAAAAAAACAACAACACATGGAATGCTTTATAAAGCATTTGCTTTCCTATGATAGGTAAGTTTATGTAGCAAAGAAAAAAAAAAGGCTTTTTAAGTATAGAAATGAATGTTATCCAAATTTGATGGGCCTTACGTGGTCCATTTTTATTACATGTAATTTTTTATTTTTCTTTTCAGAATAAAAAAAAATTTGCTGAAATTTGATATGACCGTTAGAGAGTTATGACAATTGTTAAAAATGAATTAATTTCAGCAATTTCGTGGAAATTAATTGAAAAATTACCAAAAATAACACCCATAAAATTTATAATAACAAAACTAGCACCTCAATAATATTGAACGTCCAATTTGAACGTGAAATATTGAACAGGTCAAACTGCCGTTTGTTCAATTCCAATTAAGTGGGTGTTCAAAGGAAAATGACATATTAGTCATTTTTTTAATTATAAAAATATAAGTTTGATCACAAATGATATTAGTTTTGTTATTATAAGTTTTGAGGGTATTATTTTTGTTATTTTTTCAAATTAATTTTAGCAATTTCATGAAAATTAATTACAGCAGTTTCATGGCATTTTTGGTATCCAATAGCCATATTTGAATGAATATAAATTGGCTCTGAGTTGAGGGAAAAGTAAGAACAGAAAATGTCATTCTCTCTCAAATATTTTCCTGCAGCAAATTTCTTTTCATCCAGAAATATTTGTAATCTAGAGCTAGGCTTCAGTGTGATAAAGAGCAAGTAAAAATCAGTTCGGCGGAATAGTTTATGTAAGTATTCATAAACTATTATTGATCGTTGTATTCTAGGGGATATTTTTTTCTTAATCTCAAATACCCGTATGTGAGGAAAAATTTTATCTTAAAGATACTGTGTTACACATGCCTCGATCCTCTTTTAATTTCTTATTTCTTAAATTTTCGTTGTTGTAATTTACATGTTTTATGCTTTATATAAATTCGATTCACTTTTATAATTTATAAATTACAAGTTATTATTTATTTAATAATAATTTCCTACCATATATATATATATATATATATATATATATATATATACTTCAAATCAAACAATGAATATTAAAAAAAAAAATTATATAAATTGTCAACAATTTTTATTCATGTTTGGCATTTATTCATAAAATATGCATTTATGTATAATTTTAATAGTAATTTGGTCTAAATCGAATTATAGTAGATTATAAAATATGTTGTTCTGAATTCAAATAAATTATATACTTTACGATCTAAATTCGATCCAATTATAAAATATTTTAATTTAATTCGATCCAAATCAAATTATTTATTTACTCTTAACCTGTACAATCGGCCAAAAACCATAATAAGATGATCCTAGATAAGAGTGATAACCAAATCAAAATTATTTATTTTTTATTAATTCGAACAAATTAGATTTGAAATTTTTTGTAATTAAGGCAAGAAATTCGAGTGGATTAGATTTTTTCAGAGGACAGGAGTGTATTGATGTTAGAATTTATTTATGGGGTCGGTGGTAGCACATGTGCATTAATTAGGTCAACGAAAAAAAAAGTTGTTTAGTCACTATGTTATTTTGGGTAGAAGATTAGCTCTTATGTTTTAAAAAACGTGAGATTAATGACAAATGTTTAATTTTTTTGATTTAATGGTATATCATAATTTTTTTATATATATAAAATTTTATTTTTAATTTTTTAAAAAATATATATTTATTTTTTTTATAATGTAAATAAAAATATATTTTTTAATATTATAAAAAATTAAATATTTTTTTTACTAAGTAAATTAAAAATAAAACTAATTTAATAACTGAATCATTTATACTTTAAAAAAAATAATAAAAGACTTTAACCCTAATTAAATTATAATAAATTATAAAATATATCAATTTAAAATTAATATAAACTTAAATAATTTTATTTTTATTTAATTTAAATTTAATCTCACTATAAAATATTTTCATATAATCTGTTTCACGTATAACTAATTGAATTAAATTTCTCAAGCAAATTGATCGGATGATTTACACTAACCCTGATTCAAGGCATACGTAAGTCTGTTTGCGTGATTAGCATGAGGCACGTAATATTAGTCTCAGACGTAGCATCATCAGTTCTCCTAATAAAAAACACATTACCAACTGTTTTTAAATTTTTTTAATATTCATATTATATTAAAAATATTTTAAATCAATAATTTTTTCTAATAATTTTATTTTAATATTTAGGCTTTTAAAAATAATTTCAATTTAATCATTTTTATAAAAAATAAATGCATTAAAAGGGTACCAAAATTTGATAATATATGTATTAAACTGAAATTTTTAAATAATATAGGTATTAAAATAGAACTCTTTGGTAATATGAATATTAAATTAAAATATTTTAAAAATATAATCAATTTAAAATATTTTTATTAATAAATGAGTATCAAAAAAGTACTGAATGTGCTGTTTCTCTGATGCAAAAAGTTATTTTATTTTTTAAAAAATTTGAGACATATTACATCATAATTAGAATAAATATAAATGTATATATAAATTTATATATATTTAACATTTAATAAAATAATAAACATAATATCTTATAAAATTTATAACCACAAAACTTTACTCTTATATATAATTTATATATTTTTACCATAAAAGGAAATTTAATTCATTATTTTACATTAAATACTAATCAATTTGACGTATTTAAGGTAAATTATGATCATTTCTTAAATATTAAACATCATTTAATTATATCTTATTTAATATATTTACATGTTATTTTTATTATTATATGTTTTAAAAGTATTAATTTATAGAATTTATCATAACATTTTTCTAAAAATAATAGTAGCAACTGTTTTAATATTTTGCCGTATATAAATATTATTTAATTAAATATTATTTAATTAAATATTATTTAAATTAAATTATAATCACTTTTTTAATATTAAATATTATTTAATTAAATTTTATAACATTTTTTATAAAAAGATAGTAGCATCTGTTTTAATATTTTGTGGTAGGAACCTTTTTTCTTATTGTTTTATTGCGCCTCAAGTCATATTTTTGTACAACGAATCTATATCACTCATCGGGAGTATCACATCACATCACATCACATTTCCTTTTTTTTTTTTTTTTCAAAATAACTATTTTCTTCAAATCAAGCAAGACTATTCAAATCCAGACAATGTGTCAATTTGGTATAGGAAAAAAAAAAAAACAAGACTATTCGAAGATTGTATAAAATATAAATTGTCAAGAAGACCTTTTACGATCAGCCTGCTGGAGCAAAGTCCACATCAAGGCATACCCAGTTTACGTCATAAGTATCTGGCATGCAATACAAGTCTTACTTTCACACTAATATTTTACTTTTAGTACCACTAAAAAACTTGGCATAGACTTTAAAGACAAATAATATTAATTAATGAATTTAATTAATAATTTTAATTTTAAGATAGATTAAATTAATAATATAAATAATATTACAGTTTAAAATTAATTATAAAATTAAGACAAAAAAATTAAGTAAATGTAACAATCAAATATAATTAGTTAGATTTATTGATTAACGACAATAGTCTATAAATCTAATTCATAAAAGAGTTAACAGCAAACAAATTTATGAAAAATTATTGATAGTTGCATAGTATAATGGTTCACATCAATGAGTAATTTTTTTTTATCATAATTTGATATATATTATAATTTACATAACTTAATTTAATTAGTCTTTATTAGTAAAATATTTTACAATCACTTATTTATTACACTTTTTTAACTTTATATTCAATCAATAATTGATATATTATTTGATGTATACCACAACTTGATACATATAAGATTACTTATAATTAATATATTAATAATAAATTTTAATGGAAAAATAAATAAATAGGGTCTATTTTTATTTCTCTATATTTTTTAATATGATAATAAAATGTTATTGATTTAAAATAAATAAATAATTAATCCAAATTTTTTAGGATTTTAACTTTAATAAAATTACTGTATAGTATAGTAATTTTTTTTAATAATTGAAATAATGACAACAATTCCATAAGTTTTAAGTAAGTCTAAATAATGTAAAATGTCATATTTAGACCATACAATAAATCTTACGTATAATATTTATATAATTATAAATAAATTATATATATATAATAAATTTTTATCTTTTTGGATCTTCATTTTTAAGTTTTTATTACTAAAAAATCACTATAAATTAAATAATTATTTAACATATTTATAATAAAATGATATACATATAACTTTTTTTTTTATAAAAAATAATAATAAATATTAACTGAAACACCAGTAAAATTGTCTTTAATTGTCTATAAGGTGTCCATCATAAGATCCTAGATCTACCACTAGTGATTGGCACATGATCATTTTTAATGGGGACATTATCAAAATATTAAATAAATAAAAAACTCTAGCCACCACTCAACCCAACAACCCACCATCGCTGTTGCCCTATGAACCACAAGAAAGCACAATAGCAGCGAAAATCTTAACCCCCAGCCCTTGCCGAAATCGTCACCCTCAGTCCCAACCAAAATTGAAAATAAGTTATAACTGTGATTCACGAATGACCTGTTACCTCAGTTCATTCAGTCTTACTCATTGCAATAAAGGTTTTATCTAATTTCTTCAATCTTACCAAATATTTCCCTTGCAATTAAAATGAGTACTTATCTATTAAATTATATATAATAATAATAATAATAAAAAAGTGAGATTTCATCTGCCTAGCCTCTTCAAAAAGATAGGGATGACATCAATTAGAGATGACAACCAATCAACCATGATTGTGAGTTGTGACGAGGGTGCTATACTTGTCAAAAATATGTCTTTTATTTATACTATATATAAAATTTAAACCTCATTTAAATAAATTTTGGACAAAAAAATTCCATACACTTTTAAATAATGTCGTATGTTTAAACAAAATATTAAGGAGGCAACAAGGGTGGATAAAGAAACCTACGAACCAAATCAAATTGAAAACCTGGACTACACCAAACAGTCCAATCTAGTTTACTGCATATATTTTTGTATTGCCAGAGTATCCATCTCATTATATTTTTCTACTAGTAGTTATGAATTACAAATAATTTTATATTTTATGGAAATAAATAAGACATTTGGCCCCTTGTACTAAAATTATTTATATAAGTCAATAAAAATAAAATAATTCATATAATTTTTTGTATTTTTGAAAAAACTTTACATATATTTATGTTACACATTATTCCCCTACCATATAAATTTAAGAATTAAAATATTAAATTTATAGTATATAACTTTATTTACCAAAAAAAATTTTAAAACACATAAACAGTTCTAACTATTATTATAGATAACTAACTTTTTGTCATTTTTATATAACCTCAAAGGGCCACTAGTTAGTTGATAATTAATGACCTCAACTTCAAGCAAATAATAATAATAATAATAATGACAATTGAGTACTGTATGCATAAAATTTGAATTCTTTAATATATAATTTTTGTTTGTTGACATTATCCAATGTGGGACATCTTTAGTTTTTCGGCGCCAACTTGTTTCCCACGCAGGCCCCAAGGGTAACATACTACATGATTTTTTCAGAAAAGTTTAACGTGACACGTGTTACAACTGCATGTCATTATTACAAGGGTGACAATTGTATCGTGTTAATTGTGTTCGTGTTTATTTTGGGTTATTCGTGTTGGTACTAGGTTCGTTTCGTATTATTTATGTTGAATTTTCGTGTTAGTTGATACATGAAAAAATTTACTCTACTTTTTTTCGTGTAAGAAATAACAAAACTTTTAAGAACATAAAAAAAATTATATCTCAATTCTTACTAAAAAAAATTTGTGTTGTGTCGTGTTCAGATTGTATTATATGAAAAATTAGCTCCCTAATTATTAGGGGGTGATGGGTGGGGTTTGGGGGTATGTGTATATATATAGGACCATTCTCATCCAAATTCCTTAAACTTGGACAACATATAAGTTTGATAAAATAGAAGCTGAAAAATCTTGTATACATTCAGTTTGCAATTCCTACTTTTCACCTCTTCTGATCAAAACCAAAAAGGAAAATGATTTCAAAGGAAACATTAATATTCCCAAACATTCATATGGATCCCTATAGTTTCGTTTCTCCTTCAGCTTATGATACTGCATGGTTGGCTATGATTCCACATGATGATCATACCCAAGATAGCAGTTCCAGTTCTAATTCCAAACCCATGTTTGAAAGTTGCTTGAAATGGGTCCTAAATAACCAGAATGAACAAGGATTTTGGGGAACAGAGTGTGATGGCCATGGAATGCCAACCATTGAATGCCTTCCTTCAACTCTTGCTTGCATTCTTGCACTTAAGAGGTGGAATGTTGGCACACCAATGATACACAAAGGTAAACCACATGCATGGCCAGCTAGTACGTACGTTAAAAGTGCTATTGTCATCAGCACAAAAAAACACTAATTATTCTAAATCAAATTTTCTATATATTTACAAAATTTGAATGTTATCTTGTTAAATTTTTTACGACATTAGAATTTAATTACATAAAAGGCAACCTCGTATATACCCAAGTAACCCAACGTGCATGGCGTAAATATTCCTATAGCTAGCTAGCTTGCTTTTTAGTTATTTATTCAATACTACTTTAAATTTTGATGTATTTATATATGGTTTGCAGGTTTGGATTATCTTAATTCAAACGCAGTGAAGTTGATACAAGAAATGTGTAAAGATGAGTATAATTGTCCTCGTTGGTTTACCATTGTTTTCCCAGCCATGGTTGAAATAGCCGAAGGAGTTGGTTTGAAGATTGAATTCAAACAAGTGGTATCACAAATATCACACTACCGGCAAAAAATTCTAGAAACGTATGTACATCAAATAGTAATTTTAGGGCTTAATTTTTAACGTTCGAAGTTACGTTTTTTTTATTTTTATTCTTCTTCAATTTTTAACAATTTATAAAAATATTGCATGCAGGGAGAAACTTATTGATGATAAAAATTATCCACCATTACTTTCATACTATGAAGCTCTGCCTCCATCATATGATATTAAACAAGAATATGTTATTGATCAACTCAAAGAGGACGGTTCATTGTTTCAATCTCCATCTGCAACAGCTAAAGCATTTATGGTCACAGGAAGCAAAATTTGCTTGGAATACTTACAGAAACTTGTTCAACGACGTGCCAATATTGGAGGTATTTAATTAAGAATTTTATTCTTTAATATGTTTTTCAAAAATTACCTCAATTATGACACCTTTAAAATTTTTAGCATTAAAAATAACATCTAAATAATATTGATTAATGGAGTCTAAATGACCGTAGGCTTAATATTAAATGGGATCAAATGGTCTGAGTTTAACTTAAAAAAACATTCAACTAACAATCAATGTGTAATATTTGAGCTGAGCGTTTTTATTTGTAGTAAAATACGAGTTGGACCTAAAATGTGTTATTTTTATCATTATAAATTTTAATGAGTGTTATAAATGTTGTTTTCAATAATAACACACATCCATAGGACTGAAAAAATATATAATAAATTAATTTTATATGTAGCAAGTTATATGCATAATGTGTTTATGTCGAATTATATATTAAATTGAGAATATAAAATATTTAACCGGCAATAATGAAGGAACAAAAATGTTTATATAGTTGTAATCAAGGATGAAAATATAATTGATATTGTCAATAATGTTTCAACAATATCTATATTTTAGAGGTTTTGACATCAATACACATTACCTGCCAGTCAAGAAAATATCAATAGAATATTATTTTATAATATAGATATTTTTATAAAATTTTAAATAATATTAATAAAATTCTATATATATATATATATATATATATATATATATATATATATATATATATATATATATATATATATATATATATATATATATATATATATATATAATCTATTATAAATATGTTTATTTAACGTTAAACTTTTCTAAAAAAATTCATGTAATTGTTAAGGCTATTTATGAGAGCCTTAACAATTACATTCTATCAAAAATAATTTAAGTCTACAAATTGCCAAATTGGATAGGGTCACTCTTTAATTACATCTAATATTTGAGGACAATTGACTTATTTAAATACAGCTAAAATTTATTATTATTATTATTATTATTATTGTTGTTGTTATTATTATGTTTCATGCAGTTCCGACCACGTATTCGATGGATGAAGATCTTATAAAGCTTTGTATTGTCGACCACATCCAAAGATTAGGATTGGAAGAGCATTTCATTCTAGACATTGAACAAGTTCTAGAACAAATTTACAAGTATGTATAACGACAGTTTTAACAAAAAAAAAAATTATTTAATTAGTTTAAGCTTGTTAGATAATTTGAATTTTTTTTCCTTAATTTCAGAAATTACAAAAATGAAGATGAATGGACAAAACCAAGTAATTCATTCGCTATACAACTACAAAAGGAATCCTTAGCTTTTCGGATCCTAAGGATGCATGGATATTACGTATTGCCATGTATGAACTTAATTTCTCAATTTAGGAATTATCTTCTAATTCTTAATTTTGAGAGTTTTTTTTTTCCTAACCATTTTCTAATGCAGTTGGTAATGGTTTGACATTTCTCCAGACAATCTCTTGGTTTCAAATAACCTATTCTCAAAATATCGTTTGATAAAAAAATTTGATATTTATTCAGAAGCGACTCATCCTTTAAAAGCAGACGAGACCTCCGACTTAGGCCGTGGATT
This sequence comes from Elaeagnus macrophylla, assembly GCA_029378325.1. Lineage (NCBI taxonomy): Eukaryota > Viridiplantae > Streptophyta > Magnoliopsida > Rosales > Elaeagnaceae > Elaeagnus > Elaeagnus macrophylla. The sequence continues at coordinate 32,514,805 of CM055640.1, read as the reverse complement.
TGATATGGCCCCAACTCTTAGTTTTCTTAACTATCGACAAACATATATGAAACAATTTATGACTTTAAGTGATAAATTTTGTGAATTTTTTCTTTTTTATTTATCCTTAATATTATCTCGTGTTTGCTTAATTAATTAATATTGTAAAAATAATAGCTCATATTTACGGTTAAAATGTCTACTTTAACTTTAGATATAAACATTCAAACAATTTTAAAATTTTCATTTTACGTCAAAATTTTCTCAAAAATAATTACTAACACGTTGTTAGATCTCATGGTTCAAAAGTAAATTATAGCTTTATTTACAAGATTTTATCATCATATTACTTTGTAACAAAGTTCAATCCAATATATTTACTTATTTGTATTTTATTTTTAAATTTCATTTTCCTTTTTATATATCATTAATATTTGACAAGTTTAAATTATTTATTTAATTTTTATTTATCTTTGATATATGCAAAACAAATATAATAACAACGCTTTAAATTTTTATCTTTTAAATTTTTTTGTTTTATATAGTAGTGTATAAACTTCTTCTTATTATTTTTTTTTATGCTTGGCTAAAATCTATATTTATTGCTATTTGTATCGTTTGAAAAAAAAAAAAAACTTTAATTAGTAATGATAAAGCAAAAAAATATATTAATTATTTGTTTAGTATGTGCTGTATTTGTTTAAATAAATTGTTAAAAATAAAAGTAAAATTTTATTTATATTTATATTTTAATATGAAAAATGTTTAAGGCCTGATTTTATGGGTTCCGTACTTCTTGAGCCGCCCCCATTAACCTTAAAAACTAATGATTTTTCTCTTCTAATTACGGGCATTTTATCTTTTTTTATTTTTTATTTTTGCTTAATTTAATGCCATATTTAATAACGATTGTAATTTATAATTAAATAATTAATTTTATAATTTGAATTTTTTTATAAAAATAATTACGAATATATTTAATAATAATTTCTATTTAGTGATTTTCAAGAAGAAAAAAATAAAAATTACTTCCAAGTTATTTAATAATGTTTTATAATTTATAGTTTTTGATTTTTTTTAAATAAATTTAAAAATTAAGAAATTTTTTTTATTGTTTTTTACAAATTTAAATTTTTAATCATTTTTTTTTCAATATTTAATCATGCAAAAGTTATAAAACTTAATTTACAAAAAAAATATTTGATCAAAATAAAAAAAATCTTGAATCATAAATCTGATTAAAAAATCTTCTTTTATAAAGCTTTATAAATCACATTATATTTTGATAGCGATACATTAAAAATATAAAAATTAAAATTATAAATTGTTATGAAATATACATAATTGAAAATAACTTTAAAAAAATCAATAATAAGAAATTATAATCGTTATCAAACAACCCTTAATAAATGTTATAAACTAATAATATTTTTTCATTCTAATTATGGGCTTTTTATCACGAAAACAGGGAGAATCAGTGAGATTTTATGCCAAGAGGAGAATAGATGTGTGATAGAGAAAAACCCTGAATACTTTTCAAGTGTGATGCTTAATGTTTATAGATCGACCGACTTGATGTTTGTTGGAGAATATGAACTTGAGGAGGCAAGATCTTTCTCTAAGAAAATACTTGAGAAATCCATTTCCTTGGAAGTTGGAGTTTACAATCCTTTTCGTCCAATGGTAATCACTATTACTTCGTTATTACTTTGTTATTACTTTTTAGTTCAAAAAATTAAATCATTAATTTATTACTGTTGGAGTTGAAAGAATGATATTAATGTAACGTTATGAGTTCGGTTACATATTTTGGGATAGGATAATTTCTAATACTTATAAACTTTATTAAATTTACATAAAGAAAAAAAAAAAAAAAAATCTAATGTGCCTCCCACCCCCATAGAATTAATTAAAATATAATAAATGGTAAATTCACAAAATAAATTTAAGTTATACTAACATTTACAATTTAATTTAAATTAATTTTATTTAACAATATATGACACTATTTATTTTACTTTTCTTTTTTTCAATTTTTACTTTCACACCACTTGTACATACCTATATATACCTATATAAAAATTTCATACACTTTTAACGTGTAATATATTTATATGAAATTATTATAAAATTATGTGAAAATTCTATGCACCAATTTAACTTTCCCATGACTATGTAAGAATTTTAGACACCCAAATTCTAGGTAAAAAATTTCGATTTACTCTTCCTTTGTAAAATACATTAAATTTGCACCCCAATCTAGGTTATTTTTATATAATAAAATAGCATTAAAGATATAAATGTTAAATTAAATAATCCAAAGTTTAAAATTTTTTGTACCACTTTTAGTATACTAACTTTTGTATCATCAATATACAACATAGATATAAGAGAAAGTTGTTAAAATAAAAAATAAACTTGTTTATAAGGTAAAAAATTTTGTATATTTATTAACCACTTATTAACGATATATACATTCTTACATGAAGAATTATATAAGTAATCTAAAGCCAAATCACCCACACTTAGCTCACAACTTACTCAATTCAACTTAATTAATTAAATTAAGTGAATGTTGCTAAATAGTTAATAGGAACTATTTATATTATAAATTTAGTTATTTATAAATAGTTAATCGCCAGTCTTCTGGCTCTTAGAAGTCTTCTCCCTTGAAAACGGGGATCTAAAAGGAGTGTTAGAATAAAATAAAAGTGTCTCACATTCGCAACAAAATTTACTTACAAGGTAAGTTATGTGAAATTATTTATAAAATGGTGATGAAATGTTATGAATACTTACATTATTACCTACATGGTACAGATTGAGCGAGAGCTTAGTGTTCCTTGGATTGCTCGTCTAGATCACCTTGACCACCGGTTTTGGATCGAGAACAATGAAATGAATTCACTATGGAGGGGGAAGTTGTTCTTCCAAAGGTTATCTATCTCACCTTCTGCAAATTAAGATTCAAATTTAATTATGATTTTATGAGGTCAAATAACAATTAAATATTGGATTACGCCAAACTGACATTTAATTTCAGGTTAACTGGATTTCATAATGATAAACTGCTTCATCTTGCAATACACAATTATAATTTGAGACAATCAACCTACAAGAATGAACTTGATCAATTGACAAGGTATATATACATATAGATTAATTTTGTACACTCTGTTTCCATAAAATTAATTACGTCAATGAGTAGATTGGAGAGTTGTATTAGTTACTTGTTGCTTAATTTAAAAGCTTAATTAATTTGTTCAAAATAGGTGGTCAAAGGAAATGGGACTAAGTGATATGGGATTTGGCAGAGAGAAAACAACCTATTTGTATTTTGCTGCTGCTGCCAGCTCCTCTCTGCCTCTTGATTCTGATATAAGAATGATACTTGCAAAAAGTGGACTACTAATTACAGTTGCTGATGATTTCTTTGACATTAAAGGATCTCCTACTGAGTTGAATACCCTCACTGATGCAATTAAAAGGTACCCAAGTCCTTTTAATTTCATCTCATATAAGATGATTTATGGGTTTTTTTTTTTTTTTTTTTACAAATCTTATTCCAAAAAGTAATTTCTGAAGTTTAAACAACAGATGGGATGCTAAGGGATTGAGTGGTGATGGTAAGATAATCTTCTATGCCCTTGATGATCTTGTATCTGAAATGTCAAAGAAGTATCTCAAACAACAAGGGAATGACATAACAAACCTTCTGAGAGATATAGTAAGTTCTCTACAATTTAAAAATTTTATTTCTCCCTTCTGAATCCTTTTGTTAATTGAACCATGTCATATGATTATGTTTAACATTTTCTTCTTCGTGTTAAGTGGTACGAAACATTCGATTCGTGGCTGACTGAGTCAGAGTGGAGTAGGACTAATTTCATCCCATCGGTGGATGCATACCTCAAAGTTGGCATGAAATCCATTGCAGCACACACCTTGGTTCTTCCAGCTTCATGTTTTGTTCAGCCAAGCTTGCAAATTTCAAAACTTCGGCCACCAGAATATGAGCCTCTAACAAAACTGCTCATGGTTGTCACTCGTTTATTAAATGATATAGAAAGTCATCAGGTATTTTAATCAAAACAAACTCTCTTTGACTCTTTCTTTTGCAGTCCAAGCCCTAAATAGTATATGCTTAGAAATTTGGTGAAACTGGCCGCAAAATAGCATGTACATAATGTAGGAAACTAACGTACACTTTGTAGATAAGCTAATGTGCAGAAATACTGTACATTTGAAATTTAGCAACTGACATGCTATTTTGAGCTTCAAATCTTTTTCTTATTGAGTTGAGTGTTGGTTGTTCTCTATTTCTCACTTCTCTTCATGCATATAACTACAGAAAGAAAGAGAGGAAATCAGCACAAATTTTCTACTGCTTCAGTTGAGAAAGAACCCAGATGCAGACATGGATGAGTCAATTGCTTATGTCAGAGAGATACTCACCAAGAAGAAGCAAGAGTTAATTGAGCATGCTCTAATGGATGGCTCTGATGATTTTCCAAAACCATGTAAACTACTTCATTTATCTTGTTTTAAAGTGTTTCAAATGTTTTACAACACTTCGAATCGATTTGATTCTGAAACAGATCTGCTTGGTGACATTAGCAAAGCAATCTATATTCCTTTGCAAGTCCAATCCCCAAAATGTCTGCTAAAGTCATTGCCTCTTCCTTCCATATCAAGAACTAAAAGCCATAGAATAACAAGTTACAAGCACTATGGTTGGCCAACCAAATGTTATGCCAATAGAAGCTTATTTGTGCAACAGCTTTCTAGGACTACTTTATCATCAAATGGGTATTCAAAAATCACATTTCCAACAAAATTGAACTTTTGTTTCGTTTGATTATAGTTTTAGTGGTATGCTTGTAATAAATTGTTTAGAAGAGCTTGTTAATTTGTTGAACCAAGTACTTGTAGATGCAGCAATTAGTGTCATAATTATTACATGTAATTAAGGCAAATAATAAATGCTGGCATAGAAAGTCTACTCCTAAAAATCTACCAAAAAATATACAATGATTTTGGGAGATTTGTTGAAGATTTAAGTTTTTTTTTGTTTAATTTTCATTATAAATACTTGTAAGCTGAATTTCTCAACATCAACCAATTTGAAATCAATTCCAATATTACCTTAGAACTTCTCTATGAGAATTTTATCAATTCCTCTCATTTGAGATATAAGTTATAATGAAACCTAACAACCCACTGCGTTAAGTGGTATCAAAGCCTTTCTCTGTATCAGGTAGAGCTTTTCTGATTATCATTATCCTTTAACATCATCCAAATCATCCTATCTCCATCTTCAATCACTCCACTTATTCCAAAAAAAAAAAAATCCAAAAATCATTAGACCATATTACCACCTACAACCAACATCCAGCTATATGTATCAAACACCTAAAAAAAAAATCTTCATAGTAAGTGCTCCATTATATTGAAAGGTTGCTACCTTCACAAAAGAAATTTTCATCACAAATATTTTAGATTTACAACAATATTCAAGAGTATTTTCATATCATATCTTCTTTGTAAAAAAAAGAGCAAAGTAGAGCAGAGAAGCTTGAAGAAGTGAAAACTAAATAAGCGTAGGAAGAGAGGGGAAAAAAAAAGAGAGAGAGAGAGAAAGAAAGAAAAGGAAAAGGGAAAAGGAAAGAGGAAAGAGGGAAGAGAGAAAGAAAAGAAAGAGGGAAAAAAAAAAAAAAAAAGAGGTTGTGTCGACCAGAAGAAAAAAAAAAAAAAGGAGAAATAAAAGGTGTAAAAAAAGGGGTTAAAAAAAAAAGTTGATATTTTTTATCATTGTTTAAAAAAAATGTTTAATAGTGAGTCTATAAGTTAAGTTCCAATAATAGAGAAATATGCAGCAAAAGAGTCGGTAGATGCTCTTGATAGATAAATACAAAATTTAGAAGCATCATTCGAAAGACATTTTTAAGCTTTGGAAGCAATTTTGACTCAACGTCTTGGTGGACCAAACATCAATAATGAACTTTCAATTTGTAAACCAGCTGAAGTCAATCTGTAGAGATATGATAATTTTCAAGGTAATTGTAGAAACCTCATAAATAACACTGTTATAGAGGAGGACTCCAGTAATGATGATGAGTTGCCAGTTCCACTAGAAGATAACCATGTACCTCGACAAAATGACTATCGCATGAAGATAGAGATACCACAGTTCGATGGTTTATTTGTAATCAAAGAATTTCTTGATTAGTTAGCTAAAGAAAAAAAGTTTTTTGACTATAGGGGAACTAAAGAACACATGAAGGCCAAATTGGTGGCCTACCAACTCAAAGGAACTGCATTAGCTTTGTGGGACAAATTGCAAATGATATGCATTCGACAAAACAAAGACAAAGTTTGAAGTTGGCGACGAATGAAAAAATTTATGATTGAACATTTTCTACCTCCAAATTATAAGCAAAAACTTTTCAATCGTTATCAACACTGTCGACAAGGATTCCACACAGTGCAAGATTATGTTATTGAATTTTACAAGCTTGCAGCTCGAGTTGATATCCATGAATCTGAAAATCAAAGAATTTCAAGATTCATTTATGGTTTGCGTGCCAACATACAAGATGAGGTCTACAAGCAATATCATAATACACTTGCTAGTGCTATTCAACTTGCCTTGAAAATAGAGGCACAACTCAATAGAAGTGTAGCACGTGGTCCTATATCTTCACAGTCTTCAGCATTTGTACCAAGATCCTTACCAAATAAGGGAAAGATAGTAGAAGGAGCACGTGATGATGTACCAAGGTCGAAACCCCCCACTAATCAACTAGCTACACATTCGCAACGAGAACCAATCGCTAACCAAGCTTCTTCTAGCAACCCTTATGCGATACCTAAGGGAAATAAGTGTTACCGATATGGGCAAATAGGGCACAACTCTCACCAATGCCATCAAAATAGGCTAGTCAACTTAGTCATTCATGATGATGACTTTGAGGGAGACGAAGATTACCATGAAGGAGAAGACTTTGCAAAACAAGAAGAAGATCCAGAAGGCATTATTCATGAGGATGAAGGAGTATCTTTAGTAATAAGAAGGTTAATGTATACCCTAAAGAAAGAAGAAGACTCACAACGACACAACATCTTTAAAATAAGGTGTACAATTCAACGAGTGTGCGATCTCATCATTGATAGCGGCAGCAGTGAGAACATTGTTTCCAAAACCATGGTTGACAAGCTACAATTGAAGACACACAAACATCCATCTCCATAACGTATTAGATGGATTAAAGATGTTGTAAAAATGAAGATAACAGAACAATGCCTTATTCCTTTTTCAGTTGGCAAATATAAGGATGAGGTTTTGTGTGATGTTGTTAACATGGATGCTTGTCACATGTTACTCGGAAGACCATGGCAGTTCGACCGAAAAATAATGCATGATGGTAGGAAGAACTATTACACCTTTTATAAAGATGAAGAAAAATTCACCTTGGCACCAATGAAACAACAACACTACCCAACAAGCTTGAAGACAAAAACCCTCCTTTTGGTTCCAAAAGAAAAAGTTGTTCTGCAACAACTGCCTGATCAAATTCAACACCTCTTATCTAAATTTAGAGATGTTGTCCCAGAAGAATTACCTACAAGCTTGTCACCCCTTGGAGACATTCAGCATCATATTGACCTTGTTCCAAGTGTTAGTTTGCCAAATTTGTCTCACTATCGCATGAGTCCTAAAGAATATGAGATTTTGCAGTCTCAAGTTGAAGAACTTCTTCAGAAAGGAATACTTCGTGAAAGGATGTCCCTTGTACTGTAGCGGCTCTTTTGACACCGAAGAAAGATGGAAGTTGGAGAATGTGTGTGCATAGTCGAGCTATCAACAAAATCACAGTACACTATCATTTTTCAATTCCTCGCTTAGACAATATGCTTGATAGGTTGGCAAGATCAAAGGTGTTCTCCCAGATTGATCTTCGAAGTGAATACCATCAAATTCGTGTCCGACTTAGTGATGAATGGAAGACAGCTTTAAAGACTCATGAAGGACTATATGAATGGTTAGTCATGCATTTTGGACTATCAAATGCACAAAGTACTTTCATGAGACTGATGAACCAGGTATTCTAACCATTCATTAGAAAGTTTGTTGTTTATTCCAACGACATTCTAACTTACAGTCGAAGTGAGGAAGAACATTTACAACATCTTCATGAAGTTTCAACACATTGAGGGTGAACAAGTTGTATGCAAATCTAAAGAAATGCAGCGTTATGGCCGACTCTCTCATTTTCTTGGGCTTTGTCATAAGCTCCGAGGGAATAAAAGTTAATCAGGAAAAGGTGAAAGCCATTAAAAATTGGCCAACGCTAAAGACAATTATAGAATTGCAAAGTTTTCATGGTCTAGCAACATTTTACAGACAATTTGTGAAAAACTTTAGTACTATTGCTATACCTCTTACTAACTGTTTGAAGCAAAAATAACTTGTTTTGACAGATCAAGCCGAGAAAAGTTTTACAACCCTAAAAGAGAAATTGACAAACACACCAGTCTTGACATTTCCAAATTTTGAGAAAATCTTTGAAGTTGATTGTGATGCCTCTGGGGTAGGAATTGAAGCTATTTTGTCTCAAGAAATGAAACCAATAGCTTTCTTTAGTGAAAAACTCAGTGAACCAAGACAGAAATGGTCCACCTATAAACAAGAGTTGTATGCAGTTGTTCGAACATTACAAAAATGGGAGCCATACTTAGTACAAAAGGAGTTCATCCTTAATACAGATCATCAAGCTCTCAAGTACCTCAACAACTTCTCAAAATTGAATCGTATGCATGATCGATGGATTGCCTGTATTTAAAAGTTCACCTTTCACTTCGACACAAGTCAGGCCAGTTGAACAAAGTTGTTGATGCTTTAAGTCGTCAAGTTATGATACTAACTTCTATTAGGAGTGAAATAATTGGTTTTGATTACTTGAAAGATTTATATGCAAATAATGAAGATTTCAAAGAAGAATCGCTCAACTGTAGCAATGGAGTTACAAGCAAACATCAAATGCATGATGACTTTCTATTTTATGAGAGTCGTTTATGTATTCCTCGAGGTTCGCTTAGGGAACACATCATCAGGGAACTACATGATGGTGGATTGGGAAGACATATGGGTCGAGATAAAACCATCTCCTTGGTAGAGACTCGATATTTTTTTCCACATCTCAGACGAGATGTTGAGAAGTTTGTCAAACGCTGTTATACTTGCCAAACTGCAAAGGGACAAGTTCAGAACACAAGCCTTTACACACCTCTACCAATTCCTAATGCTCATTGGGAAGATTTATCCATGGATTTTGTTTTGGGACTGCCAAGAACAAAAAGAGGTTTAGATTCTATTTTTGTTGTAGTTGATCGCTTTTCCAAAATGGCTCATTTTATTCCTTGCAAGAAGACATCTGATGCTACGCATATTACTCAATTGTTCTTTCGAGAAGTTGTTCGCTTACATGGTTTGCCTAAGACAATTGTCTTTAATCATGACAGCAAATTTCTTAGTCACTTTTGGCGAACTTTATGGAAGAGACTTGATACATCATTGCATTATAGTAGCACATGTCATCCACAAACAGATGGTCAAACAAAGGTCACAAATCAATCTTTGGGTAACATCCATCGGTGTTTGGTTCAAGAAAATCCAAGACAGTGGGAGAATGACTTACCTCAAGTAGAGCTTGCTTACAACAATGTACCAAATCGATCCAATGACAAATCTCCTTTTAAGATTGTCTACATACGTTTTCCATTGCATACTTTGGATCTGGTTCCTTTGCCCAAACTTCCAGGAATGTGCTGATCACATGATAGATAAGATAACCAATATTCATGGGGATGTCAAGAGAAAATTACAAGAGTCTGTCGCAAAGTACAAACTTGCTGCTGATAAACATAGGCGATTTAAGTCATTCAATGAAAAAGATCTCGTGATGATTTATCTGCGCAAAAAATGAGTTCCAGTTGGAGAATATAGCAAACTCAAACAAAAGAAGATTGGACCATTTCACATTCTTCAAAAGATCAATGATAATGCTTATGTGGTCGATCTCCCTAATGCTTTTGCAATTTCCAAGACATTCAACATTCAAGACCTACATGAGTATCATGGACCTAAACCGTTACCATAGTCAACTCTAGGACGAGTTTTTTTCAAAGTAGGGGAGAACTAATGCGGCAATTAGTACCATAATTATTGTATGTAATTAAGGCAAATAATAAATGTTGGCACAAAAAGTCTACACCTAAAAACCTACCTAAAGATTTACAATGATTTTGGGAGATTTTCTAAAGATTTAAGTTTTTATTTTTATTTTTATTTTTTCTAGTTTAATTTTCATTACAAATACTTGTAAGTTGAAGTTCTCAGCATCAACCAATTTGAAATCAATTCTAAAATTACCTTATAACTTCTCTTTGAAAATTCTATCAATTCCTCTCATTTGAGACGTAAGTTAAAACGAAATCTAACAACTCATTGCATCACTTGTGGTTTATAAAAAAGCTTGAATTGCTTGTTTTTGTCAAGTGAGAGCAATTTCAGTATTATATTAAATACAAGAACTCTCAAATATTATCTTTATTGTCTCTCTTAATTTTTTTGTGTTACAATAAGCTGCTAGGACCAAAATCTTTTGGAGTTCTTTAACTGATATGCAACCCTTTATCCCCTCTTAAGCTAATCGAGAGGAAGGTGGAGTTTTGCCGTTGAGAAATGACGCGAAAAAAGCGAGGGAATTTTCTGGTTTGAAACTAGGAACTGCATGACCAGCCCCTCTAAAGGTTGCAAAAGTAAGCCCCTCATATTCTTGATACCAACCACTTACCTGATCCATACAATGCCACGTCAGTTAGTTAGAAATAACACCAGTAGAGAAAGAAAAAACGTAAATGGTTGAAATTACCTGCTTCTGATGGTACCAAGGCCTCCATGCCTTTGTAATTGGAAGACCAAGAGAACCCAAGCTGTATCTTGTGGACAACACTGGAACTCTTCCATCTGTATCCCCACTGAAAACCCACAAAGTAAAACACTAAAATATTTATAAATACACTAAGGGTCTATTTGGTAATGGTTCTTTGATCCTATAAAAGCGCTTAAAGAACTTCAACACCAAACATGAAAAAATTTGTCAGAAGTGTTGTCGGGTCTCAAAAAACACATTTTGTGACAAAAGTCTTGAAATCGGGTTTTTTTTTAACTACTTATGTTTGAAATTACTTTTAACAGAAATACAAGCAAACAGATCCTAAATCTGTTAATTGATACAATTAAAAAATTGAAGGATTGTACCTGTACACCCATATTCTAAGCCCTACAGCTATGAGTTTCTTGTATATAGGGAGAACTGATGACTTAGAATCTGACCATTCATCGAATATTTTTGAACTGCAGAAAATTAGTTAAATATAATGTTGTTAATAAGTTGGAAATTTTGCTCAAAAGCCTTTCACATCAAAATATTACAACAAAAATGAAAACAATAGTTTCTGAGCCATGATTGATTACTTGCAGATGCTCCAGTTCTTTATCTCAAGGCCATTACTGACGTGAAGGGCCTTCTGTACATCTGGTCTATTGTAAAAGGATTTTGCATATTCATCAAGGCATGGATCATAACCACCCATTATTCTTGGCATCTGACAAGCATAACCAATGATGTCCATGTTACAAAATAATTGTTTTTCAGCAATAGAGTTTATTAAATTAGTTCTTGAATTGTCACACACCATTTTGGAGGATCGTTTCATCACAACTTGTGTGCTATCATCAATTGAGCTTGTTGTATTACCAATGCAGACAGAGGTGTAAAGGCTATAAATATCAATCTCCTTGTATTGTTTGAGAACTTCATTAACAGCTTCATTACAATCATTGTTACTCCAAGTATCATTGCTATCAAAATCACAGCTTTCTTTGATAGTTTTGTGGGTTTCATCTGAAACCACTGCATGACTCCATGCATAATCAACGAAACCTCTCCAGTCCTCGGCATCAGAAGTTTCTGGATTACCCAACTGTAACAAATATTTATCAAAGCGTAATAAGATAACAAATAATGATAAACTTTCCATTTTAAACTTTCCAACTGAAACATTACTTTTTTCACATATGTCCACTTTTTTCCCTGATGTACAAGTAAAAAACTTTAGTTGTACAATTGTATAACTAATGCATTTAAAACCGTACAACTGTGGCAAATGTGGAAATTTTCTAGTTGTTGCTAGAATGAAACATTTTTACTGTTTGAATGGTAGATTTTTATTATCATTTACGACTACGTGCATATGTGTCAGTTGTGTAGAAGTAAAGATTGAGGAAAAAATTGCGAATAGTAAGTTATCGAAACTTACAGTGAAATAAGAATAACTTAAATTAAATTAATGGACATGTACCAGGATACCCTTCTGATCAATATGAAGAGAAGGATCTTTGTTTCTGTCATTGATGAGTTCAGCTAGCTCTGGGACATATTTACCTGTAAGCATGCATAGAAAGAAAAAAAAAATTAATTGGAATAGATTGATACGAATTCATTTGCAGAAAAATGACTTAAATACCTGCATTACTCTCCCCTGCAATGTAGAAAGTTTGATTTCTATATGATGGGAACTTGAGAAACCAGTTGTGTAGAAAAGTATAGGCATCATTTGCTGATGTGCAAGCAATGAACAGAACACAATCAGTCACAAAATAGGAGTTATTGTTCAAATTGGAAAAGCCTTTAAAGTAAATACTAAATAGTATCTTAATTAGAAATGTGTATAATTCTATATGTGCCCATAAGACCATTTGTGAGGAACAATGAAAACTATCTGCATAAGACTGACCTGTGAATTCATCTCCCAGATTTTCATAGTCAGTAGTTGTGTTTGAGTAAGAAAAGCCTACCCCAATAGGAGATTCCAAGAATAACATGTTGGCCTCTGTATCATGACAGTGACAGAGACATCAAAATAGTTACAACAAAGAAAACTCTGTAGATATTATCAGTCCACTACCAAAAGCTATTTCACAACTGACTAATTTGATTAAACCCTTACCTCTGTTCCATGAAAAGGGATTAAATTTAAGTCCATTTCCATTAGTGTCCACCAAAAATGGACCAATCTCTTGTGTTGCTCCATATCCCACAGAAGAGCACCCAGTACCTGAAACTTAAAGTGTATTTGGTTTCCTTCGCTCAACAACTGTTCCATCTTATATGTTATTCAATATTCTATATTTTGTGGATGATTTGGAAAGGTGTAAAAATGAATTCCACTATGATTTGAAAAATGAACCAAATAATCATAACTTGCCCTTATAGACCTTAAAGAAGTTGTTTAGTAGACTTCAGAAACTGTCCAAAGATAAGGCTACCCTATATAAAGATTTTGAGATAGTTGTGCTAGCTTTCTCTCATGCACTAATAATATATATCATATCTAATGCACATAACATAGTTTATGTATTTTATCAAAAGATTGGTGTGTATGGGAATAAGCCTGGTCTCAAAACAAGTGAAAGCAGATTAAATCCTTTTACCCACTAGAATCAGTTGATTAAGAACAGGGAAAATGTTTTATTTAGTAGTATAAGTTTTAACTTACTTTTAATTTACTATTTCAAGTCTTTATCTTATCAATTTAGCATTTTATGCCTATCATTTCTATATCAATTAAGTACTTTTGCTTGATATTGACATTTAATCTCGACAGAATAGGTCACTTCGAGCCACTGAATTAGAGTTAGAAATTTTTTATCAAATTGGGGGAGAGGGTTGGTCTCATACGACAGATGTGAAAATTTCATAATTAATTTTATTTAAATTTGACGTGAATATTAAATAAAATACTTGAATGAATAGAATTGAATATTTAAAAGTATCAAAATTGATAGAAAAAAATTCAAAGTAATAATTGAAAGTAAATTAAAACTTTTAGTAGGATATATAGTGTTTCTCCTTAAGTATAAGACATGTATAATCATAAACGCATTTCTTAAAAACTACCTTGGAAAATATTTTAGATGAAAACCTATGTTGAGGCATTTAGAACAACAAGGTTGTAGCACGAGATTGTGGTTAATAGATGAAGGGAAGAAAAAAAAATTTACTATTGCATAAATGTTTTATGATTTTAAACACAAGATTACCTCCATTGAGCCACAAGACCAATGGTTTTTCTTGTGGGTGAGAAACAGCCTCAAAAAACCAGTAAAAAAGAGCCCTTTCATTTGTTTTATTTACTGTTACATAGCCAGCATAGTGCCTGAAGTCTACTTTAGGTTGACCTGGCAGGTTAGTAACAAGATCCTCAATATTCTCTACAAGTTTTGAATTGTCAGTAGTAGACCATTTCCGATAACTAGAGCCTAAAGCAGGCTCCACATATTGCAATAGAGCTGTAAGAACCAATGTGAAAGCAGTCACTTTTGATACCAAATCCATAATGAAAGTAGGAAGTACTAGATTAGAGACAATTTCAAGATGAAACGTTGAATGACCCGTCTATTTATACTGATTGGCTTCTAATGCATTCACTAAGAAAAATGAAAGATGTAAACTATTAAACCATTACTGGAGTTGATTTTTGTGTTCACTACGTCGCACACTAGCAAATAGTCAGAATGAAGGATACTAGGGGTCTTGTATCCACTTTATATTTAAGTGAGTACTCAGAATGTTTAAACTGAAACAGAAAGGACAATTTTTGCATTAGTTTTCTTACTTGTACCTAAGAAGGTGGAGGAATCCTATTTATAGGATGAGTCAATGGCAAAATCGTAATTAGCAATTAATATTGTTTTAATAATGTATTTATTATGAATATTATTTAATGTATTAATAACTTTCCATAAATATAGATGTGGATCATTAATATATTAAATTTATATTCTTACCATAAATCACTTTTTTGAATTTTATGGTATCACTTGACATGTTAAAGGTGACCTAAACCAATTAAATGGGGTCCACGTATACATGGTAAGTTTTTCATTCAACAAAAGCCCCCTAGATTTTCTGAGCCGTCTTTGGCTGACCAGGTGATCTAGCTTTTCACCTAGGTATGGCAACGCAGTGGCACTTGGTCTTTAGACGTATGTATCATGACTGGTGTCCCAAATTTTCTTGTACCATTTTAATTTTGTGGTTATAAGTTTTTCAACAACTATTTTTGTGTCTCAATCGGAGTTTCAATTGAGAAGTTATGAACGTGAAAAAATCGTAAGTTACAAATTTTGAATTCCCAAATCTAACATTTGCTTGATCTAATTCTTTGAGATTTTTTCTATGTCTGAGCCCTTAGATTGTTTACTTTATGGGACGTTGAGATTGAACCTGTTAGTATATAGTTGATCACTCTCAATTTCACCCATCTCATTCTTGACAATCATAAGTTGGGGCTTTGTCGTAGAGAGTATTGACAATTGGTTTTTGCTTCAACTAAGCTTTGGTAAATGTTTGATGATCAGGATCTAGTTTGATGACCAGGATCTTTGGATGTGTACCTTTGAGTAGCTAGACTTCTAGTTTACTTGATAATAAGGAATTGTTGGTACAACTCCGATTAAACCAAAAGACCAAGGGAAACATTTATTTTTATAATTATATTATCTTATATTAAAAATAATCTTCTTTTCTATATAAAAAGCGTGAATAGAGGATACTTATTTCTTATTCTCAAGTGTGAATAGAGGAGAAGTTTTAAGTTTTAGGTTATTTCTGTATATTAAAATTACAAAATTGCCCCAACTCTCTTAGGAACTTTTTTTGTTTAGTTTAAATAACACATTATACACGTAATCATTTGGACAAAATTAGAACTTACGTCTTCTTAATACTCACTTGAAGCATATATTATTGCATTATAAGTCAGTTATCTTTTTTGCAACCACTCTTGATTATTAATCAATGACTATTGAGTAGGGGCGGACGTAGGTCCGATAAGTCTGTTATTAAGTTATTTTAAAAATCGACTTTATTTTGGCAGTTTTAAAAAATACACAACTTTAACCGACCTATAACACCTAAAAAACCAACCTTCAAGCCGACCTACAATGTCGGTTTGTTTGAGAGAGGTTGATTTGGCGGTTTTAGACCTATAATTTTACTTAAAAATTATTATCATAATACAAAACCCTACAAACATTACTTTTTTTAAAGCTAAAGCATACAGATATGTTAACATCTGTTATAAGAATTACTATCTTTGCTCATATATAATGCTTGATAAATTTAAAGTTATCAATATGTGTCATATATGAATGATATCTCATTATTGACACTTAATGCTTAATACTTCACTACTCACTCACTTAAATTTAAAATCATGATTTCACACTCTAAATATTTGTTTAGGACTTTTACATTGTATATTTGTATAATATTAATGAATACTTCATTTTATTTATTTTTTATAACATTTATTATATAATATTTAAAAAATATATTAATATATAAAAGTATAGGTCATTTGAATTTTGTCGGTTTTTATTTTTGGCAGACCACAATTAAACTGACAAGTTCGATTTTGTAATATTTTAAATCTATTGGACCAATTAACCTCAAAAAAAAGAAAAATAGGCTCGATTTGAACCTGGACTCGAGTTAGTTAGTCGATTTTTGAAAAAAAAAAAAAAAAAGCCCTATATATAAAACTTGGATTCTTTAATATATAATTTATATATGTTTCTTTTTTAAATAAATGCTTATGTACCTATACATTTATTCCCACAATTTTCATTGACGAGCTCGATTTAGCTTCATTTAAGTATTAACAAGAAGTATATAAAAAGACAACTAACTTTTTATTTTATTTAAAAAAATTACTTTTTAACTTGGCCTCCTATAAGTTAAATCTTGGTTCTGATTATGCCTACTGCTCTTAAAATTAGAAGTGGTAATTCGTGTATGTAGGTTGGGTTTGGGTCGACCCGTATGTGATCCTACCCATTTAAGGTAAACCCAAACACGACCCATTTAATAAATGAGATAGGTTTTGAAATCCAAACACAACCTGCTTTTAGACGAATCAACTTGGTACAACTTATTTAACCCTTTTAACATACAAGTTATCAAAATCAATATGCTAACTATATAGGTTGGGTTGTTATCGGTGATTCAAAGACAAAAAATGAGGCTTTTGGTGGTCTCACTGGTTGATACTTGATATGTCGTAGGTCATTATTGAGAGAGAGCCTGAGAAAATCATAAAATGGGAGAAGTTTGAGGGTAAATACTATGGTATCAACTCATATGTCTAAATATATGCTTTGCAAAATTTAAATAAATAAATAAAGACTAACATAAATAATATTTACCAAGTCCATAAACGAGTTATGGGTTAACCCGAGTCAAGTCAACTTGTTCTACGCAGGTCAACCCATTTTGACCTAAACCTAATAAAACTAAATCCAAACCTCATCTAAGAGCCTCATGTTTGTGTCGGGTTCATGAATCGTATTAAAAATTACCACCCTTACCTAAAATAATTATTGTTATCTAATAAAGTAGAAAATTAATTAAATATTTGTTTTAAGAGACTTCCTCCAAACTCTACAAACATTTTCAATATCAAATTTTTACATTGTTTTTATAAAAGCAACCTAACAAGGTATATTTAAAGGCTTTATTTATTCTTTTAATTTTTAAAATAAATATTTTTGTATTAATAATAATTATTCTTCAACAATTAATATTATTATATTATGTACGATCCAACACTAATAGTTAAAGTAAAATGAATAAACTTAGGGCATGTTTGATAAAGATTTTGATTTATGATTTATGATTAAAAAATTAATTTTGTGATTTCTGATTCTTTTATAAAAATAATCACAAATGCCTTTAGTAACAATTTTTATTTAGTAATTTTCAAGGAAAAAATCAAAAATCACTTCCAAGTTGTTTGATAATGATTTTGATTTTTTTTCAAAAAACTTTAAAAATAAAGTAATTTTTTGGTTATTTTTTATAAATTTGAAGTTTTTAATTATTTTCTTCCAATACTTAATTATACAAAAATTATAAGTTTTGATTTATTATCTAGAAAAATGTTTGGTCAAAATAAAAAAAAAATTAGAAATCTAATTAAAAATTCTTTTTTTTTTTTAAGATTTATGAATCACTCCATATTTTAGTAGTGATTTCTTAAAAATGTAAAAATCAAAATCAGATATCGTTACCAAACATACTTGATTAAAAAATCACTTAAAAAAATAAAAAATTAGGAATCAAAATCGTTATCAAACAAAGCCTTAGTTTACGTATATAGTTGTATTCTTTTATTTTGTGTTTTAATATATGTATGTTAAATTATTGAATTACATGTTGATTTTATTTTTTATCAACATTAAAATGAGGGTGCACTTCCTTTAGTATAGATATGCAAACATAAAAAACAATTAGAAACTTAGATCACCGCAGAGTGTGATGGCACTTGGCCCTCTAATGTTTCACTAGTACAAAAATAGGTTTTAGTGACTATTTGAGACAGTTTTTTTTTTTTTTTTTTTTTGTGGTAACCATCCCATATGCGAACGTCCTAAAAAATAAGTCTTTTAGGGATGGTTATAAAAGTAAAATGCAACCGTCCCTAAAACATAAACATTCGTTACTAAAATCAATTTAAGACGATTAAACTCCTATTTTATTAACCATCCTAAATTTTATTTCAACAACCATCCTTAAAATAATTTTGGGATAGTTAATAACCATCACTAAATTTTTTTAAAAAAATTTTTTATATATTTTCAATATACTGTTATTTATCATTGAAATATAGACCTCTCATGTAAAATTTTGAAATTCTCAATAAATACATATATTCAAAATGAACAATAACAATATTATCATTTAAGTAACATTACCAATTAATCACTATAACATAATTAGTGATTAGTTACAAAATTATTAGAGTCATTCTTAATATATGTCTCTAATATCTACATGTAACTAAACTTAAAAATAGTTCATAGACCTAGTTAATTATTAAAAATTAGTAATTAATTAACAAAATTTGGTCTAATTATTACCCTAATGATTAAGTCACAATCTCAAGTTCTATTTATTCCGTTAATGATAAAGGTACATTATTCACGTCGACAAACATCAATATCATCTCTTATGTATATTTTTTTTCTTGCAAATTATATAAATAAATATATAATGTTCAAGTTTAAAAAAATTGCATAATATCGTTAAAGAATCCAAATATACATATGAACAATAAACATCAAAGTCATTATATATATATCCAAATACACATATTAACTAATTTACATGCATCCAAAAATTAACGTTGTTATTAATTCGATAAAAGATAACTATTATATTATGATTACTTTGGTATTAATGGTAATAACAACATGCTATAAGGTATTAAAAAATTTAAATATAAATTATATATTTAATACTTATCAAATCTTAATCATATCTCATTGGTTTGAATACAATGTTTCTCATATATCGTATAACATAAAATTTACACTCAATATCATTAGGTTGTATTGGGACTTATTAACAGATTATAACTAGTTTTTTTTAAAATTATTTAAAAGAGAAAAATATTGAAATTAATTAACATATTTTTAATAATACTTACTTTGATAAGTCAAATATTGAGAGATAGTTTAAATGAGTGCATAATAGTTGTGTACCATTGAGAGATAGCAATACAAGAATCATATATCTATATTTGAGTATATCATATATTTTAAGAAAATATATAATAAATGTAGTTTGAAAGTATTTTTTTTTAGCCAAATACTAATTATACAAATAGTGAATTATTATTAAGTCTAGCTACTCATATGAATGTACATTTCTAAGAATCTAATAATTCTTACAAAGAATTCAAAATTATTAAATAATATCACAAATTTTAACATTTAATATGCATAATTAAATTTAAATATATTATAAATTATTCTCTCTATCTAATAAAAAATTATAACTTATTTATTTTTATAAATATTAATCATTCATTAAATAATAGTATTAATTTATTCATTTAAATTAGAACTCCATATATTAAAAATTAAAGCAGGATGTGCAAAATATGAATAAAGGACTAGACAATGTGAGACTGCTGGAGTCAATTGCTTGGCTTATCTTATCCACTTTCAACAAAGGTAACGTGGCAACAGCTCAGAATATGCGGTGTACCTTATCATTTAAAAAATAAAAATATAAAGTAAAATTAGTCGACAATGACTTAAAAAATAAATAAATAAGCTTAAGAAAAATGCAAAAGGTAATAGCATTTCTGTTAATAAAGCATCATTCAATCCTCATTAATCCAATAACTAAATATTATAAAACAATGGCTGAAGATCTATCTATGAAATAGAAAAGAAAACCATGGGTATCTTCCTTCAATAATCAAATTTTAATTTTCTTAGTAAAGCTTCCTTCAAATTTTGTTCGAAACAAGACCATATAGATTATCTTTTTAGAGCTCCAGTTCTGGCTAATGTAAAAGTTGCAACTAAAGTCAATTATCCACCATTTAAAAAATAAAAAAGAAACCCTAATCTTTATTGTCTTCGACACCTAATATACTTGTACCAGCATCCTCAATTCTAATAGATCCAACATTTCCAATATTTACTCAATGCTTAAATTCAACAAATTCAATCTCCACAAGGACTAACTCCAACAATCGAATGAATCACAAACTAAATAACTTGCACAAATGAATGACTAATCCTTAGAACACATTCAATAATACAAATGAATAACAGCTTTTGGACCAAAAAAGAGTTACAGTATGCTTTAAGACTAGTGACAAACCTTTTATCCTAAACAATGTCATCTTGATTGAAACTAAATCAATTTAGATGTATGCACAAGTATATATAAACAGATTCATCACTCAGTTGTACTTCTACAAAAAACAGTCAAAATATCTGTTGTGCCTAAGATCGGATAATACTTCAAAAGCGATAGAATAATAATAACGAATACCTACAAAAATTAAAAAAAAAAAAATCAACAGAAATGGACACAAAGATTTAAGTGGTTCAGTAGTCAATATGACTACCTAATTTACTGCTGAGGCCGGCACCAAAAAATTATACTATACTTGTCAAAGAGGAGTACAATAAGATTTATCAATAGTTAATTTGCAAAATCACTCAAATACCTAAATACCTAATTACACCCAAATCAATCTCTCTTATAAGAGCAATAAATAAATATGTCTTGCCAATTTAGCAACAACAGATAAATTAAAAACAGTAACTATAAATCTATTACCAAATAAATCGAGAGAGATAAATGATATTCTTCATTGGGTTCTTCAAACAGATAAAAAAAAAAAAAAAAGTTGATCGTTGCTACAGGTTACCGCCTCTGTTCTCTTGCCAAATTGCCGCTGGCTTCTTTTTCTTGTTCTTCCTCTGCTGCCGCCTCTATCCTTTTTTTTTTTTGCTGCTCCTCTACTCTCTAATTGATAACAATGATATACATATATATAGGGGCGGCAATTTTTGACACGACACGAAACACGACACGAAAAACCCGACACGATTTCGCACGAAGTAAGTTTGGGTCAAAAACAGGTCAACCCGAAAATGACCCGAAAATAACGGGTCAACTTCGGGTTGACCCGTTCAACCTGTTTTTTTTTTTTTTTTTTTTTTTTTAAACAAATAAATTCAAATTTGGGATTAAATTTTGTTTGATTAGGGTTCTCATATCGCGTTCATTTTCCTTAGTAGCAAAAACACGAAGGTGTGATTAATCCAGAGGGCGAGAGAAAGGGCAAAGCTTGAGAATCAAATCTGAGGAGAAGTGAAAAGATAAAAATGGGAAGAGAGGTATCATCAGCTCAAAACCCCCAACAAGCAGATCCACAACAGCAATTGGCTTATACTGTGGAACAGCTTGTTGCTGTCAATCCCTACAATCTATAAGGCTCTTATGGCAATGCCCGCTCCAGATTTCAACCTTTATCTTTTCTTAATTCCAGAGAAAGTGCAAATGGAGGAGCACTTCAAGAATCTGATTTTTCTATCACACTATTTGGAGACAGGGAGTTTTCGTCAGTTTTGGGACGAAGCATCCAAAAGTCGTCATATAGTCGAAGCAGTCCCAGGTTTTGAGCAAGCAATACAAGCCTATGCCATTCATGTTCTTTCCTTGACCTACCAGAAGGTTCCTAGATCTGTGCTTGCCGAGGTATGCTTTAGTTACAGTTATTTGTTGTAATTTTCAGATTCTCTTTACTGCTTTCAAATATAACGGCATTCATCCTCCTAAGATATGGTTCAATGCTAGTTTCTACTTTCTAGTAGCTGTCTTCAGCACTTCGGGCCATTTTTATGAGCATCTAAAGAAGTACTGGTTCTTAATAATTTGAACAGACCACAACATTCTCATGAATTTCTTAACAGTTTTTTAACAGTGTTTGTCTCTCCTTCAGAGAGTTCTCACTTCACACACCAGGCTACAATTTTTTTTAACAGTTTTTGTCTCTCCTTCAATTTTTACCAGCAAGCGTCGACTACTTTATTTCAGGTACACATGACTATTTTTAAATTTAATCTTCTTCACTGATGTGAAATCTATATGCATGATCATTATGTTCCATTCACCACAGCGAAGTCTTAAATCCTCCTGGATATTTTTAATAGATATTTGCAATTTACTTAATTGAACCATAGGACTGTTTTGTTTTTAAATTGAAAATTGACAACTGACAATACATTTGGTGTCCTTATTTCTTGCAGTTTTCCAATGTGTTTTTGCTGCGTCCATGCCTTAAGATTTCGAATTTTTGACAACCTTTCAATTTGGAGTCACGTTTAGGCTTGTCAAAATTGATACTGTTAAACCCACCAAATTTGGTATTTGATTCTTGGATTAGCTGTTATTTTAATTGCTGAGAGTCATGAGGAAAATGGTTGAAGCTCTTCCACGCCGTTTTTCTTTCCATTTATGGCAACAACTACATTACACCTGAAAGTCATGTTCAGTTAATCAGTTTGGTTGCTTATGCATTCTTGTATATTTATACTTAGAGCTAAAATGACTTGGGATTATTATTTTCAGTTGATGGAGAACATCGAATTAACCAGCAGAGTATGTTATCTTTTGTAATGAATCCATATTTTGTAGCTAATGTTGCTACTGCAAATTACTGTTCTAGTAAGAGTAGCAATATAGAACCTAAGGAGTGGACTGAGGAGATTGAATATTTGGATGAATCAGGCAGCATTATTTACACTAGAAAAGGTGTGAGGTCTGTTGAAGCCTTTAACCTCTCATGCTTTTGACATTCAGGTCATGTTAAAATTCAGGTCATGTTTGGGTTCGGGTTATATAATTTGAAATTCAGTTTGTGTTCAGGTTCGTGTTTCGGGTTAACCCAAATACGAAATAAAATTCAGGTCGTGTTCGTGTTGTTCGTGTACGGGTTCGGGTTTGCAAAACATAACCTGATTACTATTCGGGTCGTGTTCGGGTTAAGCGTTTTCGTGTCGGGTTGAAAACGGGTTGACCCGAACACGACCCGAATGACACGAATTGCCGCCCCTACATATATATACACACACACGGTCAAAATAGGGTAATTAATCTTTTGGACCTAGCCCATTAATTGATTAATAAAGAATCTTGCGTTGTTGGGCCACAGATGCAATAATCTCCACCTTGGACCAAAATCACGTACCAAGTTTTCAAACGCCAAGCCTTCAATATCATCACCTAAAGATACCTCTCATTAGGCACCAAAATTACATTCCATTTATAGGTAAGAATGCTCCACCTTCTTTAAGGTTCTCAACAATAACTAATATGAATCAAGTCAAAGCAATGCTCGAACTTATCCCTTGGTATTGACTTTGTCAACATATCAGGTGCATTTTCTTTTCTATGAATCTTTGACAACTTGATCAACCCTTGATTCATCTATTCTCTAATCTTGTGATACCTCACACTAATGTGTTTAGTCCTCGCATGGAAAACTTCATTCTTGATTAAGTGAATAGCACTATGACAGTCACATAGAAGAGGTACAATCTCTTATTTGAAACTAAGTTGTTCTAACAAACCCATAAGTCATATGCCTTTTTTGCTGCCTCAGTCATAGCCATATATTTGGCCTCTGTCGTAGACAATACAGCTGTATCCTACAAGTTTGATTTCCAACTAATACAGCCACCACCAAAAGTAAAGACATAACATGTCATCGACCTTCTAGTATCAACATCACCGGCATAGTTAGAATCCACATAACCCATAGCAACACTAGACGCACTATTTTTATCAAACATGGTGCCACAATCACGTGTGCCTGTAAAATATTTGAAAATTCATTTAATAGCATTCCGATGCTCTTTATCTGGATTTTTCATGTACCTACTCACGACACTTACTACTTGAAAAATATCAGATCTAGTACAAATCATCAAATACATTAGACATCCAACTGCACTGGCATAAAGCACTTGAGCCATGTACTCCACTTCATACTCTGTACTAGGACATAGAATCGTGGACAATTTGAAATGTGCTGTAAGGGGTGTGCTCACTGGCTTAGCATTCAACATGCTAAACTTATGCAGGATCTTTTCCATGTAACCTTTTTGGGACAACCAAAGATGGACTGATCTTAATTCCAAGGATCCTTTTGGCAACACCAAGATCATTCATCTCAAATTCGCTCCTAAGCAAATTCTTTAAGTCATTGATATTTTCCTTACTTTGAGTGGCGATCAACATATCATCAACATATAAAGTAAGCAACACCAATGTTCTATCATCACCAATCTTAAAGTAAACACAACAATCATACTCACAACGACAATAACCATAAGAAACAATGAAGGAGTCAAACCGTTTATACCATTGGCGAGGTGATTGCTTCAACCCATACAATGACTTCTTCAATCTACAGACATAATCTTCTTTACCAGATTCAATGAACCCTTTTGGCTGTTGCATGTAAATCTCCTCATTCAAATCTCCATAGAGAAAGGCAGTTTTGACATCTAACTGCTCCAATTCTAGGTCATACAAATTGACCATGGTAAGAACAACTCTGATGGAAGTGTGCTTCACAACAGGTGAAAAGATCTCATTATACTCAACTCCTTCTTTTGGTGAGTATCCTTTTGCTACCAATCGACTCTTATACTGCTTTAGTTCTTTAATTCGATAAACCATTTGCAACCAATATCTCTCTTTCCCTTAAGCAGTGGAACCAACTCCCATGTCTTGTTCTTGTGTAATGACTTCGTCTCTTTGTTCATTGAAGCCTTCCACTTCTCACTGTCTTTTCTTCTTATAGCATCTTGGAAAGAAATAAGGTCATCACTACCAGTGAATAAAGCAAATGAAACTGTGTCATCTTCAAACCCAAGTCTCTGTGGTGCCCTATGAATGCGTGGCTTCCTATGAGTAGCAATGTTATACTGCTCTAATTACTGCTCTTCATCCTGAGCTTGTGGTTGCTCTTGATCCTGGACCTGTGGTTGCTGCTGAACCTCTCTAATGACGGGCTGATAAACCTTATCCTGTGAGTTTTAAAATATGAACTTCACCTCATTTGGAGCTTTACCCTTCTCACCAGAACTTTTTGACATAGCCTCTACCGTCACACTTTTCAGCATAGACTTCTCGTCAAAAATCACATCTCTGCTAAAAACCAACTTCTTAGCTTCTAGATCGTACAACTTGTAGCCTTTGACACCTTTCTGGTAGCCAAGAAAAATGTACTTCTTGGATTTGGCATCTAACTTTGACCTCTCGTCACTTTGTATATGAACAAAAGCAAGACAACCAAAACCTTTTAGTATAGAATAATCAACAAGTTTAGAATACCATACCTCCTCAGGAATTTTGAAATCGATGGAAGAATGAGGACTTCGATTGATGAGGAAAATCGTAGCGCTCACAGTCTTTGCCCAAAAATTCTTTGGCAAACCTGCTTGCAATCTCATACACCTTGCTTTCTCTACAATAGTTCTATTCATCCTCTTAGCAACTCCATTTTGCATAGGAGTCCTTCTCACTATATAATGTCAAATAATATCAACTTTCTTGCAGAACTCTCTAAATGCCTTGTGCTTGTACTCGGTATTGTTATTAGTTCTCAAAATCTTTATCTTTTTGCCAAATTGGTTCTCTACCTCTGCCTTCCATTCCTTAAAGATATCAAATACCTGAGTTTTACTTCTCATAAAATAAACCCAAATCTTTCTAGAGTAGTCATCGATGAAAGTAACATAATAATAAGCTCCACTTTGAGAATCAATAGTCACGGGTCCCCAAACATCAGAATAGACATAGTCCAAAATACCAGAACAAGAGTGAGTCGCTGCCTTAAACCTAACTCTTTTCTGCTTACCATAAATACAATGTTCATAGAAATCGAGCTTGTAGGTCTTCACACCTTTCAACAAGTTCCTCTTATGGAGTTCCAACATATTCTTCTCATCCAAGTGTTCAAGCCTCATATGCCAAAGCATAGTATCATCAAAAGTAGGATCTTTAGAAATTAAAGCAGCTCCACCTACAATAGTATTTCCAATCATCTTATAGAGATTGCCCAATTTCTTACCCTTAATTACTATAAAAGCTCTTTTAAACACCTTGAGCACTCCATCTTTTGCAGAATATGAATAGCCCATCTCATCTATCCCACCAAGAGAAACTAGATTCTTTTTCAGGTTAGGGATATGTCTTACACCTGTCAATGTTCTCACAATACCATCAAACACCCTAACCTTAATGATTCCTATCCCAACAACTTCACATTTTGCATTGTTGCCTATATACACACAATTACCACTCTTGGGAGTATAAGTATCAAACAATTTCTATATGGGCACCTATGATAGGAACAACCAAAATCAAGAATCCAAGAATTAGCAAATGAATCAATACTTGATGAGACATATAGCAAATCATCATCTTTATTTTCACTTTTATCCTCTACAATACTAGCTGAATTAGTGAGTTGTGTCTAGTTTTCTCTATCCTCCAGATCCTTGGCATTAATTTAGCAATATTTTTGAACGTGACCCTTTTTATGACAATAATGACACTCATGTCTTTATTAAATTGTCTAGGTCTTGAGCTTGATCTTTCTCTGCCTTTATCATAATTTATGTCTTTAGACTTGCTTCTTCCACGCCTATAGTTGCGATTATTACCAGTGACAACGAGACCATCTGCTTGTGATTGCTCACCATCAACTTTCTTCTTCTTGTGGTAAGACAACAAAGCTTTCTTCACACTCTTAAAAACAATAATCTATTTTTCATACAATAAAGTGGTAATAAAATAATCATAAGATAATGACAGAGAACACAATAACAACATACTTTTATCTTCATCATCAAATGTTACCCCCAACTGAGCAAATTCAGAAATCAACCTATTGAAGGTATTCATATGCGTCAACAAATTTGTATTCTCAAACATACGAAAAGTATACAACTCTTTCTTCAAAAATAATTTATTTGTCATATTTTTAGCCATATAAAGTTGCTCTAAAATTTTTCATAAATCATAAGCAGTTTTCTGATCAAAAACATTATGAACTATCTCATATGAGAGTCCTTAACGAATTACACTTGCTACCTTTTGATCAAGCTCATCCCATACTTCATCTTTCATATATTGGGCTTTTTATCTTTGCCTTGTAATGGCTTTACAACTCCCTGTTGAATCAATCATCTTTCATACGCATCTGCCATAGCGAAAAATCATTATCTCTATTAAATCTTTCAACTTTTATGGATGACTTTGTGCTCGTCATCTTTTTAACCTAGCTCTGATATCACTTGTTGTGCCCAAAATCAAATAATAATTCGAAAGCGACAAAATAATTATATCGAGCATCCACAAAAATTATAAGATAAATAATCAACTGAAAAGAATACAAAGATTTAAGTAGTTCAGTAGTCAATGTGACTACCTAATCTACTGCTGAGGCTGGCACCAAAAAATTTCACTATACTTGTCAAAGAAGAGTACAATAAGATTTGCCAAAAGTTAATTGGCCAAATCACTCAAATACCCAATTACACCCAAATCAATCTCTCTCACAAAATTAATAAATAAATTTGTCTTGCCAATTTAGCAACAACAGATAAATTAAAAATAGTAACTATAAATATATTACCAAATAAATGGAGAGAGCTAAATGATATTCTTCACTGGGTTCTTCAAACAGATCAAGAAAAAGGAAGTTGATCGTTGCTGTAGGTTACCGCCTCTATTCTCTTGCCAAATTATCGCTGACTTCTTTTTCTTGTTCTTCCTCTACTGTCGCCTCTATCCTTTTTTTTTTTATTCTGCTGCTACTCTACTCTCTAATTGATAACAAATATATATATGTGTGAGAGAGAGAGAGAGAGAGAGGCCAAAATAGGGTAATTAACCTTTTGAGCCTAGCCCATTAATTGATTAATAAAGAATTTTGCGTTGTTGGGCCACAAACGCAACAATATCAAACTTACAACAAAACCCAATTGCAATCAAGCAGCTTTGGTGCCTCAATTGAAGCTGGAGTCAAATTAGCTGCCTCCAACTGGATCACCAATCTCAAAACCTTAGATCTCACTTCCACCCCTACTTGAAACCCCAACTCTATTCCATACACAATGTCCACCAAACTCCTTTTTAGCTCACTAAGCCTTTCATCCAAAGACTTCCTAGTCTCAATTCCAACATTAGTTGGACTCCCATTTCCAATTTTGACATATCCATCTTCTTCCCATTTGTCCTCGTCCTTTGGGGGATCTGATTCAGAGAGTTTCCTCAGTGAGGACTCAGGCTCCAGTTTGGCCTCCTCATTTCACTCATCAATGACCCTCGCTTGATCTCTAACAGCTTTCTAAATGCTTTCGAAGGGACCAGCGCCAAAAGCAAGGTCGATGTCATTGCTTTATGTGCTTTACATTCACATTCACTAGGAGGGGCGTAGCTGTCGAGGAAGAGAGTGGAGGCTGTTGCATAGTTGCTGGATTGTTTTGTGCTTTGGAAAGACTTTTAGGGACGAAAAAGGTGGCACTTTTAGTTAATCGTCCCAAAAAGTTTTTTTTGATAAATCAACACCTAACCGTCCTAAAAACACTAATTTAGGGACGGTTGATCGAATTTTTTTCAATTTGCAACCATCCTAGAATCTCATTATTGTTGTAGTGTTAAGTCAGTTTGAGTAATAGTGATAAAGGTAGGAAACCTAAGCTTCGACTCTGTGATGATATGAAAAAGAAGTGGAGACAGAAAAAAATATAGAAGTTATGTGTATTATTCATTATATCTGATCTCTTATATGTGTGTGAATGTGTACAGTGTGTGTATATATAGGAGATAAAGATACATTTATTGGCGATTACTTATCTGAGGAGATAAACTTATCCTTACATTGGGATATATCTCTTTGTAATTATCTTGATGGTCGCTTGTTCAACAATTTGACTTATCCGCTTACTCAAAGCTCATTGGGCTGGGCCGCTGGCTATATTGTTGAATAGGACCAATGGACACACAGCGCGTGTTATTCTATGTCCAACATTAAATATAGAAAAATATTATATACTCTAGGTATTGTTAGTTATTTGTATTTTTGTTGGCATTTCTGTATGAAAAATACAAATTTTTTTTTTATTTTAATTAATATTTTATCTTCTTCTGTATATTACTGAATTGAGTTTGCATGCTAAGTTGTAATTTTACTTACATTCTCGACGAGGGGTTAGTGACGCAACGGCAAAAGAGTCAACGTGGTTGACAACTTTTACCCTCGCCATGACGGCTTTTATCCTAGCCGATATGTTTAGTGAGGGTTTGCTAATAGCTCCCTGGACATTTAGCAAAAGATTAAATTTACTGGAAGCTCAAAGATTTTCTATAAATATTCCCATAAATTCAATTTTTTTGTTAGTAAAAAAAATATTGGAAAACTTTGTCCGTTATCATTGGTTTTCACTATATTGATTGTATATAATTATATCACACTAAGTGATAATAAGGCTCTGAAGGAGCCAAATTTAGACAACGAGTCACAGTTGTTGTGTAAGTAGCAAACGATGATAGCTTAAGTGCAATTGAATGGCTCCAACTAATAAATATTAACATATATTTTTAAGTTTTAAAACTATTAATTTACTTATACATAAATTATTTGTTGTCAAATAATTACCTTAAATAACTCGTAATGTTACCATTAAGGAATATTATTAAAGTAAAATTTATAATATTATATTATGTATGTATGTATGCTTTTCTATTGAATTATTACTATCATCAGATTATTTAAATATGTACTAATATTAATATATGATTTTTGTTCGAAAAGCATTTTTTTATTTTTAAGGCTTTCTCTTTATTGCATGCTGTTGATTATCTGAGAAATAAACTGTTAATTCACTGTCTATTTTTTGTTTATGCTTTTGTGTTTTACTTTTTTAACTCCTGCGGTGTACGTAACACCGTATCTCAGACTCACACACTCTGTTTCCATAAAATTAATTACACCAATGAGTAGATCTGATCTGAGGTCTGTGTTTTGAATTAGTTACTTGTTGCTTAATTTTATAGTCTTAATTAATTTGTTCTAAATAGGTGGTCAAAAGAATTGGGACCAAGTGAAATGGGATTTGGCAGAGAGAAAACAACCTTTTTGTTATTTTGGTAATGCTGCCAGCTCCTCTCTGCCTCTTGATTCCGATGTAAGAATGATAATTGCAAAAAAATGGACTACTAATTACAGTTGCTGATGATTTCTTTGACATTAAAGGATCTCAAATTGAGTTGAATACCCTCAATGATGCAATTAAAAGGTGCCCTGGTCCTTTTAATTTCATCTCATATAAGATAATTTATTGGTTTATTTATTTTTTACAAAACTTGTTCCAAAAAGTAATTTGTGAAGTTTAAACAACAGATGGGGTTGCTAAGGGATTGGGTGGTCATGGTATCTGAAATTTCAAAGAATTTTCTACTGCTTCATTTGAGAAAGAACACAAATGCAAACATGGGGAAGAGTCAATTGCTTATGTGAGAGACATACTCAACAAGAAGCAGCAAGAGTTAATTGGGCATGCTATAACGAATGGCTCTTATGATTTTTCAAAACCATGTAAATTACTTCATTTATCTTGTTTGAAAGTGTTTCAAATTTTAAACAATGCTTCGAATCGATTTGATTCCGAAACAGATCTGCATGGTAACATTAGCAAAGCAATCTATATTTCCTTTATAAGTCCAATCCCCAAAATAGTCATTATTGCCTCTTCCTTCAGTATCAAGTGTAAGGTTTATTTTGTATTGGCAATTTTCGTGGACAAAATGTTTGATTGTAATCTAGAGTAAGAGTTCACTGTTTAATTAGACGATACATGATGATGGAGTCACCAAGTTTGCAATGCCCATATGACAGGTAAAATATTCTATCATGCATACATCTTCACACAATTGTGCACTACACTTAGTATGGATCGTAACGAAAAATAAATTGTGCTCATGTTGGTCGATCAATCGAGTGTATAGTTCGATCGATCGAGTTATAGATCGATCGAGCGTGAAACGACTTCGATCTAGGTGCTCTCGGGTTGAACTAGATCGATCAAGAAAATTGATCGATCGATCGAGTCATGTGTTGATCGATCGATCGATCGAATGAGGTCTTAGATCGATCGAGGCATGTGCGATCGATCGAATGAGGTCTTAGATCGATCGAGGCATGTGCGATCGATCGAGTATAGACCGACTTCAATCTAACTGCTCTCGGGTTTGAAATTGCATGGTTAAATCGATCGAAGTTTTTGGATCGATCGATCGAGGCTTTGGATCGATCGATCGAGATTTGGTTAGATCGATCGAGTCTCTTTTTCAGTTCTTCTACAACTCTTTTTAATTTGACTCATATGTTACTTTTACCAATTTGACTCATTTAATATAAAATGCAAAATCCTTATATGAGTAAAATTGTTGTGAAAGTTGGAATCCTTGTATGAGTAGAATTCTTGTGTAAGCAAAATCCTGATATGAATAGAATCATTGTATGAGTAGAATTCTTTTGAGAACTAAATCCTGAAATGAGTAGAGTTGTAGTCCATTGCAAATCCTCTTTCAAGTTAAATTGGACTCTATATAAGTAATGCTTGTTTGTGCATAATAATTAACCACACATAAACTAATATTTTTGATATATGATTTGAGCTTCTAAGAAAAACATTTTTCTCTTCATCTTTAAGCTTAGGCACTTTCTTGGTTTTAATTGTTCAAACATATTGTGTGGTTATGTTTGAATAATTCACGTGCTTAATTGTCTTTCATGATATTTAGAATTGCATGATAGTTCTACAGTTTACTAGCTGGTTTATTTTTACATCATATGCTGTTGAATCTACTAGTTAGGATTTTTCATTGTTTGAATCCGCTCTAGGACACACTTTACACTTGTGCTATTTGTGCTAACGTTTCAGGTGACGTGCTTGGTTTTTCGTGTGACTCGAAATTACTGAAGTTGACTGGTTCGATTGATCTTGTGGGACTCAAGTAGATCGGAACATTGGTTCGGATCCAGACACCTAGCTTGTGGAGGCTATGAAAGGAGCGGCGACTCGTAAGTAAATTACAGAAAGGGGATCTATCTATGAAGGGTAGTTCTAGGACCTATGGTTGTAATTGAACATTGATTTTCATGTGGATAGTTAGGTGGTCCGGTGGACCGGTGGTTTTCCTCTTAGGTCATTGGAGTGGCCTAGGTTGTTTCCACCTAAAAATATCGTGTGTTATTTTTTATTCCGCATTTTATCTTTACACGCGATTGTATGTCTGGCCGTTGTGATTAGGTTACATAATTAATAT
The DNA here is from genome assembly GCA_029378325.1 of Elaeagnus macrophylla. Classification (NCBI taxonomy): domain Eukaryota; kingdom Viridiplantae; phylum Streptophyta; class Magnoliopsida; order Rosales; family Elaeagnaceae; genus Elaeagnus; species Elaeagnus macrophylla. Next base: position 32,481,980 of record CM055640.1, on the reverse strand, counting down.
TTGTTAAAATTGAAAATAACCTATTCACCCCCCTCTAGGTATATTTGATCCGTAATTAAAAACTTTCATAAAGAACTAAAAGCCATAAAATAACAAGCTACAAGCACTTTGGTTGGCCAACCAAATGTTATGTCCATAGAAGCTTATTTGTAAACTAGCTTTCTATGACTACTTTATCATCAAATTGGTATTGGAAAATCACATTTCCACTAAAATCAAATTTTTGTTTTTAGTTTTAGTGATATGCTTCTAATAAATAGCTTAGAAGAGCTTGTTAGTTGGTTGAACCAAGTTCGAGTGGTTTATAAAAAAGCTGAGTTGCATGTTTTTGTCAAGTGAGAGCAATTTCAGCATTATATTAAATACAAGAACTCTCAAATATTATCTTTATTGTCTCTCTTAATTTTTTTGTGTTACAACAAGCTACTAGGACCAAAATCTTTTGGAGTTCTTTAACTGATATGCAACCCTTTATCCCCTCTTAAGCTACTCGAGAGGAAGGTGGAGTTTTGCCGTTGAGAAATGACGCGAAAAAAGCGAGGGAATTTTCTGGTTTGAAACTAGGAACTGCATGACCAGCCCCTCTAAAGGTTGCAAAAGTAAGCCCCTCATATTCTTGATACCAACCACTTACCTGATCCATACAATGCCACATCAGTATTAGTTAGAAATAACACCAGTAGAGAAAGAAAAAATGAAAATGGCTGCAGTTTCAATTTTGATTTGATGACTCTTTCAACTATTACCTGCTTCTGATGGTACCAAGGCCTCCATGCCTTTGTAATTGGAAGACCAAGAGAACCCAAGCTGTATCTTGTGGACAACACTGGAACTCTTCCATCTGTATCCCCACTGAAAACCCACAAAGGAAAACACTAAGATATTTATAAATACACTAAGGGTCTATTTGTTTTTGTTTCTTTGATCCTATAAAAGCGCTTAAAGCACTTCAACACCAAACATGAAACATTTTATCAGAAATTCTGTCAGGCTCAGAAAGAACATTTTGTGATATTAGTCCTGAAACTGTTCTCTTTTTTTTTTAACTGCTTTTGTTTGAAACAACTTTTAACAGAATCACAAGAAAACAGCCCTAAATATGTTGAATTGATACAATTTAAGAATTGAAGAGTTTACCTGTACACCCATATTCTAAGCCCTGCTGCAATGAGTTTCTTGTATATAGGAAGAACTGATGATTTAGAATCTGACCATTCATCGAATATTTTTGAACTGCAGAAAATTTAAATATAATTTTGTTAATAAGTTGGAGATTGGCTCAAAAATCTTTCACATCAATATATTACAACAAAAAATGAAAATAATAGTCTCTGAGCCATGATTGATTACTTGCAGATGCTCCAGTTCTTTATCTCAAGACCGTTACTGACATGAAGGGCCTTTTGGACATCTGGTCTATTGTAAAAGGATTGGGCATATTTATCAAGGCATGGATCATAACCACCCATTATTCTTGGCATCTGATAAGTCATAACCCATGATGTTCATGTTTAGAAAATATTTACTTTTCAACAAGAAAGCTAAATAAATTAGTTTTTGAATTATCACACACCATTTTGGATGATCGTTTCATCACAACTTGTGTGGTATCAACAATTGAGCTTGCTGTATCACCAATGCACACAGAGGTGTAAAGGCTATAAATGTCAATCTCCTTATATTGTTTGAGAACTTCATTCACAGCTTCATTACAAACATTGTTACTCCAAGTATCATTACTATCAAAATCACAGCTTTCTTTGATAGTTTTGTGGGTTTCATCTGAAACCACTGCATGACTCCATGCGTAATCCACCAAACCTCTCCAGTCCTCGGCATCAGATGTTTCAGGATTACCCAACTGTAACAAATATTTATCAGAACATAATAACATAACAAATATTGATAATTTCCATATATACTCATTTTCCAACTAAAACATTACTTTCTTTTTTTTCTTTCACATATGTCCACTTTTTGCCCGGTTGTATAAAAACTAAAATACCATAGCTGTACAACTGTATAACTAATGCAATTAAAGCTATACAGCTAGGTACAAAGTGGGAAAATGTGGAAAATTTCACGACGTTGCTAGAATGCGAGTAGAAGTCAATCATACAAAATAAAATGTATATGTACCAGGATACCCTTGAGATCAATATGAAGAGAAGGATTTTTGTTTCTATCATTGATGAGATCAGCTAACTCTGGGACATATTTACCTGTAAGCATCCATAGAACCCAAACAAAAAAAAGTTAATTGGAATAGATTGATAAGAATTCAATTGCAGAAAAATACCTTAAATACCTGCATAACTCTCCCCAGCAATGTAGAAAGTTCGATTTCTATATGATGGGAACTTGAGAAACCAGTTGTGTAGAAAAGTATAAGCATCATTTGCTGATACACAAGCAATGAATAGAACACAAAATAGGAGTTATAGGTCAGATTGGTAAACCTATAAAGTAAATAGTATCTTAATTAGAAATTTGTATAATTCTATACATGCCCATTAGATCATTTGTGAGGAACAATAATAACTATCTGCATAAGACTGACCTGTGAATTCATCTCCCAGATTTTCATAGTCAGTAGTTGTGTTTGAGTAAGAAAAGCCTACCCCAATAGGAGATTCCAAGAATAACATGTTGGCCTCTGTATCATGATAGAGACATCAAAATAGTTACAATAAAGAAAACTCTGTAGATATTGACTAATTTGACTAACAAAAGCTATTCACAATTGACTAATTTGATTAAACCCATACCTTTGTTCCATGAAAAGGGATTAAATTTGATCCCATTTCCATTAGTGTCCACCAAAAATGGACCAATCTCTTGTGTTGCTCCATATCCCACAGAAGAGCACCCAGGACCTGAAATATAAAGTGTCTTTTGTCACCTTAGCAGAGAACACTCAACAATTGTTCCATCTTATGTTATTCAATATTCTATATTTTGTGGATGATTTGGAAAGGTGTAAAAATGAACTCCATCGTGATTTAAAAAAGAAACCAAATAACCATTACTTGCCCTTATAGACCTTCAATAAGTTGTTTAGAAGAGTTCAGAAACTGTCCAAAGATAAGGCCACCTATATTAAGATATTGAAAAAGTAGTGCTAGCTTTCTCTTCTGCACTAATAATATATTAATAGCATATCTAATGTACATAACATAGTTTATGTATTTTATCGAAAGAATAGTGATGTAAGAGAATATGCCTGGTCTCAAAACAAGTGAAAGCAGATTACATCCTTTTACCCACTAAAATCATTTTATTAAGAATAAGAAAAATGTTTTATTGCATAGTACAAGTTTTAAATTAATTTCAATTTATTATTTCAAGCTTTTTTCCTATTATTTTGACATTTTATGTTATCATTTCTATATAAGCAGGTCCTTTTGCTTGATATTGACGTTAAATCTTGAACATGACAATCTCGTAACATTTAAATAATATAGAATTGAAATACATAAAATAATAAATTGATTATTAAAAAAAAAGAGTTTAAAGTAATAAATTGAGAGTAAATCAAAACTTTAACTAGGAAATATAATGTTTCCCCTTAAGAATTAAGACACGTAAGAACATAAATGCATTTCGTATAAACTTCCTTAATTGTGTTTTATACATAAAAACCCATGTTGAGGCATTTAGAACAACAAGGATGTAGCAGGAGACTGTGGTTTAATAGATGAAGGGAAGGGAACAAAAAAAATTAACTATTTCATATGGGTTTTATGATTTTAAACACATGCATGATTACCTCCATTGAGCCACAAGACCAATGGTTTTTCTTGGGGGTGAGAAACAGCCTCATAAAACCAGTAAAAAAGAGACCTTTCATTTGTTTTATTTACAGTTACATAACCAGCATAGTGCCTGAAGTCTACTTCAGGTTGACCTGGCAAGTTAGTAACAAGATCCTCAATATTCTCCACAAGTTTTGAATTGTCAGTAGTAGACCATTTCCAATATCTAGAGCCTAAAACAGGCTCCACAAATTGCAATAGTGCTATAAGAACCAAAGTGAAAGCAGTCACCTTTGAAACCAAATCCATAATGAAAGTAGAAAATACTAGATAAGAGACAATTTCAAGATGAATCATTGAATGACCCACCTGTCTATTTATACTCATCGGGTTAATAATGCATTCAATAAGTCACATGAAAGATGTATTAAAAAAACTATATAATTATACATTAGAAGATTCCAACGTGGCAATGTGATTTGTATCAGGTTGGCAATATAGGGAAATAGTGTGCCTTCTGACATGGATTTATGCAACTTCTAGACTGTTCTTGCATGAGCATAGGATTGTCAGTGCGCTAGTGGTATCCCCATTTTATTATGTGGGTTGTTGAATCAGTGTAGATGAGTATTCACTTTTGGTGTTTTTCTTTATGACCTTTGGTTGCCTATGTAAGGACCAATTTGGAACTTCTTCTCATTTGAGCTTAATGTTCATTCAAATGAGCCAAACGCATTGAAAAATTTTATAAAAAGTGCTTTAAAAATTGGGAAGCGTTATTGATGCTTTTTAGAAGAAGTAAATAATGCTCGAGGCTCGAAGAAGTTGTTTGAAATGAAATAGTTTAGTTTAAAATGATATTAAAATAAGTGTAAATTCTAAGTTAAGGATCAAATATATTTGGAGGGAGATGAATAGGTTATTTTTAATTTTATCATACTTTTAATTATGTGACCTAAACACAACGGCCAAACAAGCAATCGCGTGTAAAAATAAAGTACAAAATTAAAGAATAACACACGAAATTTTTAAATGAAAACAACATAGGCAAAAAAATGACCTAAGAAAAAAACTACTGGTCCACCGGATCACCTACCTAACCACCTAACTATACACTATGAATATTTAATGTTCAAGTACAAAGCCAAGTCTTAGACTACCCTTACAGTGATAAAGCCCCCAATGTAACTTTACTTACAAGTTCCTGCTCTATCTTCATAATCTCCACAAGGTTGGTGCGAACAGATCTGAACTGACGTTTTGGTAAACTAGAGTCACACGAAATACCGAACACATCAACCTTTACACCTAAAAAGTTAGTACAAATAACAAAAGTGTAAGGTGTGTCCTAGAACGGATTTAACAAAGAATAATCCTAACTAGAACATTCAAAGCATATATCAAATAAATTAAATCTCTAGCAAATCTTAGAACAAATAATTAAGCACATGTTCAATTAAAATAGCTTCTTCAAATATTAATGATAAATCAAGAAAGAACCTAAGCAAAAAAAACCTATATGAACATAAATATATAAAATAAATAGACTTAGACCTAGAGAAGCATGATCATACAAAATCAGGCATTTATTAACATAGATGAGAATATTAAACTAAGTCTAAGAACATAAATCAGAAAATCAACAAGAATATTTGAGTCAAAGCCTAGGCACGTATATATATACAAACAAGAATACGTCGTATCATTTTATGAAAATCTAAGCATGAATACATCACTTGATGATGTGTCAAAATATCATTGACAATTAGGAGCTGACTATGATTAAAAACGCATGAAAAAAACCTAGTTTCTGTCGACGGAATCGATCTATCCTTGAGGTGGATCGATCCAACAATGAAAAATTTAAGCCAACGAGGCTTGGGATAGATCCAACTAAGTCTTGGATCGATCTATCCCAAAATACAGTTATGCCTATGTATAGGGGATTGATTCATCTCTCCAGACCCACTATTTTTAAAGAGTATATACTTAAAAGAGATCGAATTGGGATAGTTTTGGGATCAGTTCATATATAGAAGGGATCGATCCGTCTCTTAGGGGAATGGATCTCGCTTCTTTAAAATGCATATAAATTTTTATCTACATATCATAATTACTTCAAACGAAAACCTATGTAAAATGCATGTGAAGGGGATCATTTTATCTTAAAATAGAGAGCTTTTGAGGCTTTGACAAATATGCAACTTGAAAATACTTGAATCAAACAAGAACGATGACAAGTCATTCTTAAAGTTTAAACATTACATAAATTGTATTTGTCTATGAAATTGCCAACTACTTACGTACTTCTTATTAAGTATTTAAGTGTTTATAATAAAAATTTAGAAATATTTTGAGTAGTATTTTAGAAATTATTTTAAAAGGAGAATATGCATTCAAAATTATTTCTCTTAAAAATAAGCATTTTTTATTTTTCTTAAAAATGTTAATAATATTTTTCAAAATTTTACAAGCAATTCTAAATGAGTTGATCTTACTTTTATAAAAATAATTTTAAATGCATGCATTATTCGAAAAATAATTAGCATACCATTACTCAAGACTTGAACTAACAAATTCATGTCAAGTAACTGAATGCTCTCTTGAAATCATTTTAAACAAACAACTTCCCTCAAAACCACTTATAGTTTGAGTACAACAAAACGAACCCTAACATACAAACAACCAAGTTTTTTACTTACCTTTTGAACAATAATTTAGATGCAGTAGTGGAAATTAAGAAAGTATTGAGGAAGTATATATCTTCTGTTAGTTTAGCTTAAAGCTGGTCTCTAAACATTCAGGAATGACTTTGGGCTCCTAATAAATGAGGCAAAAGCAAACACAAATCAAGGATAAGGAATTCTTCTTTATTCCAGGAGTAACACATTGGCCGTGGTGATTTAAAATTTACTATAAAAAGTAAAAAGCAAATAAGTATCAATTTTCAAGATTTTTTATTTCTTCCATCAAATCAACTTTCAAGATAATGATCGTACACATCACACATATGATTGATTTACATAGTGTAACATCAGTTTTAATATTGGCAAGAGATCAGAAAATCATGACACGTACAGGCCACCAAGAAGAGAAAAGAGAATAAAATTTTAAGATATAACAAAAGACATAAATATGTACTATGTTTATCTGATACACAAATGGCATCCAATGTTTTCCCTTTTCCTTTTTTATAGTAAAAAAAAATTAAAGAAATAATATATAAATTAAATTGTGATAAATATTAAGTAATATATATTTAATATAAAATTAAGAATATAAAATAAAAAAGTGATGTAAGTTTTTTACTATCAAGAGGCAAATAAAATTATGTGTTGTGAAATATACATAATAAAAAGTTTTTTTTTTTTTTTTTTTTAAATAATATTGGTGAGTTAACGTTGAAATTAAGGACAATTGATATCTCAATTTGTCTCAATTAGAATTTTTTTTTTTTTTTTTTTTTTACCATTTGATGTATACACTGACGAAAATTCAACTATAAGACCAGTATCATACTGACTTCGTTGAAAAAATCTGGTTGATATATATCAGAAGAGACAAAGAGAGATCATTGGCAAGAAAAAAAAACAAAAAGGGTCCAATGAAGAAGAGAGAGATCTAACTGCATGTGTTTTACTTGGTCAAAAAGATAATCTTCACATTATCGATTAGATTATACTACCTAATTTTATTCTTATATTTTATTAATATTTCAACTGTTGATATTTATAAAGAAGTAGATTCTAAGCCTTTGTTAGGCATTTACGCAAACACATAATGAATATATCAGACTATATAGCTCTATTCTGAACCTTTATGTAATATCAAAGAAGAGCTACCCAACCCCCTAGCTATTACATTATCCAGTTAACAATATTAATTTAAGGAGAAAAAAAATGGTATATTAATTGGATATATGTATGTGAAAACAAATTAATGGCTACCTTGGAATTTAAATTCATGATGACCTGAATCATTACACTAAACAACTGCAAACCAGAATAACCTCCCTAATTCACAACACTATGTAGTTTAAACTACAATCTAGACATGTAAAGTTGTGAAATGCAAGTGTGGCATGCACTATGCAGAGCGGACCCATAAATTTTTTTTTTTTTTTTTTTTTTAGAGGGGTTAACGTTAGTACATGTACCATTATTTTTGTGCTTAAACTTAAGAATATGATAATTTTTCTTAAATCTTGTATTAATTTTAAATTTAATAGTTGATTAATTTAAATGGCATATTCATATGCTAGGTTGGAAAAAATAAGAAATTTAAGACAATAAAAACATATTTGTTTCACGGAAAAGTGAAAAGTTTGTGTCGTATTTCACTTTTTTTCTTTTTGAAGAACTTAAAAGCCTCAAAGTTTGAATTCTTTTCTTCTAGATCAATATTGTATGTTTTCTTTATAAGTATGATCTAAAATAAAGATGTTTGATTGGTTGAATATAAAAATAATAAATATTATAATTGTAATTGTAATAAAATTAGATAGAAAAAAATAGTATTATTATTACGATGTTTGTTTAAGCAATGTAATCAAAATAAATAATAATATTAAATTGAAGATTATAAAATTATAAATGAAGTAAAATTAAAAAATAAGTTTTTTTATTACTAAAAGAGATAGAATGAATAAAAAAATCATAAATGATTATACAAATTATGAGAAAAATATAGAGATTGAAGGCGTAATAAAAATTACAAAAAGCTGCGTGCGTAATAAGGATTATTGCAACTGTAATCCTTTTACATTCTATTATAGATTACAGTCAAATCAAATACAGTAATATTCTGAATCAATTTTATTACAATTACGATTATTATTAACCAAACATGTCCGTAATAAATATACTAGGCTGGAAAACATAAGAAATTTAAGACAATAAAAACATATTTATTTCATGGAAAAGTGAAAAGTTCGTGTCGTATTTCACTTGTTTTTTATGAAGAAATTAAAGCATCAAAGTTTGAATTCTTTTCTTCTAGAACAATATTGTATGTTTTCTTTATAAGTACGATATAAAATAAACATATAATGAATATTTATAGTGAGAAACAGATTGAATGGCTAATTTACTATCTAATTTTTATAACATGACCGAGTTACTTCTCAAAAATTTGATTAATTTAGTACTTTATCTTCTCCAATTTAACTAATTTGGTATTTTAATTTCTTCAATTTGACCCCATTTGAGATCATAAATTATTCAATTTGAATAATCTAAATATTTTAAGGAATATAAATTTGTCATATTAAAAAAATAGGATCTCAAATTAGAGAATTTAAGTTGATACCAAAAAAAAAAAAAAAATACTAAGTAGGTAAATTAGTACTTAAATAATAATTTGATCAAATCACAAAAAATAGTGTATTATTTAATTTTAATTAACAAATATTATTTTATAAATATGATATTGGTACTACTCAAAAACAGAAAAAATCAAAATTTTTGACGTTACTATAGTTCCACCGCATGTGAATACACATGTATGCATGGGTATGTAAAAATTATACATTGGTGTGTAAGTGGAAAATTTTGTTAACACTGCCACATACTGTGCAATATAGATAATTCAAAGTCTCAAACTAGGTTATAACTGGAGACTACTTTTGTGAGTTTGCCATAAAATTAAATAATCTACTGTTTCAAAGTCATAGCTAGAACAAATACAATGAATGTGGGTACACGTGCATTTACATATAGATAGATCATGTCGATGAAATAGAAAGGGAAAAACCAGGTCCACTAAGTGTGGCAATATTAATAATGGTCAATGATCGAACACGTCGCAAATTCAATAAAGAACATATTTTGGTATTATATATATACGAAAAAATGATAGCTAGTGCCCCTAAGCTAGTCTAAAGTTTTAAGTATTAGAAAAAGATGTAACTCTTGGCCTACTCTTGAGAATATGATCATTACAAAGAAGAACTTTGAAGTTTTGTTGCTAAACTCGTGCGCAGTGACTCTTCGTGTTTCTAATTTAATATGATCATTACAAAGAAGAACTTTGAAGTTTTGTTGCTAAACTCGTGCGCAGTGACTCTTCGTGTTTCTAATTTAGTTGGATAATTATGAAAAAACAATTCAATTTTTTTTTTGTTAATAGAGAAAATTCTTTTGGGGGTGGGATGGGGAATGATATTCTCTGCACCATGAAATCCCTAAATTTAAATTCTTTACTATTTTATATAATTTTTATCTATTTTATTTAAAAAATTAATACAATATTATAATTAAAAATATATTTTATTTTTATTTTTATTTTTTAATGATCATAAAAATAAATAATTTAATTATATCTATAATTTATACATTATTTATTAAAATATATTTTATTTTTATTTTATAATTATACATATATTATTCTTTAGTAAAAAATCCAACTCCCACAAATTTTCCAAAATTTTGAGAAAAAAATATCAGATTTGCTCACGTAAACCATTAGCGTATTGGATGAGTACATTAACGACATATTTGTTACACTATATTAAATTTTTTGATTGTATAATTTATATACAATCATGTATTTTGTTATGAAATCAAACCGTATCATACAGTATAAAAATAGTACGATTATATAGAATTTTTGTACAAAAGAATATGGGTCTAAACTGTACTGAACAATTAACTTAATATGTATGAATTTTTAATTATAAAATTATATGTATTAAGTTTTTCTTTTATCTCAAATTAAAATTAAAATTTTTTTATTTTTAAAAATATAATAAAAATATAAAATAAATTAAATAGTAATTTAAATAAATTTTATAATAAAAAATCATTTTAAATATAAATTATTTTAGTAAAATATATATAATCAATTTAATCCGACTATATTATACAGTTTTTCATCAAATATTGTACATTTTAATTATAATACAATTCAATACAGTTCGGTCCAATAAGATTGTACTTAATATGTCCGATACGGTGCACCAAACATGCCGTAAACTCAACCCCACCTCACTTTATTGATAACACTAGTACTTGTTGGAACATTTTCTAAAATTAAACGACATAGCCTTTGGCTAAAAGGTTACAATAGTTGGGTAAGTGCCTTTTGACAAAAGATATATTGAATAGTTGTAACTTATGGAAGTAAAACGCTATATTGAAAGGTTATAACTTAAGTGAAAGGACATGACTTTTGAATCAGTTGTAATTGTTATGAACAATTATATATATTCTTAAAGACATGACCTTTGAAATTTAAGGGGTGCATAAAATTCTATAAATAGGTCATTCATTTAGGTCATTTATATAACATAGAGAGAATAAGAAAAGAAAGTTCAAGATGTATAATAAATGTTCTCTAACATTTTCCAACACAATTTATGTATAAATAAAGTTATTGTTCTAAATATTATATTTAGAATATTAATTATCTTGAATGTTTTTCAAAGTCAAATGTATTTTTGGGTTGTCTTCGTGAATGCACACCTCAAACAACAAGAGGCTTAATTGTATCTTGGAGGTGTATTTGTTGAACCCTAGTGCATCACCAAATTAGTGGGGGTAAATAGCGTCTTAAGGACAACGACTTAAAGTCGTGCTTTGAAGCCAAATTCAAATGATGTATTATTTATAGTAATTTTGCAGTATCACAATTGGAGCTTATGAAGACTTGGTTTGAAAATCGTAGAGATCAACATTCAACAACAAGTTCAAGAAAAAATTTTCAACAATCTTAAAACGCTATTTGTGCCATGTGAACTTATTATTAGCTTCACAACTAGTAAGGAATTTAGTTTCTAAACTTAATTTTATTTGTGAAGCATGATTAGATGTCTCTATGATGTATTTTGAATTTAATATTATTTTAAGAGCATGCATATTGAAATTAAGATAATGAACATATGTATAAGTATATGCATAGATCAAATTTCATGAAAATTGATTAGAATATAAAAATAAATATTATATATTTTAATTTGTGCATATTATATATATAACATGTATGTGTTAAATATTCATAACTCTTGGTGGTGTTGTGATCATTGAAGAAAGATCATGAACCTGGTAAAAATTCAACTTGGTAAAATGTTGTGATCATTGATAAAACGTCGTAATTGACAAAAATTTGCAACTCATGGTGAGGAATCATGACTTTTAAAAAAGGGTCGTGACTTTTGGTGAAACATGATGATCTTTGGTGAAAAGTCATGATATTTGATGAATAGTCGTGACACATAGTAAAAGATGATGACCTTTGGTAAAAGGTTGTGACTCTTTATGGAAGGTTGTGACCTTTGGTCATAAGTCATGACTCTTTGTGAAAAATTGTAACTTTGGTGAATAGTTGTAACTTTTGATAAAGAGTCGTGACTCTTGGTAAAAAGACACAACCTTTGGTGAAAATTCGTGACTCTTGAAAAATGTCATGACTCTTGATAAATGTTTGAACTCTTGGCGAAAAGTCATAACTCTTGATGAACAGTCGTAACTCTTGGTAAACAGTCGTAACTCTTAGTAAAGGATTACGACCTTTGGGGAAAGGTTGTAACTATTTGTGAAATCACTCATTTAAGAGTGAAAGAAATCTTAATATCTTAAAAATAATATAGAGGAAGAATGTATATTCCCTAATTTTGACTGTTTAATAAGAAAGTAATCAAGTTAATATTGTCGGTGAGCTATATTGTGGGATCTCAGAAAAAACAAGTTTGCATGTGCATATGCTCCACCTAGGTAATTAACATGATTATCCTAACTTCATGTAACATAAAAGCTAGATGATTGAGAATCATAGTTGCAAGTATTCCTCTATGATTTAAGTTAATATATTTTGTATAGTTGTATGTGTACATTAACAAGATGAGTTCTTTTTTATACATGTAACCAGATGTAATATGAGTAATTGGTACATGAATTTTATATACAATTATATATGATTGATGCTCATGGCAAGAGCATTGTTTTATGAAAAGTAATGAAGAACTTGAAAAGTTGATGAGTGCTCAAAAAGCACTAATATTTCGTGATTAATTGTGCTTAATTGTTTGATATATAGATTTATTATGATTGTTTATTCGATTATTTTCATAAATCTATCCATTCGAAGTCACGGGTATATTTTAGTGCATTTCAGGTGTTTTTAGCGTCAAATGAGTTAAATAATGCAAACACGCAAAGACGGAACACTTACGGCGCTCGGATCACGAGTTACGGGCTAAATGAGACATATATGTAAGCCGTACATGTTGAGCTAGCACATATGTAAGGGGGTACATGTGAAGAAAAGGAAAGCAACACGCGCCGCGGCGGGGAAAATGCATGCCGCGGCGGGGAGCTCTCGGGTTTTTACATTATTTTCAGAATTTGTGTTGTGCCACGGCGGGGAAAATGCATGCCGCGGCGCGCCTATTCCTATTGCAATCAGGAATCCCTTACATCTATAAATACCCCCTTAGACCCCCTTTACACAACTCGACCAATTCGTACACAACTCTTATTCTTCTCAATTTTGCGACCCAAACACTACATTCAATCAGTTTTGAGAGCGTTGCCACACTCTAACGAAGCGAGAGACAATATTCTAAGGATTCAAGGAAGCCAACGACGATCGAAGATAAAGCTTACGGAGAAGAACGTCATTCAATCCATAAGCGGTATTTAGATCTAGGATTTTCTTGTTGTTATAGAATTAATTCTTCTTCTCTATTTGTTAAAGTGTATGATCATATTTTATTTGTCTATGAATAATAATATGAACATGAGCGGCTAGTTTAATTATGGATGTTTAGTTTGTGTTGCCATGTTTGCTAGAATTGTGTTGCCATGTTTGCTAGAATTGTGTATGGTGTATCTTATTGATTTATGAATAAATTACTTTTTGATTAAGAGCATGTTTAGATGTTTGATTATGAATAATCATGGGCCCATTTGATGTTCGTAGTTAGATTGAAAAATCTGAGAATTTAGTTATAGGAACGTCACCTTAACTTTATTCCGAAACACTTAATCAAAGCTTCAAGTTAGTGACTTAGTCATAGCATTAATTTGATTGGCATGTTTTCCTTGCGCATAATTTGATTGCTACTTAATTTACCCCCGCCAAAGGCAGTTAATTAGTTAATCAACAAAAAGACCTACCCCTGCCAAAAGGAGTTTCATAATTAAAAGGAAAGCCGGTAGTTTTGTTTATATAGGACATTCATGTATCTCACCATACCTTTTCGATGCAAACATGGTCAACCAAGCTAAACGTCCATACATCCTCTATTGATATTTGATTTGATTGAATTGATTGTTTGATTGCGATTTTGTTTTCGTTTGATTGTCGTATGATTGTTCTCGTTACCAAAAACAAACAACCTTTTTACAGTTTTATTAGCATTAGGATTCTAGTTACTTAGAGTTTTAGTTTCACTAGAACTCTATTTAATTAGTGTTTTGTTTTCATTAGAACTCTATTTAGATTAAAAGTTAGTTATTTAAAACTACTGCAATTCCTTGAGAGACCGACCTTGGAAGTTGCTTGTCACTTTACTACGAGTGATTCGTACACTTGCGAGTACACATTTTAACACATCAAAAGTCCCTGATGATAAAAGGACCTAGTTACATATTCATGTAAAGGGGATGGGATGAAATCCAACCTCAAATAAATCACCAATGATGGAAACTCAACCCAACAATTAAAACATCAAGATCTTGAATTCAATGAGTTAAAGTACATCATATGTTTGTGATTACAAGCACACTAATAAATAGGTGTCCCAAAAGAAGATGTGCTTAATACACATAATGGAACGAGAAGGATAAGCTATTTAGCTTTTAATGAACTTATAACAAAATTTTATTTGGGATACTTTAGTTACGTGGTACCCTTGATAAATACACTTATGTGAGTTGAAAATGGTGTTGTCTCCTATGTAACTTGGCTGGCTATTAGAGCACTTATGAAAATCCAAGATATAAGACATAAAGCCAATATACGTGTCAACGAAAAAAAGAACATTGGAGATGAAGAGGGCTTATGTGTAAGACATGTTTGATTAAACGAATAAGGTCGTTGGTTCAAAGGCTTGCCTACCATGCTACCTTGGTTAACTTTGATGTGTTTTCACTAAGTAAAGGTTCAAGTCCAAAAGATATTTTTATTTATGCATATGTCTTTGGAACATACTCAAGATAAAAGTTTTCAAAATTATTTTTCATTTTTTAAAATGGTGGGGGATTGTTGGAACCTTTTTTAAAATGAAAAGATATAACCTTTGGATAAAAGGTTGCAATATTTGGGTAAGTGCCTTTTGGCAAAAAACATTGAATAGTTGCAACTTTTGGAAATAAAATGCTAAGTTAAAATGCTGTAACTTAAGTAAAAGGACATGATTTTTAAATAGGTTGTAATTGTTATGAACAATTACATGTATTCCAAAAGACAACTTTTGGAAAAGTCACAACTCAATAAAGAGTTGTGACTCAATCGAAGGATGCATAAAATTCTAGAAATAGGTAATTCATTTAGATCATTTATATAACATAGAGAGAACAAGAAAAGAAAGTTCAAGATGAATAATAAATATTTTCTAACATTTTCTACCACAATTTATGTATAAATAAAGTTAGTGTTCTAAATACTACAAATTTAGAACATTAATTATCTTGGGTACTCTTCAAAACTAATGTATTTTTGGGTTGCCTTCATGAATGCACACCATAGATAACAAGAAGCTTTATTGTATCTTTTAGTTGTATTTGTTGAATTATAGTACATCACTAAATTGGTGAGGATAAATAGCTTCATAAAGACAACAACTTAAAGTCGTATCTTGAAGTTAAGTTCAAATGATGTATTATTTATAATAATTTTACAATATTACAATTAAAATTTATGAAGACTTGACTTAAAGATCGTAGAAATTAACGTTCAATAACAAATCGAAGAAAATTTTGCGAAGAGTACTGACTCTTGTATATGCGAGGAACCGCAATCCTTGAACCGAAAAGAACAATAAAGTTGTGGTTGAACAATGACTTGGATTCCAACTTTGTTTAGGTCAATAGGTAATTGGCAACTGGTGTTTTTCTAATTGCGACTTAAAATGAAAATAAATTAAAGAAAGTGAACATTAGATAAAGTGATAAATCAAAAATATTCTATGTAAAATTATATGGTTGGCCTGCCGTTGTAGTAGGGTGTATATATATATATATATATATAGTTGTGCCACGATACATTCTGCTGGTTGGATTACAATTTTATTGTGTTTAATAAAACGGGCCCGGCCTCCTTCTTAATTATTATATTTTTAATTAATTTCTATCTTTATTAGAGAATTAGTAGAGTTAGTAATCAGTTTGAAATGGTCAAAATTATTACGGTTTAAATTGGTAAAATTTTAATTTGAATTAAATTTAATTTTAAGTAATAAAAATGAATTTAAATATAAAACAAATATAAATAAGTTGGCTCAAATTTATACAGAGTGATCTGAATTATTGATTGCATTTTTTTTAGTTTATTAGTTTTTATGTATCAAAAAATTCGTTTAATATCATTAAAGCTCAATCAGCAAGCATTATTTATTGTCAAGATTTTATAAAGTTATTTACATAATATGCATCATTTAAAATAATGGTAATTATAAATCATAACAACAAAATTATCTTTTTGAGCATATCTATAAGGTACTTCTAAAAGCTTATACTATAAAACTAAATATAAAAATATATGATAGTAAAAATATCATTCAAGAGACGTAAAAATTGAGAGATCTGAAGAGATAGATGATGGCGGGTTAGCTAAACAATAAGAGGTAGAGAGGGAGACATGGTAGTTAGATAATGTGAATGATGGTGTGAAGAAGATAAGTACGTCGTAATTGAGAAAAGTGAGAATAAGGATGAGGTAGTGACGACATTGAGGTGAGTTTGGATACTTTAAGAGTCAAAGAGAAAGATTAAGGAGAAATGAAAGTTTTTTTAGTTTAGCATAATTTTTTTATTTAAATTTTATTTTATTTTATTTGGCTAATAGTAGAACCAAAATCAATTCAATTATTTTGGGTTATTTGAGTTAGCCCGAATTTAGTCCAATTTGATTTTGAATCATGTTTTTCTATTTCGGTTCAATTCAATTAATTGAATTATGACATAAATTATTACTCTTAAAAATTAGTATATCTTTCCAATGGAGGAGTCATGAGAGGGGTTGAAGAGACTATAGCCCCATCAAAAGTTTTAACAAAAAACTGAGTAGTACTAATTTCAATCAAGTTATTTATAAAACAAAACTTATTAATTAATCTGAATAATGAATTTAATACACTGAATTTTATCAAATTAAACAAGTAATAACCACAAATTGGTTAAGTTGTAGAAGTTGAAATATAATATCAAATTAGTCAAAATAGAGAAAATATGGTACTAAATTAGTGAAATTAACTTTTTATAACAATAGTTTACAAAAGTTTGGTACCAAATTAGACATTCCATATATTAATTATTTATGTTATTGAAAAATTGTATAGGTTTATTTTTGGCCATACTTGTTTACATGAAATAAGAATTCATTCTTTTTTCTTTTCTTTTTTTTTCCTCCGGTTCGAGCAGCCGAGCGCCAGCCACGAACCACCAGCCGCCAGCGCCACCAGCAAGCCGCAAGCCCAGCGCCACCCTCTCTGTCGCCAGCCGCCCTTTGTGTCATTTTGTTTCCTACCTTTTGTGTCCTACAGGACTTGGCCACGGGGAAGATTATTGGCTCGGGTAAACAACGTGGTGGTCTATATTACATGTCCCCACTACAACAGACCCCTACCTCATTTCAAGTTTCACTTTCATCCAACCTATGGCACATGCGACTTGGACACCCGTCCCCTGCTTGTCTTCGGTTAGCTTCTTCATTATTACCCTCTAAACATATTTCATTTGATAATAATTGTAGTGTTTGTCCAATGGCCAAACAAACAAGACTTCCATTTCCTCATAGTTTCATATCTACTAAATCTCCATTTGATTTGTTACATTGTGATATATGGGGTCCACACAAAATTGCCACACATTCTGGGGCACGTTTTTTTCTCACCATTGTAGATGACTTTACAAGGTGCACATGGATTTTTTTGATGCAACATAAATCTGAAACCCAACACCTTCTCAAAACTTTTATTGCTTTTGCCCACTCTCAATTCAATGCAAACATTAAAACCATTCGGGTAGACAACGGATCTGAATTTTTCTCCATGCGCAATTTTTTTTCAAAATAAAGGCATTGAATATCAGCGCACTTGTGTTTACACTCCACAACAAAATGGAGTCGCTGAACGCAAGCATCGTCATATTCTAACTGTTGCAAGATCATTACTTTTTCAATCTCACTTACCCCTTACTTTCTGGGGTGAATGTGTCTTGACCGCTGTCTATCTTATTAACCGATTACCTTCACCTTTACTTTCCACTAAATCACCTTTTGAATTATTATACCACCGTTCCCCAACACTTGACCATTTAAAAGTCTTTGGGTGTCTTTGTTATGCAACTGTTGTTCATCCCATCCATAAATTTCATCCCCGTGCCACACGTTGTGTCTTTGTTGGGTATCCTACTGGCCAAAAAGGTTACAAACTCTACAATTTGGAGACAAACAAATTTTTTGTCAGTCGTGATGTCCGATTCAGTGAACATACCTTCCCTTTCTCTCCAAATTCGACCCCCCAGCCCTCCATTTTCTCTGATTTACATAACAACTGGACTCCACCAATCGATACTCATGATGAACATGCCAACCCCACCCCTTCCCATACAGATCACCCCTCCTCTCCCATCACAGATAACCCCACCTCTCCCATCACTAATAACCCCACCTCTCCAATCACCCCTTCCCATACAGATCACCTCACCTCTTCCGTCACAGATAACCCCGACTCTCTCATCACACCTTTGTTTACCACACCCGAGTCCACCTCCGTTGCACCCACCCCTCCCCATACAGATAACCCCATTCCTCTCATCCTTCCTCCTCGACATTCCACTCGCCCTAAACATCCTCCAACATGGCATAAAGACTACCACATGTCCAACCATGTCAATCATTCAACCTCAGGGCCTCGTTTTGCATCAGGCACACGGTATCCTCTTTCCCACTTCCTTACCTACTCTCGTTTATCTTCTGCCCATTGTGCTTTTCTTACTAACATTACAGGACAAACAGAACCCACATCTTATGCTCAGGCTCTTCTTGATCCACAATGGTGTCATGCCATGACTGCAGAACTAGAAGCTTTACAACAGAATAACACTTGGAGTTTGGTCCCACTACCTGCTGGTCATAAACCAATTGGATGCAAATGGGTCTATAAAATCAAATACAGGTCTGACGGCACCATTGAGTGTTACAAGGCTAGGCTTGTTGCTAAAGGCTACACTCAAATTGAGGGCATTGATTATCAGGAAACTTTCTCTCCTACAGCCAAACTCACTACCCTCCACTGTCTTCTTACTGTTGCTGCTGCTCGCAATTGGTTCATTCACCAATTAGACGTTCAGAATGCTTTTCTCCATGGTGATTTACATGAGTTGGTATACATGGAACCTCCTCCTGGTCTTCACCGACAGGGGGAGAATATGGTATGTCGGCTCAACAAGTCCCTCTATGGTCTCAAACAGGCTTCCAGAAACTGGTTTTCTACCTTTTCAAATACCATTCATAAGGCCGGTTATCAACAGTCTAAAGCAGATTATTCTCTTTTTACCAAGGTTCAGGGCACTTCATTTACTGCAGTTCTTATATATGTTGACGACATACTTCTCACAGGAAATAATCTTCAAGAAATGGAACATCTCAAAAGGTTCCTTCTCAATCGCTTCCGCATAAAAGATCTTGGAGATTTGAAATATTTTCTGGGCATTGAATTCTCTCGTTCTAAAAAAGGTATTTTCATGTCTCAAAGAAAGTACGCACTTGATATATTGCAGGATTCAGGACTTTTAGGTGCACGCCCAGACAAGTTCCCAATGGAACAAAATTTGAAACTCACTCCTACAGACGGAGAGCTACTAAATAATCCAACAAAATACAGGAGACTGATTGGCCGATTGATCTACCTTACTGTCACAAGACCTGATATAGTCTATTCTGTTCGAACACTAAGTCAATTCATGCATCAGCCTCGCAGACCTCACTGGGATGCCGCCATACGAGTTCTTAAATATCTCAAGGGGACTCCAGGTCAAGGTTTGTTATTTTCTGCTACCAACAATCTTACATTAAAAGCTTTTTGTGATTCAGATTGGGGAGGTTGTTGTGCGACAAGGAGATCAGTTACAGGATACTGTGTTTTTCTTGGAAATTCACTCATCTCATGGAAATCCAAGAAACAAACCAATGTTTCAAGATCATCAGCAGAATCTGAATATCGAGCTATGGCCAACACATGTTTGGAGCTGATTTGGTTACGCTTTATACTACAAGATTTAAAAGTCCCACAAACAGCTCCTGCACCATTGTTTTGTGATAATCAATCAGCTCTGTATATTGCTGCTAATCCTGTTTTTCATGAACGTACAAAGCACATCGAAATTGATTGTCACATAATTCGAGAAAAACTACAAGCTGGAATAATCAGTCCTTCATATGTACCTACACGCTTTCAATTGGCAGACATCTTTACAAAGGCCTTAGGGAAGGATCAGTTTGTAACATTGCGTGACAAGTTGGGACTTCATGATATTCACTCTCCAACTTGAGGGGGAGTATTAAGAAATACATTTGTAAATATTTCTTTATGTAAAACAAATCCCAGAAATTTAGGATCTAATTCCACTAATCCTTAAAAGAAGGATTAAAGCCTTAGATTTAGGAAAAGTAAGCTAGCCAATTTTGTATATATATGCATTGTATTATGAACATTTAATAACACAACAGAATATTCATCTCTTCATTTTCTTAACATGGGAGGGGTTGAAGAGACTATAGCCCCATCAAAAG
The DNA here is from genome assembly GCA_029378325.1 of Elaeagnus macrophylla. Lineage (NCBI taxonomy): Eukaryota > Viridiplantae > Streptophyta > Magnoliopsida > Rosales > Elaeagnaceae > Elaeagnus > Elaeagnus macrophylla. The sequence goes on along the minus strand of CM055640.1, from coordinate 32,461,275 downwards.
TTTTAACAAAAAACTGAGTGGTACTAATTTCAATCAAGTTATTTATAAAACAAAACTTATTAATTAATCTGAATAATGAATTTAATACACTGAATTTTATCAAATTAAACAAGTAATAACCACAAATTGGTTAAGTTGTAGAAGTTGAAATATAATATCAAATTAGTCAAAATAGAGAAAATATGGTACTAAATTAGTGAAATTAACTTTTTATAACTATAGTTTACAAAAGTTTGGTACCAAATTAGACATTCCATATATTAATTATTTATGTTATTGAAAAATTTTATAGGTTTATTTTTGGCCATACTTGTTTACATGAAATAAGAATTCACTCTATTTTCTTTATTCTTTTTTCTTTTTTTTTTTGAGGAAGAATGTTCAAATCTAAAAAACAATGAAATTTTGGGCTTTTAAGTTTTTTTAAAGTAATTTTACTTTGCAATTTATGAGCTTTTCATTATTTCATGGAAAATTAAGTTTTTATTATATTAAAAATGCTCTCTTTTTGTTCAACTATTGATATTTAAACCATTAATTAATGTAAAATTTATGAAAATTTATCATATTCTCTTGTTTAAGTGAAAATAATGATGGTGTATATAACTTATAATTATGATAGCTAATAAGAAATATTAAACAATACAAGTATTTAGAATCAATTTGGTTTCGTACTCTTGCAAAGTATTAGTTATTTTGGTACAAAATTAAGGAATATAATTAACTTTATTACAGAGTTTCGAATCAAATTGCTAATTACAAACAACATTGACTAGAATGAGTAATTTTATTATTAAATTATACTATCAATCAATATTATAATGTGGTAATTTAAAATAATTAATGTCTAAAAAATAATAGGTTAAAATTAATAATTTATGCTATGGAAAAATTAGCACCAGTAAAAACTACTAAATTTTAGTTAATTAATAAGTTAAATTAAATGAGAGTTATCTTTGCACAATAATAGGCTTTAGTCTCCAACCTTTTTTTCATACAAATAATCCCTAAAATTTTACATACTTAATTTAATTTAACATTTTTTGTTAATTTTTAACCTAAACATTAAATTCTGGTTTTATGTGACTTCACATGAGTTTTTTTAAACTTTATTATTAAACACAACATTGATTAGTTTAAATTACAAAAAAAAAAATGAAAAATCGTGAGAAAATTGAGAAGGGGTAGAGCTTGATCTACAAAAAATTTTCTAACACTAATGCTAGAGCTTGAACATTTTGATCCTTACTAGAATCAACCTTACCAAACTGCCGAAGGTTGAGGCCGTACGATATCCCATAATTAATGCCCTCAATAGCTACAGTTGTTTCAGTAAACTCAACCTCAAATCGTAAGCCATTAGAAGGATTGTTTGAAGAAGAAATTAGGAGATTTAGGTTCTTCATCCTCTTAACGGGTGTCCATTTATTTTAAATTAGTGATATTATGACAGTGTTGTTAGATTTGGAGTTATGGATGTTGAGGCATTGAATTCAATAAAGAATTCTTTCAAGTCGTTGGCATTGTTGGTGTTTTCATTATTGAGTTTCTTAGAGGGTTTGATCGATGAGGGTTTTGAAGGTTAAGAGAATGAGAGTTTTATGGGTTTGATTTGATCCTTTTAAGAAATATTTTGGACTTGTTATGGTTTCAAATCAGGACTTTTAAAAAAAAAAAAATAATAATTAAACTAATCATTGTTCAGTTTAATAAAAAGGTTTCAAAATGTGAGGTCATATGAACTTAGAATTTAACGTTTAGATTAAAAATTAATAAAAAGTGTTAAATTGAATTAAATATGTGAAATTTTAAAAGTTTTAGGATCATTCTATATAAAAGAAAAGGTTGAAAATTAAATTATATTATTAGATCAAGGTTACGGATCAATTAGTTAACTCATTAAATAATATTTTTAATTAATTGAAATTTTTTTGTAAACTTAATATCAATTCGATATTTTTGTTTATTCAGGGTTTGAAATTGATAATCCTTATTAAATCAAACTCCCTGATTCATAGTCACCTAGTTCCTTATACGCAATCTTGACACCTCTTAATCCGACTTAACGACGGGAAAAAAATAAATTTGTAATCAAAATTTATCGATAAATACTCATGATCTTACAGATTTTGACATCCCTTGATAAAATAAAGAGCGCCAACAAAAATAAACTATTTTCTTGTGTCAACAAAAACGATGACAGTTTATTTAATACATAATTATAAATAAAGATTTACATTTAACCCCTTTCAAATAAAAAAAAAAATTCATTTTCTTATAATATAAAATAAAATATATATTTTATGAAAATATTTTTTTTTTATAACTACATATGTTTAAAAAATATATGCTTGAATTAGGTTAGAAATAAAACTACCTAAATAAACAAATATACTAAAACGCATCACATACTATTAATGGACTCAGTTTTCACCTTAATTTCCTGCAAGATAACAGTCATTCAATCCAAGATTAACCAATTTCAGTCTTAATCTTCTAAATCAAATTATTCACTACAATTCCTTTCAAGTTTCATCCCCATTTTATAGGTACTGATTGTTCAAAAAGTATCCATCCTACAGAACCGATCTGCGTCCAAACAAGAACATTAAAAGGTTTTTTCATTGGGGGTCAAAATACAGAGTAAAGAGAAGGAAAAAACGCTGAAAGAGGAGGTAGATTCTCCCAAAATGAATGAAGACCAGTTTTAACATTAGAAAATGATGAACATACATAATAGTAAACATAGAAGCTGTCCGAAAACATAGTAAATTAATCATGCCAATCTTGGAATTTAAGGACTCCTGTATTATTAACAAGACAATTAAATGGGGGAGAAATATGCGGCAAGAGATGAAACCCCTTCCATTTACATTTAACGAAACCACTGAACACCACTTTGCTAGCTTTTAACACTGATTTCAACATTCTATCTTATATGTGTGATAGCAAAAGAGGAAGCGAATGAGTTAGCAAAAATATTTGATAAAAAATGGAACGTGTGAATCTATAAGACTATTAACAAATCTTTTGGTCAGTAGAGCGTCCTGCTAATCCTTTGGTATCTATTGTCAGCTGTAATTTAAGCACTGATGCTGCCGTTGTCAACTACCAGTTGTTTTCACCAATAACAAATTTACTTGTGTATTATCTGTGTAACCAAAATATATCCAATTGCAAAGCAAGTCTCCAATCACGTCATGAAAAGGTAGTTAAGATCATCAACTGTGAGACGTGTCTGGCGACCACCATTTTCATCCTCCCCAAATGCAGAAGCAACCATCTGTCGTTTCTTTTGCTGGAAAACCATAAACTGTAAGTGCTAATGGTCTAGAAAAAATCCAAGCACAAAAGAGGCTAACAAGCATCAAAGACTACGGCAAATTACAGATTATATCATATGATATAATCTTCAAAGCAAGATTAGCAGAACAACGAGTCAAAAAAAAAAATTATGGAAAAATGGGAGTAAAAAAAACATGAGGTTAACAAGCATCAAAGCCCTCAACACTTATAGAGAATGCCGTATGTACTCTTCCAGCCAAGATAACAGACCAAGAGTCAAAGGACCATTTTACAAACAAAACAGATACACCAACAGTTCCATGTATAGTTTCATTCGACATCGTGATGGAGAGCATAGCTTACGATCATTGGCTTTGATCATATCACTAGGCATTTGATTAGGACATTGCACAATGATCCAAACACTATGTCACATCTCTTCAATACGGATACAGTAACAATACGCCAGAAGACAGACAGTTCGCATTCATTGATCAGATCTCAGCTTCTTATACCCCTTTTGGCAACCCCTCTCTCTTCTTAAGAATAACAGGATCCTATACATGTGTCAAGACTCGAGATATGTTCTGCCTTACAAGATATAAAGAAAAAAAAAATCACACATTTCTGCCAAGCAAGAGCCAAATTTGGCTATTTGACATTACATGGTCTCATATATACAAGTGTTATAATGCAAACCAGAGAGCACCTCAAGGGCAATAAAGTCTTACAAATTTTAGAGTAATTTAGTTCACTTTCAGGTTTACTTTTTATTTAAGGCTTAATAAAGAAAAACTGTATAGATCAGTCTAAAACCAAATCCCAAGCAGAAAGATTCCCTACCACACCAACCGGCATTATAGATTCCACAAAATACATGTGCCTGTTGAGAATCCCTTGAGATACATCCATGCTAGGGATGAGTAGCGTCACCCCTCAATTAAAGAAAGCTTGCCAGTATGATAGCATTAGCCCAAGATTCCCAAGTCATTGTGCCCATTCACTACTCAGTACATGAAATGTAAAAATAAAAAAAAGCTATTTCCATTTTTTCGAACATCATTTCTGCTCCCATTATTCTCGCAAAGAACCTCTAATAATAATAATTTAAAAGGCTCTACTGGACTGTAAAATTCACTGAACTTTTTCACTCATGAACAAGCCTTGTTAAACTAAACGTCAAATAGAAATCCAAATTCGTCATCTCTAAGAAAATTGTTGTAAAGAATTCATTCAACCATCAGAAATGTGACCTTGACAATCTAAGTTTCTCACATAACACACACGATCATCTACTTTTGCATAGCATTTTATATTACGAAAAAGAAGGGTGCATTTCATATGAAAAGATAAGCTAGTACCTGAAGAGCCAAAATACGATCTTCCACAGTATCTCTCACAGTTAACCGCAAAACTGTAACAGGACGAGTTTGCCCAATCCTATGTGCCCTATCAATTGCCTGATCTTCAGTGGTAGGATTCCACCACAAGTCCAAAAGTAGTACATAGCAAGCTGCAACCATGTTTAGACCAAGACTTGCAGCTTTTAGGGACATGATCATAACTGAGACCTGCAAGAAAAGTGATGCCACGATTAGAACCGCATCCAAAGAAAACAAAAGGGTTGGCTGAAGTACTACCAACAAGATTAGTTTGGATATCATACTATGGATTTTCCACCATAGAGAACCCAGTCTTGGGGTAATTAAAAATAATAAATAAAATAAAGATGAGAAAGTCCACAGACCTCAGGCAATGTATTGAAATCCTTCACAGCTTTATCTCTGGCAGCAACTGACATTGTTCCGTCAAGTCTTCTGTACTGAATGCAAGAACTTTTAAGACAAGCTTCAAGCAAATCAAGCATTCTTGTCCACTGAGAAAATACTATTGCTTTCTTTCCAACTGCCTGCACTGAATTATCATCAGAACTCTTTCGCACATCCAAAACTTGTTTACCCGATGTATCATCCACAAGAGGTTCAACTGCATGAACATGTGATGAGTTCTCAAAACAAATGGCATTTCCATTTAAAATGTTATTCGCAGAACCGTTCTCTGAGAAACAATCCTTGGGTTTACACAATGACTGCAGGACCTCAAGAGCAGCCTTAATTTTTGAAGAATTATATAATAAACCCTCATGAAAAGACTCCGCTATCTTCTCAAATTCCGAGCCAGTACAAGGAAGGGATTCATTCTCACAAGGCTGATCATATAAAGAACTGTTTAGTGTGCCTCTAGAAAACACTGACGACATATTTAGCCGAACTTTGCAGTTTGGATTGGGACACTGATTGTCATCCCCAGTAAGATGTTCACAAATACATTGGTTGCAGAAAACATGCCCACATTTGGAAACAACAGCATCTTCAGGCGAATCCTATAAAAACAAGGAACAGATAAGGGAAAATCTGGCATGCAGTATCATGTTGTCAAATGCTTAATGAGACATTCCTTTTGTAAGGAAACTTTAAGGATGGTAAACCAAACAAGCTACAGAACATAAAATAAAAAAAGAGTTGCATGGATGCTCCAGAAACGGACAACAAAAATAGTCTGAAACACCATGAGCTTATTTTAGAAAATCCACACAAGTTAAGAGAATGTAGCACAAACTCTCAGATGCCCTCTTCTAACTGAAAACTTATAGACGCAAAAATTATTACTAAAAAAAGGAAAGTCCCCATATAGCTTCCAAAAAATTGCTAAAAGACCACCAAGGTCAAGGGTAAACAATACTGAACTAGAAGGGTAGAATAACTTGTAACAGAAAAAATAGTTGATGAAGAGAGGAAGGAAACTGCAGTAGAAGCTATAGAAGACTATATAATGCATCCTCAATATATAAATCGAGGCAATGAAAGCATAACCAATAAATGATGAAGTGCTCCCTACCTAAAAGCTAAAAGATGAGTTTAGTACAATCTAATAAAAGACTATAAAATGCATCCTTAATTGTAGATCTAGGCTAAGAAACCATAACCAATAATTGATGAGTTTAGACTAGAAATTCATTGAGCCACTACGGTTATTATCATGTGAACAAAATATACATCAAGGGTAAACAAGACTGAACTGGAAGGGTTGAATAACTTGTAACATAAAAAAAGAAATAAAGAATAAAAATTGATTGAAGGAAACAACAGTATAACGTATAAGAGACTAAAATGCAACCTAAATATATAGATCTAGGCTATGAAAGCATAACAATCCAAAAACATAAGAAAAATGCATAGAAAAGTGGTGTAAGAACCCTCAATAGGCAACAAGAATGATACATACCAACAAAAGCATGAAAGAAAAAACATAAAAACTCCATGACATCCACAAAAAAATGTTTGTTTACAGAAACAATAAGATATATAATATTACATTTAAAATATATATGATTCTGGATTAAGAAAATAAAGTTTTAAAACATACATTGCAGATGCCACAAATTGCCAAAGAAGCTTCCAAGCAACTCAGAAGATGTTTTTTCTCATCATGAGGAAGCTTCTTTGCCGACTCAACTGAAGACTTCCACAATGAACGTAAATTAAAACGCTTGACCAAAAGAGGGTGATCACAGGCTTGTCGAAGACGCAAAAGCATCAATAAAATGTTGACATAATTTTCTTTAACAGTCCCAGCAGCTGCATATTCCTGACATCAAAAGCATACATATTTAAGTTTGAACATGGCCGCCACAAATAAACAGTAAAGAAAATAACATAAACACTAGAAGAAAGATTTTGAATTGATTTCCAATGTAAAAAAATCATACTTTAAATTGAGCGCGTGAATCAGCCTCTAATCTGGAGTAAAAATCACGTTCTTCCTTCGAGAAATCCACCTTTTTCAATTCCACAAGTTTAGGAGGTAAATTAATAATAGGTTCCCCATCAAGAAGTGTGCCTATGACAACCAATCATCAAATGTCAATGCTGCAATGAGTGAGCAACCAAGCAAATGCAACTCCACATTTAAATCACAGCATAACTACAGACAGCTTAAATATTACCCAGACAAATTTCTAGTAAAGAATCAACCTGCTTGAAATACAGGTCATAAACCTCAAACATGAGATAACACAAAGCAAGGCAATTAATATCCACATATAATAGGGAATGTTCTATGAGGTCGAGAGTTAATTGTAATGAAATAGTCACCAAAGTTCGGCAGAGGTGGCAATTCATCTTGAGTCCAAACTTATTAACATTTATGCATAAATTGTTCTCTTCTATCTATAGATGTATCTTAACTAAGCACAAATTTTAATTACATGATGGAGAGAGAGATTAAAAACACACATACAAAAAAAAATTAACTCAATTAAGAGAGCAAATCCGGAGTCAACTAGCAGAAATTTTTCGAGCAATCTCACCTTTGGTACGGCGTAGCATTATTGTTTTCAGTACAGCTTGCAACTTTCTGTACCCATTGGCTGGGTTCCTACTAATTGGGACCTTGATTGTTGAACAAAATGACTTGTATATAGAATAAGGGTCATACTTAAGAAACCTGAAGTAGCTATAAAGATCATCAATTGCATTCTGTATGGGAGTCCCGGACAAGCACCATCTGCGCTTAGCACGAAGACCCCAACAAGCCCTGGCTACTTGAGTTCTGTGATTCTTAATGCTCTGAGCCTCATCCAGGACGACTCTAAACCATCCTACTTTCGCAAGTGGACGAACATCCAATTCAATCAATGCTCCATCTAATCCTTTTTTATTTTTTGAAGTTTTTTTATCAGAACTGGTTGGATTTTTCCTTTTATTACCAGATGAGAATTCTCGAGATGAATAACCATGTTCTGAATTTCGTTTTTCCTCATCATCTTCATCGGCAATAGGCTGCTTTGGTACCTCCATGCCAACAATTGCATAAGTTGTAAGGACAACATCATACTTGGCAAGCTCACATGGATCCTTTGTCCGATTACTTCCATGGTAAACAAGTACAGAGAGATTAGCTTTGCTGGTCACCTTACTATGTAACTCTTCGGCCCATTGCCGCAGAACACTTGTAGGACAAACAACAAGAGTCCCAGCAGCTGGTCTCCCTTTTCCTTGTACCATAGAGTTCATGCTCTTGATAAAAGTTTTCTTAGCCATAATTTGACGGGTGTCAGATCCTTGCTTAATTCTGCCAGTCTCAAGAAGAATATCTTCATCCTCGTCTAAATTTAAAGCTTCCATCTTACATTCTTTTACATCTGAATTGCCTCTAGAAGATGGTGGCCGTCTTTCCTTAAGTATGAGTGAAATTGTGGATATTGTTTTTCCCAGTCCCTGCAAAAGAATGACAAAAATCAAAGTCATAAACTATCAAGAAAAAGCCCATCAACATGTCCTTTCGGTAAATTAAAAGGACAGGACATAGACCTGATCATCTGCAAGAATTCCACCACAGCAGTATGTGCTATTTGTCTCCTTTTGTACCATCCATGACAAAGCAATTCTCTGCTCATGATATCATTTAAGTTAATAGGCAATAAAAACAAATAATAAAAGAAGACACAAAATGGATCACAAAAACAAAAAAAGGCAAGCCAGTTATATTTCTAACTAACAAGAATTGCATGATAATCAATTTTTATATAATATGTTGCTTAGTGACCTTTTCAATAACTTAAACTTGCATCAAAATTCGTTTCTAATTCTATGTAATTGTAAGAAACCTTTGTAATTATCACTTAAGATTCTCAATTCGGACATCAATTAATCTATGTAAATGCTTAAAACATTAAAACCTTTACCATTCGAAGTGCAAAAATCTCAAAGAACAAAATACACATATGACAAAAACAAAAGCACTGGAACAATCCTAGACCTGATGCCGTAGAAGGGGAACAGCTAAAACTCCATCTGGGGGACTTGCTTCTGATTTTGACTGCGATAGATCCTGAAATACATGGAAAACTTGCACATGAATTGTGTTTCTTTTAACAAGTTTCAGAATTCATACTAATAGAAACATTATAACAGTTCCCTTGAAAAGTACAATATCACCAGCTAGAAGTCTAAAATACTTGTGTATATAGACGCATCAAGCTCATTACGTTAAGGATAAAATTGAAAAAACATATAAACTAAAGCTTAATACTAATTTAACTGAATAATTGGTTCCCAAGTCGCAAACTTATCCTCCCCTTTTTGGAAGCTAATATTCTCCCTGCCAACAGCAACCAATAGCTAATCTTCTCTCTTCCAGCAGCAACCGGCAATAATTTCCAGCACTTCTGAGGTGCTGAGTTAATATTCTCCTCCTAACCTCATTTTCCCTCATTTATTATCCTTCTCCTCAATGAAATTTCAGCACTTCTGAGATAGTGCTATGCTTTTTGTTTTTTGCTTGTTCTTCTCTTCATATTCTGCCTTTTTGTTCTTTTTTTCTCTTCCAGTAGCAATCATTCTCTTTTTATTTATAAGATTGGTAATTATCTTCACATGTACCGTGGGAACCTGCTTGAGATTTAGTGTTGATAACTGTCTTTAAAGGCTGAAAGCTTCTTGATCATCTTCCATTAGGTTGAATGAATGTTAAAGTCCTTGTTGATTTGGTGTCCATGGACCTCTAGGCTAGCTTCTTTTCATGGATTATGTGAACACTCTATTAGTTTGGACTTGGGTTCTTTGGACCTCTAGCATTTCATGTTTCCTATGTTTTATCTTATTAGAACTTCCTATTATGCATGCTTTATGATTCTAATACATTCATCTCTTCCTATTATTTATTTCTTTTTTTATATGGTTCTACCAATTTTTGCCACAGGGTTTCAGTCTCGCCTGTTTGGGAACAAAAATGCCTCGAGGCTAGAATACAATTATAAAATCCTAGAATATTACAATTACAAAAAGTGTCTAACCTGCAATGCTGCTCGCAAAATGAAACGTTCATCTCTTGCTTTAGATTTTGTTCCTCCACTTCCCATGTAATTACCATTCATCACAGATCGCTGTGAAGTAACAATAGTACTCTTTACTACTGGAGACAGTTTTGAGGGAGCAGGATGACTCATTTCTTCAATAATACATACTTCATTATCATCCTCTATGGTGGATCTCTCTGAGAAAGTGCTATGAATTGACTCAGTGCTGACTTTAGAATGCTGAGAACACATGCTGCTAGGCTGATTTGCGCTTGAAGTGAATGATTGAGCACTGGGTGACCAATTCAAAGTATTCATGTCTGAACGTCCATTATTATCAGGAGATATTCCATATCTCTGAGTATTATCTTGAAAGTGAGAAAATCTCTGAGATGCAACCATCATGTCTTCCTCCTCATCCCTACAGAACTCAGCCTTATGATTAGACAAAGAGAAAGACACTGCAGGCAATGACTCTTTTATTTTTTTGGTAAAACACTTGTCTTGGGTAGAAGAAAAATGCTTTCTACTGACAGTATCATCATAGGTGCACCACATATTTTTACCATATGAAACCAAATCATCAGTTTTTTCATCCTTCACAAAGATGTCTCTCTCGTTGGCAGGTATGCCTGATTGAGGACAAGTTGTTTGTTGTGTTAATACCTTCTCATCAACAGGATAACCATTTTCATAAAAGGAAGGACATCTGAGAGATGATTCATAATCATTACAGTCAAATCCATAATGCCATCCACTAACATCTGAGCAATGAGTTGCTGAGAGCTCGGATACATTAGTTCCAGTTCTCAACCCCTGGTCATTTAGTTCCATTTTATTACTTGAGCATGCACTCTCAGTTGGAACCTTTCGTACCTCTTCCTTTATGTAAGTCCTTTCTTGAATAGGTGAAAATTGCATATCCAAACCAGCCAGTGAATGAGGCTTCATTTTATCAGGTTCTGAATAATCATCTATGCTCATGGAATTAAAGGTAGCTGGATAATCACTCATAGCATGAGAACTCCAATACACAGTAGACTTGGAACAATTTAAGTTCCATGAAGTATCAGCATTCATGAAGGATTCCATAGAAGCACATGAGTTTCCAAGCGGGCTTATAGTATTTGCTGTATTTTCTCCAAAAGTGTCATATTTATCAAAAACTAAATTAGCATTCTCTATAACAGAGTATGGTAAAACATCTGCAAGCATCAAAGACATGTATCAGTTCTTTGGTCTCATCTTTCAGAGTAAACATCACATGAGACATCATATGTTACAGTAATAATGCATAATAAAGGATGCCAATTGCAAACAATATTTCAATTTAAAGCTAATCTACATTTGAATTGACATCCACACGGACCACACCTGCATGAGTGAATGGATTTTTATATTCTCCCTGCAACATGCTAAGATTAAAAGCATCTCTATGCCCGGAAATTTTATTCTTGTCACCTGAAAAACTAGATGCTGCACTACAAGGGTGCAATAAAACTCCAGCCTTCTCTGCGACAGAAGCATCATTTCCTGGAGCCAGTTGGAACCAATCTCCATAAGTTGCAGAGTTATCATTCACAGAAGAGCGAGAGTATGTTGTGGGTTCAACCTCATTAAAGATCAAGTCAAGGTTTGCCTCAGAGCCAATGACTGGAGAACATGAGAGTGTTGAAGGCTCCTGCACTTTTTTGTTAAAGATCACATCAAGGTTTGCCTCCAAATCTAAAAAACCATCAGAGACTCCATTTCCAGATTCTGAAGGTTTAAAGTCACAAAACGTGTGTGATGCAATAGGTTCTGCTGAATCACCCCCAACTGGATGCTCTCCTTTTGACACTTGAGTTCCTATATGGAAGCACATAAAATTAATATGAACAAATCAAAAAGCAATCACATCATCTAACATCCCATAATGGGGTTAATCATACATCATAATAGCATATGAATGTATTCAAAAAGCTAAAAGGGAAGTCTGCATATATGGTATACCACTATCTGGCTGATTATTATCATCAGTGGTAGAACCAGGAATGGCTTCATCTTGTGATGCATTTGTTAACATTGAACACTCTGAAAACCTCTGCAATTTTGACATAGTCTTAGCATACATGAAATCTGTGTAAAATTGACTAGCCAAGGGATGCAATAGAACAAGTAATGGAAACATAACAAACAAACAAAACACTGACAACCTTTTATACAGGGTTAAAAAAATGAATAAGGGGAAGAACGCGAAGAAAAATGTATTTGCAGAGTATGATGTGACAATTACAACCCTCTTTTAACTTGTACAAATAAAAACACAAATGTAGCTGTTGGTCTTTTCATATATACGAAAGTATATGAATAATGATATGGAACACAAATTTTATTCACCACTATATATCTTATGCATTACAACTATGAGAGAAGTATATAATGAAATCAACAGCCCATATGCACCAGTGATGCAAAACAAAAGCCTCTTACATACTATTTTACTTGAACTATTCATTTTTTGTGAAGTGCCATTGTCCAAGCACATGACATGGACATGAGAGTGGGTACTCGAACACTCTAATTTTGTGTAAATTTACAGAAAAATGAGAAAAATAGACTTGTCAAACAGTAAATATGTAAATGCCCTAAAACAGTCCGTGTAACAAATAATACATGGCATTACACAAACAAAAATCCAAATAACAGCAGAAAACAGTAAATCCATACATTAACAAAAATACACAAACTACTGGAGGACTTAGCTCTGTCGGATATATCATATATGTGCTCTTTGTAACGAACTCTTTGTTTCTTTGTTTTGTTGGTGGGTGTTTTATCGTTTATTAAAAAGAATAAAAAAAAAAGGAAATAAAGGCATAAAATTATAAGTTATAACCAATTTTCTTTTTAATTCTTGTGCTTTGGGAGTGCTCATTCCAAGCTTCTAATTACGAGTATCTTGTCCCCCCTCCTCACTCTATGAAAGTTTCTAGGTTCACCATTTTCACCAAATACCCCTCTACTTTGTCCTTGATACCACCGCAATAATGTACTGTCACTCCCACAATGCCTTCAACCCCAAACTAATAAGTTTTAGCAGGCAATAGTCAATGTCACCATTGACAAAATATACTTGTGGTGTATGGCTTTATATTTGCAACCTTGTGACCATCAACCTGTACCCAATACTACCCATCCCCTACCAATTGCACTCTTGATAAGATTAACTGATTCTATATGGGTTGTGTATTCATCCTGAGTCAACGATTCCAATGAAATACATTTTTCCTTTGTTATAAGAATGAAGTGCAGTGTTCCCAAACACAATCAACCATGCAGCCACTATGTCCAAACATGAAACTAAAGAGTAGCTATCCAAACATGAAACTAAATAGCAGCAGTGCGTCCACTGTCATTGGGAAACAAACTGAGACAAATAATTGACTCCCTTATTGGTGGGCTAAGTATTGCAATTGCCAAAACTCTCATCATATGTTATGAGCATTCAGAAAATATAAATTGAGTACTGCGCCTTGGCTAGCCCTCACCTGATATCAGCACCCTTTATTTAGTTGATCTTCTAAATATCATAGGCGTCACACTCATAACGTCATTATAAAAGCATGGAGTACCAGATGATATCAACAAAACCCAGAACGTACAGCAAGTGTTCTCATCGACTATTTTCTTAAGCCAAATTAGCGGCATGGTTAAGATATAACAAATGATGCTAATAACAAAATATTTTCTCACAAGCCAAGGAAATTGTGGACCATCCATACCATACAACACATCAAAATATGATGGGGGAAAAAAACGAGATTCTATCAGCAACGACTTCCCATTGTTGTAAACTCTGATAAATTTCCAGCAATGTGTTAACAATGAAAGTAAAATCCCACATACTAAAAGACCCATACACACACAAATATATGCTAGCCAGACCTCAATACTCAAGAGTGTCGCTTTCAATTTCACTACTTGAACCGCGTGACAATACCCAAAAAAAATCGCAAAAAACAGAATGCGTACATTTAGTCCACCAAAAATCAAAAAAAACCTGCAGGATCTGAAAATACAAATGGTTCCAGAATTATCCAATAAACGGATCCCAAAACCTACCTGAGAAGCATCGTGATCGTCCTTGGGATCTTCATCGAGAATGTCAAGTAACTGATCAACGTCAATACATAAGTCGTAATCACCTTCAGCGTCACAATCATTACCAGCGAACTCATCTTTAAAGCCGAGATCCGTCCAACAGTTCGAGCTCTCTTGCGCATCCAACATGATTGATTCGTCTAAGAAACCCTAACCCTAACCCTAACACCCTTCGACCTCGAGAAAACCCTAATCACTGCCACTCCTCCAATTCTCCCCAGTTCAGGAAAAGGGAATTCGATACCACCAATTCCAATTTCATTGTGTTCGAAACCAGCAACCAAAATATAGAGTCGAAGAGAGAAAAAGGGTTTGAATCTTGGTAGAAGAATAGGGAATAGAAGAGGGAGAAGAAAAAAAAGAAAGAAGGAGCGGTTGCTGAGAAGGTTCGATGAAGCGACTTTTTGCTTTATATATTTGTAAAATTTGATTTGAGGGGATTTTTCTCGCTGCATCGTGAAGAATGTGAATGTTTGGTTTCAGGTTTAAATAGGGTTTGGATAAAGTCGTGGGAGTGCGCATGTTAAGGACTTCTCCTTTTGATTTTGGGATGTTGACTATCGTGCGCCTACGTGTTTACTTTTCACACAAATATGAGGATGAGGATGAGGATGTGAAACTGAAAAACATTATAATTGATTCGGCCGCCACGCCAATTATCGGCCACCCTCGACTGTACACGCATAACTAAAAAAACAAAAACGAAAAGTCGAATTTAAAAACAGAAAATATATCATCTTAATGGTTAAGTCTACATTGAGTCTCACATCATAAAGCATAAAGAGAGAACTTTAAGTCCCTAACTTTAATTGCCATTTTAACAGTAGTTTGAGATTTTAATTGATATTATAGTTCTCATTCTCAAAATTAACAGAAAAAGAAAGCGTGCGTGCTCAAATGTCGGTTGGTATTTGAGTCTCGTATTGCTGCAATGTATAAAGAAAACTTTCCCTTAATTTTGGTTCACATTTAAAAAAAAAATTACAGATGCTCAGTATATTTGTTAAAACTAGTTTTAGACCATGAGCACGGATCACTGCATTCTGCATACATATATTATTAGTGTTATTTATTTTGCAAATATGATTTAAACCATCCTACAATTTATATATAAATTTATTAAGTTATGTATTTATTTTTTATCTTATATTTTAAATTAATGTTTTAATTTTAATATTTAATTTAAAATGTTCATATTAATTTTTTAAAAAATAAACAATGATTGATTATTCAAATTTGATAAATAAATAATAGTATTGATGGTTGAACAATAATTTGCGTTGTTCTAAAATTTTATATTTTAAAGTTAGTTTTATTATAACAAGATGAAAATTGACTTTAAATTTTGTAGGCAAGATTGGAGAATTGGAAGAATACACTTGAATAAATAAATAATTAAGTTTTTATACATAAAATTATTTAAATAATTATTCATAATAAATATGTTTATTATATTTTAAGTTTAACTATTTTATTGGTCCGTAAATTTAAACAAAATTCACACTTTGGTCTCCAAAATTTTAAAATTTACACATAAATTCTTAAATTTTTAAATTCTACAATTTAGTCTCAAATTTTTAAAAATTTATATATAGGTCTTACCTTGAGTACTAAAATACACATTTTTGAATCAAAATTTTAGAATATATGTGTAAATTTTTAAATTGGGAACTAAATTGTAGAATTTAAATGTTTAGGAATCTATGTGTGAGATTTTAAAAGTTTGAAAACTAAATTATAGAAGTCAAATGTTTAAAAATCTAAATATAAATTTAGTTAAAATTTAGAAAAAAAAAATGGTATAATTTATCCTATATTTTATTGATGTCAAATAATTATTGATGAAAACATAAGGTTACTACTATACAATAAGACAACAAAAAAAAAAAAAATGCATAACCTTAGGGTGTCTAAAAATAAACTAAATTGAATTAAATCAAAAAATTAGACCAAGTGAAACCAAATCGTACAATTATGTGAGTCAAATGGTCCGATCTAGTTTATATTTTTTTCAAACTGTTTCTCAAACAATCCGATTTGGTTTTATGAATTTTTTAACCATTCAAATCGAATCGGACCGTTATATATTATATATATAAAAAAAAAAATTTACTTTTAAATATAGTATATTAATATTTATTTTGAAAAAAAAATTATATTATTATTAAAAATTAAATATTACATTTAACCTTTTTTCTTTTTTGTAATTTCGCCTCTTTAACATACAATCTATAATTTATAGTTGCATGTATATTATGATGTTTTTATCTTTTATAAATTTTATGAACTTAATTGTTAGTTTATGTGAGATATTATATGATTTATATTTGTAGCATATTTAAAGTAATTTAGTTAGATTTAAAGTTTTTTTAATGTTAATTTCAAATTTCAACAACATAATTTCAAATAAAAAAATTTGAAATAAAAAATATGAAAATTTGATAACTAAATTGGACAAAATTGTCCAATTTTAACAATTTTATAAACCAAATAGTTCGATCTAATTTAGTTAAACTTATATAAACGATTCGATTTAATTATTCTTTTGCTAAAAAGGGGATCAAATTAAACTATTGACACTCCTAATATAACCTAACAAATCATATATAGATTATATATTGATTTAAATAATTTTTATAAAGTAATTAACTTTAATATGGATTACATTATGTGTAGTGTATAAGAATTATATTTTTTTTGAGAACATTTTGGTATTGGAATATAAGAAAAAAAATAACAAAAAGTATAAAATAACTAAAATGATATGCAATAAAACTAACAAAATAAATATTCGTAAGAAACATATTTGTTTTATGGTATATAAGAAAAAAATTGAGAATAATTAATGAACTGTTTATTGGTTACGGAACACAATAAAACTTAAAATATAATTATTTATAAGAAATATATTTATTTTAGAGACATTTTAGTATTTTTTGGCAAAAAAAAAAGAATAAAAATAATCAATTATTGTTCATTGGTTATAATACACAATAAAATTAATAAAATAATTATTTATTAGAATTTTATTTGTTATAGAAATATTTTAGTATTTATTGGTATAAAAAATATTAGTGTACAAAAAACTAACAAAAACTCTAAAAAAAATTGAAGAATAAAAAAAATGTTACATAAGAAAACTAACAGAATATCATAAGAAATACATTTATTACAAGAATATAAAAAACTAACAAAAACTTAAAAATATATATATAATAATAATAATTAAAATAATACACAATAAAATTAATAAAAATAACTATACATAAAAAATGTAACCGGTAAATTATTAGTAAACTAAAAAAAACTAAGAAAAACTTATAAATAAATAAATAAAAAAGAAGAAGTGGAGATTAACTAAATAGGTAGACAATATAAAAATTGTATTTATTAAAAAATATTTTCGTATAAAAACACGAACAAAACTATAAAAAAAAAACTGAAAAATAATCAAAATGATTTATAATAAATTAATAAAATAATTATTTATAGAAAATGTATTTATTATAAAGATGTGATAGTATTTATTAGTAAAATAAAAGAAGAGACACTGGCCAAAAATGTGGTATTAAACAGAGACGATGAAAAAAAAGGGAAAATGGCCGTATTAGTCATTAAGAGGAAACAAAAAATCATGCAATTAAAATAATGCATTTTTTGAACTGCAAGGAATTACCGTTTTACAGAACATCCGACTAAAGGCTTTTGTTTAGGAATCATTTGTGTTCTTGATTTTTGAGTTTTTTTAAATAATTTTTTAATTTAGTAACAATTTTTTATTTTAATTTTTACATTTTTAAGGATCAACAATAAAATATGGAGTAATTCATAAATCTTTAAAAATAAGGTTTTTGATTCAGATTTTTAATTTTTAATTTTTTTTTTATTTTGACAAAACATTTTTTCTAGAAAGTAAATCAAGTCTTATAATTTTGTATATATAAATATTGGAAAAAAAATGATTAAAAATTTAAAATTTGTAAAAAATAACAATTTTTTTAAGTGCTTTGAAAAAGTCAAAAAATAAAAAGCCTTACCAAACAACTTGAAGGTAATTTTTAATTTTTTTTCTTGAAATTACTAAGTATAAATTTTTATCAAACACATTATTAATTATTTTTATAAAAAAATTAGAAATTACAAAATCGTTTATTTAATTATAAATCATGAATCAAAATTCTTATCAAACATAACCTAAAATATATTATATTTTTTCTATAACTGTCATATACTGGTAATTGATATTGTAATTTGATAACATTATTAAAACATTTAGCATTGTTGCATTTGAATTTAGGTATAATTAAAATTTTACATAATATCTAAGTGGAACATTGATTCGTTTTCTTTTTATTTTATTTATAAACTACGAAAATAAATTTATTTTATTTATTTAAAGGTAGTTTTAGTATATATAATAAATAAATTAAAATTTGAATTTATTTAAGTATGGAAGAAAAAAAAATTAAGGTCTACACTCAATCACCATACACTTTTTTTTTTTTTTAAACCACTATACATTTACGTGATAGATTTTTGTTTGATAACTTGTGACTAAAAGTAAACACTTACACCCTATCACGCTCAACACAACTAGCACGCAGCACGCTTACTAATAGACTTTACAAGTTGGTATTTTCCAAGTAAGCCAACAGAAAGTGGACCATTAAGAATATAACTTTGAGAGTTTGTTTATTTATTCACAGTAATCATCAGTAATTTACTTTAAAACTTGAACGATTTATGTGATTTAACAAGAATTGTTATTATAATTGCTAAACCAAATCAACACTGGGATTTGATTTAAGTAGAAAGAGATTAAAACTAATTTAGAATTTAAAGTCGGTTATAAAAAAAAAAAAAACCTTTTACTTAAAGCATAATGTGAAACACAGGTTGTTCTGGTGATGTTTTATGTTTCTAATAATGTTTGTTTGATAATAATGTTATTCACACTTGTATCCAGCTTTTCTCTTCATGTTTATTATTTATGTTAATTTTTTATTAATATGATCTTGGTTTCTTTAAAGTTTTTAGAAACTCTTCTAAATAGATTTTAGTTATTTTTTTGCTGCTGTCTCTGTAGTTGAAACGTGCTGGTAAGTAGGGAAAAAAAAGAAGGAAAATTACCAAAAATAATACTCCTAAAATTTATAATAATAAAACTAGCACCCCCAATAATATTAAAACGTGAAATATTGAACGGATCTAATTTATCATCGTTTAATTCTAATTGAATAGGTGTTTAAAGAAAAATGACATAATAGTCATTTTTTTTAATTGTGAAAATATAAGTTTGAACACAAGAGGTGCTAGTTTTGTTATTATAAATTTAAGGGAGGTTAGTTTTATTGTTTTCCCGACAAAAATTAGGAAATTAATTTTTATGTGCTGCAACTAATTTTAAAATTTAAGTTATCTTAATCTAAGTTGATTATTATAACCGACTTAAAACCTATTTTAAGTCGATTTTTAGGCAACTTAAATGCTCTTCTTTATAGCAGTTCAATGACCCACTAATATGAAAAAGCTACTTCCTTTTAGAAATTTTTGAAATAAATGATTGATACTTTAAATTAATAAAATAAAATATTAATACAATAATTTTTTTAAAAATTTAAGATATAATTTGATTGATAAACATTATATTCTAGGAGTAATTATAAAAGCAAGTAATTTTATCGATGAAGTCTAATAATAATAAATAACTTTCGGATTTTTTACCTTTAGATGATGAATTAATTGTTTAAAGCTAGTTTAATTGACCGCTATTTCTTCGTATAAAAAGTCTTTTAAATTGTAAGCTTCTTCTTCTTTTTTTTTTTTTTTTCCTTTCTTTTATTTGTTTTTATTCTCACTTTTTGCTTTTTTTTTTCTTCTTCCTTTTTTCACCTTTTTTTTTTTTAAATTCTCATCCAAATAATTTTAAAACACATTAATAATATATGTACATAATAATTGATAAATATTTTTATATTATAGATATAATAATTTATATATTTATTAATTATTTTATTTTATATATATTTTTTATACAAATTAAATATCAATACATATAAAAAAAAATATAACAATAAAAATAATTAAACTTATACATATTACAATAATAACAAAAAAAACAACAATAGCTGTTATATATTCATTAATTATTTTACCTTATATAATTTTTTACGTATAAATTAAAAATCAAAACATGAAAAAAAAAATGTAATAAAAAAGTTAAAATTTTTCATATAATAATAATAAAAAAATAAAATATATAATATTTTATTATTACATATCATATACGAAATAATATATTATTAGTGAGATAAATAAATTTAATCTACTAGTTATTATTTCAAATTGTAAATAGACAACTAAAATAAAATTGCAAAGGTCATTGACATTTCATGTAACATGCATATAATTTTATTTTGAATTTATGTATTATTTACTACTACAACTTTAAAATTACTAATTCATTTTTTTCATTTTAACCAACTTCTATAAAAACAATTACTATTGTACTAACACAATATTTTATGAGAACAATTATTTTTATTTTATTCCACAATTTTATAAGTAACACAACAACAAAAAATTAATTATTTTGGTTGCAATCATAACCATTTTTAATTTATTCTTTTCAATGTTCATTTCATACTTCATTAAATTTAACAAAGAGGCTCATAATTTAGTATATTTTAATATTTTTAAACATATATTTAAACTAACACAATTAGAGACATTAAGTTATTTTTAATAAATTTTATTTAAATTAATTTAATTATAACTAACAAAATATTATAAAATTCTTTTAAATTAAATAAGTAGAAATATTGTAACAATTTATATTATTATTCCAACAATCATTTTTCAATAATGGTAAATTTTTCAATAATAATGACACTAACATGTGATTAATTATATAAATACAATATATAATTCATATATTTTTAATATGATAATATTAAAATTAATTACGTTAATATCTATGGTTAAATAACATAGACATTTAACAAGCCTTGCACTTCATATATAGTATTATGTTAAAAAAGAGTCTAATTATCTCAAATAAGGTGACCCACATAACATCATTAAGTATAATTAGACCCACATAACATCATTATAAAAAAGAGTCTAATTATCTCAAATAAGTATAATTAGACCCACATAACATCATTAAATGAAAAACTATCATATTAGTTATGTATGTAATTTATTTGTGATATACAATAGTATTCTAAAAAAAAATAAAGGATTAAGATCTAGGCCGTGTCAAATGTTTTGAGAGGTATTATTCATTTATGAAGCATATTTTCTATCAATCTTATTATTTGCTTTATTTATCAGATATTAGATACTTATATTTAAAAAAAATAATTATATTTTATTGATTTAAAGTAATATATCCTTACTCTAAATGTTTGAATAATTTTCTGTTGGTTTGGTGGGTGGCCATGTGGATTTGTAATTTTGTATTAGCATTCATGACCAAATGTATGTGATGATTATGGGACACGTTTCTTCTTAATTGATTTAAAGTATCATTTTACATATAATTTTTATGACATAATACCTCTCTCCATTTTACTTTTTTTAAGCTTAAATTGTATGTGTTAAATATTTTAAGCTTAAATTTAAAGTATAAATTTAATTATTTTATAATTAAAATACATTAAAATTGTAAAAAAAAAAATGTTATTTTACTTCTTATTTAATTAAAAAATAGCCATTTTTTTGTTTTTGTTTTTATTTGTAATTTTTTGTAAAAAACTTTATATTATTAATTATTTATCGTCGCAGCTTTCATAGTTTCACATGCATGTTTAATTAGCCTGCATTTGCATGTACAAGTCTCATTTATTAACACCTACGTAATAGCTACTCTCAGGCTATGTGGCACTAGAAATTATTAATTTTTTTAAAAATAAGTGTTAATTTAATATTTTAAATTAATAAAATATAAAATTAATATAATTAATTTTTAAAAATATATAATTATTTAATACTTAATAAAAAAATAATTAATAAAATATAAAAAAAAAATATTTAAAAAGTAATCATTTACACTTCGTATTGCAGTTTGTTTCTGTAAAGTGTTGAAGAAGATTTCATCATGGTAAAGATTTTTATGACCTTTTGACATAGTCATTCTTTAATTTTAATTCTTTTTGTGAGTTTTAACGATTTGGAACTCTTTTTAATAATTAATAATGATATATATTTCAAGCCAGGGACGTATCCAGAAATTTTTTTCTAAGAGGGCTGATATATATTAAAAAAAAAATTTAATTTTTTTTAAAATATGTGCATTATCATCAATAAGTGGTTCTTGAGATCACTTGCTTTTTTTATTGGTAACCTTAATAGAAGTATTTTTTGTTGATTGTTGATCATCTATTTTTTAAAAAAATGAATAAAAAGTTTTAAATGATTTAGAATTTTAGTAAGTTTTATCTATTATAACCTACGATAAAAGAATTTAATACAAATTAAAGTATATAAATTAAAAATTACAAATACCTAACAACAAGCAAACAAAAAGTTATATGTCAATCATTTTTTTTACCTATTAATAGTAATTAATAAGTATAGAAATTTAAAATAAATTTAATGTTCTAATATAGCAATGAGATAATATATATTTTAAAATAAAGAATTCTAATTAATAATTTAAAGAATAAAAAATAACATATTTAATGAAATAATGGTGAATTATTATGAAAAAAATGAATACTAAATACATATAAATTTATACTTAAATAAGCACTTAAATTAATAATTATAAAATATTTATCAATCAAAAATTTAAAAGCTATAATTTTTAGAAATATATAATACATAATTATTAATATGAGTATAAATTAAAATATAAATATTTTAATATTTAATATTTTTAAAAGAGAATATATAATTATAATAATTTTATTTTTTTTTTAAAAATATCAGATACACATCGTTGTAAAGTTAGAGAATAAAGTAACAAGCCAATAATAATAATAAAAAAAGAGAGAGAAAAATGAAAACAGCGCGGCAGCAAAATATGTGAAAAATAATAATTTATAATTAAGATTTTAATTAATATAAAATATTAAATTATATTTATATTATTAAAATTTATTAAAAGAAATTATAAAAAAAAGCTGTCCGGACTGAAGCCCGGTACAGCCCACCAAACAGGTACGTCTCTGTTTCAAGCAATTATATGGAGTAATATTGTACGGATATAACGTACTAGCTGCAAAAGTTCACTAACATAAAAGAAGTTAACAAAAAAGTTCAAACAATATCTTAAATTGAGAATTATACTCTAAAAAACTCTTATAAATAGGTCAAACATGAAGAAGGTAAAAAAGGGGGAGTAGACAAGTGCTAATATAAGAGTGGACAATTAAATCCTTAGAATAGCACATGCTTCAATTTTTATTTTTATGGATTAATTGGAAGGTATACTTTACCTAATTAAAATTAAAAATAATAAACTAAAATAGGAAATAAGATTCCACTTTTGTATTTTATTGCATGTATTTGAAAAATATTAAGATAAATAAAAATAATTTATTATAGCTATCTAAATACTCACTATTTTTTATTGATAATATATGTAATTGCACAAAAATGTGACAGATAAATTTTGTTAAAAAAAATAATAATAGTA
The DNA here is from genome assembly GCA_029378325.1 of Elaeagnus macrophylla. Lineage (NCBI taxonomy): Eukaryota > Viridiplantae > Streptophyta > Magnoliopsida > Rosales > Elaeagnaceae > Elaeagnus > Elaeagnus macrophylla. Next base: position 32,437,345 of record CM055640.1, on the reverse strand, counting down.
AAATTAAATTCTACCTTAATTTGAGCAATATTCATTGTGAAAAATGAACCGGGTAAACCCGAATGAAACATACATGTTTAGAAGTTTATGCCCGAATAGAAAGCCCGAAAACATCACCCGTAAAAGACACGGGCGAGTCGGTGTACCAGAAATAGGATCGTCGGAGACTAACAATAATCGCTGAATCGTTAGTTACGACTCTCTGCAGACTGGGCTTATGTTTTTAGGTAAAGATTTTCCTCCAAAATTTTATCGCGAAATTTGAGTTATAATGACTATTTAGTTACAATCTTTCTGGAAGTTAGGGTTTGAGTTCTGATATTGTTAGACTTGACAGTGACTGTTTGCTTAGTAAGTTGTAGATTTTGATCGGAGACACAGTTAAGGGATTTGAATACATAGGTTTTGACTTGGTTCTTTTCTAAGAAAAACGGTGATTTTCTTTTCCAAATTGGTTTTTGGTCCGGAATTTGCAGGAAGCTTCTAGTGGATCTGGGATTGCAAATGGGTTTGAAGGCGGTGCACTATTGTCACTTTTCTGGATTGTGATTAGTCAGCTCTCCGAAATTGAAGCAATGGTAATTGCTTTTTGTTTTGTGATTTTCATTCGGATGTTTTAAACTTATTAAAATAGTATGGCTGACTTCATAAGAGATAATGAAAATCATAAAATTTGATAAAAGCAATTGTATTTCTGGTTCTAGATCCTGTTGTTGGTTTTAGCATTTTGTACATTGTTTCTTCTTTCTGATGTACAATTTTAGCCTGTCATCTCTTACAAATTTGGAGCCAACAACCCATTTGTGATGAAATGTTATTAGTTTTGAAGATTGTTTGAATGCAGGCTACATCAAAGAAAATCATAACAAAGAATGAGTGGGAGAAAAAGCTCAACGATGTAAAGATTAGAAAAGAAGACATGAATAAATTAGTGATGAATTTTCTAGTGACTGAAGGCTACGTTGAGGCTGCTGAGAAATTTAAGATGGAATCCGGAACTGATCGTATCCTTAGTTATTAAGTTGCCTATCTATTTTGTTGGTTTATTTTTGTATGCTGTTTTGTCTTTAGATACATACTGTAGTGTTGTTCTTCCTGATGGATAAACAGCAGATATAGATCTTGCTACCATCACGGATCGTATGGCTGTTAAGAAGGCAGTGCAATGTGGCAATGTTGAGGATGCAATTGAAAAAGTCAATGATTTGAACCCCGAGGTAGGATAACAAGTTAACTGAGTGCTGACATGGTTTAATGTTTTTCATATTGATTAAGGATTTATTATATCTCCATTGTTTTGCTCTAATTTTGTGTTGTTTCTATCGTCTATTTATCTTGAAATCTGATGCATTTATCAAGTAGCATATAATAAGAGAAACATGTTTATCATATTCCAACAACCTATCATTGGTTATTTATTCATTGTTATATTGTCTTCCTCTTCTTCCTGTTTATCTTGTTCCTTTCTATGCATCAGAAACCATGATCCATTGGTCTGACTCACAATTAAATGTTATTTTTGCAATTACCATCAATTTACTCAACTTCGCCCCTCTAACAATCCATTTGTGATATCCAGTAGACTTTATTTTTGCCCTTTGGTAGCAATGGTTTCATGGATATACTTTCAATATTTGGCTTTCTTTTTTCTCTTATTTGTTTTTGGTTCGGTTCGAGCATATATACTTATTAGTAGTTGAGCAGGTGGCACCGTGGTAATTTTAAGAATTGACAATCAGAAACTTTTTTCATAGAAGTTTGCAATTTAAGGAATTGGGTTACCTAGTGTGTACGTAATCAGTAGTAGACAGATTCCCGGTTTAATAAGCTTAGGGAAATTTACATATTAATGATCAATTAAGAGAATATAATCCATTCAGAGCAACAAAAGAAAGGAACTGGGAAAAAACAGAGGATAAAATCTAGTATGTTTTAGTTTCTTTTTGAGGAGGAGGAGGGGGTATTAATTATGGACATGCTCTATGCATGTATATATGTTGAAGATACACAGATATTTTGATTATTTTGGATCAAACTACTTTATATATTGGATTGTTTTTCTCAAAATATATAAATTTTTCCTCTCTTTTTTAACGCTGTTTTGTTTTTTGTAACTGCATGTCTTTATAATGTTCTATTCCCTTTTTCCTATTCAAAGGCTATTTGCATAGAGATGACACTGAAGCTTTTATGATTATATTTCATATTTATAATTTGTACCAAACTGTGCATGCAGATACTGGATACAAACCCACAATTGTTTTTCCATCTTCAACAGCAAAGACTGATTGAATTAATTCGGAATGGAAAAGTTGAAGAAGCTCTTGAATTTGCTCAGGAGGAGCTAGCACCAAGGGGAGAAGAAAATGTAAGATTCAGCTTTCATGAAATTCTTTTCCTTAATTATCGTTATGTTATTGTTGTATGATTGAAATATCTACCATTTGTTTTTCCAATCATTTTTTATAGGTTACCTTATTTCACATCAATGATATATTGAAAAATAGTTTTATCACGACTGAAATATTTGTAGGATTTATTCATTTTTTTTCTTTTGGCTACTAATTGTAGGATTGTATTCCTTTGTCAAAATGAGTCATTGGTCTTAACTAAGTTGTTAATGTTGGCAGCAAGGCTTTTTAGAAGAGTTGGAGAGAACTGTTGCACTTTTAGCTTTTGAAGATGTCGCTAACTGTCCCGTTAGTGAACTCCTGGATATATCACAGCGTCTAAAAACAGCAAGTGAAGTAAATGCAGCCATCCTTACCAGCCAAAGTCATGAAAAAGGTGGGTATATTTGAAGATCAATTATTCATTGCTTTTGGAGTATCTAATAATGTGATACTCTAAGTCAATGAAATGTAAGATTAATACAACTATTTTTTTGAAAAACATAAGTATCCAATACGTAATTAAGAGTGTCAGCAATGTGATTGCGTAGAGTATCACATCTCACTTACTCTAAGTGTATTGAATAACACCTCATATTTGCATCTATGTTTTCTTAAGTATCATACAATATAAAGCATTACTCTTAACTTTATAATTGCTGCTATACGGATTAGTTTTTTCAATTTTGTAATATATTAATTAACAAAAACTTGCTTGCAACTCTTAGTGGTAGTAATAGCAGAGTGATAGCTTTTGAGTTCCTTTGTTCTAACGTGCATAACGATTAATGCCTGTAGAGTTGCGTTTGAAAAGATACTTATTAGAATACTTATGAAGCTGATAAGATTTGTTTTACGAACGTAGATCCAAAGCTTCCTAGTCTGTTGAAGATGCTCATATGGGCCCAGAATCAACTTGATGAGAGAGCTGCGTATCCTCGGATAAACAATTTATCCACGGCTGTGCTTGAAGACCCTGTGGTGTAACCTCTCAGTGCGATGGATTTACATTTGTTGAGGCTTTATGTAGTGTGAAAAAATTGTACTTTTACTCCACAGATACTAGTGTCATTCTGCTTAGCTTTTGAATCCATTCGCATTGTCTTTTCTGTTGCTTTAGTCCTTGTCAATTTGACAAGTGCGTTCCTGTAATTTTGAGATGGAGGGATGAGGTTGTTGACCGTTCAGCATATGAGTATACCTCAATCTTGGATAATAGGTTTAACTCGAGAAAACCAATGGTCCCTATCGTGATGGTCATGCCTGAGTAGAAAGAAGTTCGAATTTTGGTGATGACAAAAGTAAAAAGGAATCCCTAGGTCAGGATGTAGGGGGCTGGCAGCTCCAAACTTTGTGCAGATAAATAATTTGAAGAATAATAAAATTAACACTTCTCAAAACTTCTAATAATAAAACTAGCATCCCTTGTGTTCAAATTTATATTTTCATAATTAAAAAAATGACTAATATGTCATTTTTCTTTGAACATCTATCCAATTATAATTGAACGACGATAATTTAGACTCGTTTAATATTGAACGTTCAATATTTTACGTTCAAATTGAATATTGAACGTTCAATATTATTGGGGTGATAGTTTTGTTACTATAAGTTTCATGGGGTGCTATTTTTGGTAATTTTCCTAAATAATTTAGTATCATAACTTTTTAAAGCGCTTTAGTCTCGTACATTTGTAAAAATATGTACTTTAATTTCAAAAAAATTTCAAAAATAAAAGACTAAAAGCACACCTTTTATGATATAGGCACGAGTTTAAAGTGAACATTTTTCAATCGTATGAAACTAAAATGTTGGCTAAACTACTTTTTTTTTGCCAAAGCAATGGAACCGGAAACTCCCTTCTTCAATGGAGAAAATTGTCACAAAATTATTATTTGAGAAATTATTAAAAATGACACTTTTAAAATTTTTATATCTAATTAAACAACGTTTAATATTGAATGGATATAAATTGCTGTAGTTCAATTTAAATATTGTTCATTTAGACTGCATTAAAAAAAATGATGTAACAATTATTTTTTTGATTGTAAAAATATATAATTTGAATACAATATATTTTATTTTTGATATCATAAATTTTAAAGGTGATATTTTTATTATTTTTTTAAAATATTTTTAGATGTGTTTCAACAAGAAAATAAAGAGCTTTGCTTTTAAACAAGATATTATTGGGTGAACAATTATTTAAGTAACATTGCTCTATGTCTTGTGAATATTCTAATTAGATTATTTTTAATTAGTGCACCTAAGTCCCAATCATTTTAAAATATGTATAATTATAAACTTTACTTTGACTAAAATATCATTTTGCTTTGACTAAAGTGTGAGGCTATGAGTACTTTTTCCACTCTTTGATCACAAATTTAACTAAAATGAAATCTTTACATTTTAATGGTTACTACATGATATCGATTTTTGTCCAATATTGCCAAAATGTAAATTTCGGTAGTGTGAATTTGACCGATTCGACGTCATTGCTCAAAAATTGTGAATCCTGCAATCGCAGACTAGTTAAGCACGCTATTCAAGTCCTAGTCTCCTCCTACGCAGTAGTTAAAGATCAGAGAAACATAGGAGTTCAAGGAGAAAAGGTTATAGAAGTTTATAGAAAAAAGAGGGAAGAAAAAATTAACAGAACCAAGAAAACTCTCTTAAAGAAAGACTGCTCATGTAAAAATTAAAACTTGCTAAACAACAGAGTCGCTAGATGAACACCTGCCTATCTAAGTCCAAGACACAAAAAGGAAAAAGAAAGCTACAGTCACTTAGATTCGTATTCAAATTATGAAGGATCACTCAGATTTGACCCATTGAACATAAACCCACATAGTATTTTTGATATCTGAATGATACTGAGGTGTTCCAGAACTTGTGAAGGGCAATGTAGGCTGTTCAAATCTGCAACAACCATCGTCGAAGTTGAGTGCATAGCTATAAGAATCATACTGGAATCTCAACTGTTTTTTGCCCCCATTTTTGACAGCTCTCTTCAAAGCAGCTCTCATTCTCCAGAATAGGCTTCTACATTGCTTTCTACTATATGTATTTGCCCACACCAAACTTCCAACAATACCCATTTTCATTGAGCAATTAAAAAACTCTCTTTCTAAAATCCCAATTGAATTTTAGTAGTCTCCTAATTTGGCAATTTAAGGACAAGTAGGGAAGTAGACAAGTGGGTAGTAAGAAAAATTGTTTTTTTTGTGTGTGTGTGTAGGTCTGACGAAGAAAGGATTCAAAGACTCGGAATGGAGAAGGGAAGAAGCAATTAAGAAAGACAAAACATAACAAGAAAAGGAGCCGGGCCTAGCCCCTTAAAGTAGTTGCTCATTTGATCATTTAATGTTTTTTTTTTTTTTAAATAACTAATCATTTAGTTAAAAATAGTGGTATTTATTCTATTTTCTTAGAAACAAATATAAATTATGAATAAATTATATTATTCTAATTTTTTGTATTAAAATATTATTTTTTTTGTTAAGTGGATAAATCATGATAAAAGTGAAATTTAATATTAAATTATTTAAGTAAAAATTAAAAATAAAATTTTAATATAAAATTATTTAACATAATTTTATTTAAAAAATTAATAAACATTAAAATAAAGTAGTAATAATTAATTAATATTAAAATAAATATATAGTTTTTAAAAATAACATTACTTGTCACTTTTGTATTGTTAAAAGCTTATGTTTAATAGTGTTTTAATTATTTAATTAAAAATTATTAAATAATTAATTAAATTTTTATAAAAATAATTAAAATAAATAAAATTATTTATAATTTAAAAAATTAAATGATTCCAATAAGCTAAAATAAGGGATTTCAAGTCAATTATTTCAAATAAATAAAGGATTAATAACATTTTATATTCTAAAGTATTTAGTTTGTAACAAATATGCTCATGATATTTATAAAATTATAAATATGTTCACAATGCATTTAAAATTTGAAGCATATAAAACTTAATTAACCCAAAAAAAAGTAAAAATAAACAAACTTTCGAAAAGGTAGAGATTGGGTTGGAACTTGGGAACTAGGTTTAAAGAGTGTATAAGAGAAGCCAAAGGGAATGAAAGTAAATCAGTATATGCAAATAAAAAAGGTGAAACTTTTGGGTCTTTAAAAAGAGACGAATAACTCATTTTACTACAAATTATTATATATATTAATTTATATAATATAATTTAATTAACTTTTTATTAATAATTAATTTTATAATTATTTTATAATTTTATATATAATCATTTAATATATATATATCTGCACGCTTCTACTTTTTCTTGGAATAACATAGGGATGCTAAAATTCCAACTTTCACAGACGAGCGAGAGAGAGGATTGCAGTTGGCAGGGAGCCTCTCTAAGGTCGTATCACTGTCAAAATGTTGTTGTAATATAACGAACTAAAATATTTCCCTGCATTATTTCTTTTTCTATTTTAGACACCATTACTTTTAAAGTTTGAAAAGACAATATTTAATTTATTTATTTTATTTGCATAATTAATTTTTATTATTAATTAAAAATAATTGCATATATAAAATAAAAAAAATAGAGAAATAATTAAAACATTTAATTTCAAATGATAAAATAAAAATATATGAATATTCAAATTAATTATACTCATAATCAAAATGAACAAATACAAAAAAAAAAAAAAAAAAAAAATCTTAAAGGGGTGTATTTAATTAAAAAAAAATTAGTAACTTTGATCAATTTTAAATTTTTTTTTTTAAATTAGGTGTATTCATTTAAATTTTTTTAAAAAAACTATAAAAATTTAGCTATATTCAATTGAAATTTTTTAAGACTTTTTAAAAAAATTTACGAAAGTTTATATAAATATAAATGTATTCAATTACTATTGTTTAAAAGTTTACATAAGTATTAGTGCATTTATAATGGCATGAATTTTAAAACTTCACTTAATTAGAGATTTTTAAGGATTTTAAACAATTTTTTATGTTTAAATAAAGTTTATTATAAATAGCAAATTCTTTCATGAAATTTTTGAAGACTTTTTTTAACTCGCTTCTCCTCAACCTCGTCGTCTTCTCTAGCGTGCATCCAAAGATTGTCGTTTTCATCAGCAACTACACCGACGGTGACGGAGACAGAATTCTTGGTAATAGGGGTGAGATGAGTTTAAAAAAATTAAGTTATAAAAAAGAAAGTTGAGAGGTATTGGTGGGTTTGGTGGAATAAGGAATAGATTTGGAGTATGTAGCTTGGGTCAATGATGGTCGAAAGTTGTCTTCCCATGAGGGTTGCTTACTCAAGAGAAAATATAAGCTCTAGTAATGGTGGTGATGTCTCTTCCATGTGTTTCATGAAATCTCAAAGCTTTGTGTCTTCTGAAAAATACGAAGCAAGTATGATAGTAATAAATTCTATAAAAGTTCCTAGAAGTCTATAAAATTTTTGGAAAAAAAGTCATACAAATCTATTCAAATTTATATAAAGTTCTTAGAATATTAATAAAGTATAAGTAAAGTATTTAAAAAATCTATAAATCATAATTGAATACACTCATATTAGAATCTTAGATTAAAAAAATATAGATAAAAGTCAAAACATTATTTATTGAAAGTAAAAGTATTCATAAAATACCCTCTTCCCAAAAGTGGTAACATAATTACTACAACATCCCTACATTCTCAATTCATAATTCAATCTAATACTAATAATATTAAGTCCAAACCAATGCAATTAGATGTGTGTCATTTTTCTTTATGATTATCACTGTCTACCACAATTGTGATGTTATCTCAATCATTTTAGGAATGGTATAACCATTGCATTGTGAGATATAACTCTTTCAAAATTGGAACTCAAAATGTGACAAATAAGTATAGTTGTGTCTCAACCTAAGACACAAAGCATTTTCCTTTCTTTTAAGAGCAGTGTTACGTGAATAAATATTTGCAACCAAGCTAATTATTGCATCACACATCGTAGAAATTGATTGTAGCTAACTTATCACTTTAAAATGTTGGGTGATGTAGCATACACTAATTAATTTGATTTTAAAAATACTCTTATCTTAAAATATCTATAACCATCATATACAATAGTTAATATGAGTATAAAATTGAATTTTTTAGTAATATTAAATTAGGCGTGAGCCAGAATGATTATTACAATTTTAAAATTATAGTTAGCTGAAATCAAACATATATATATATATATATATATATATATATATATATATATTATATATATATATATATATATATATATATATATTATTTTTATTTATTTAAAATATGTGCTTAATAGTTAAAAGATAGTATTAATATTATACACAATACGTTGAATAATTAGGTTAAAAAATTTATTATTAAAAATATGTGCTAAATAGTTAAATAAAAAAATCGCAATATTTCAAATATTCAGTAGAGATACTATGTTAACTTTTTCATTTTTAATAAATTATATTTTTGAAATAATATTAAAAATAAGAATCGTGATTAAATCATACGTAGGAAAAATATTACACACTCATAACCTACGATTATTCTCCAAAACTATGTAGCATTGGTGCAAGAGTTGTGACTATTAGCATAAGCCTCCCTAGTTTTAATTTTAAAAACTATAAATTAAAAATTCAATAGATAATTAATTTTAAATATTCAACTTTTTAAGATCTATAAAACTTAATTTCAAATTTATTTTTCATTTTATTAACTTATAATTCTTTAATTATTGTGAGTAAGTTTTAGTATGATTGAGTTATTTTTTATAAGAAAAAAATGAAATTTTATTCCAAAATTGACTTTATTTAATTTTAATACATGATCAAAATTTTAAATCTGAATTTTAAAATTTAAAAACTATCAATTCAAAATGAGTTATCAAATATATCTAATCTTATAATGAAGTTTGTAAGTCATATAAATTTCTTTGTGTCTTTGTTGGCAATTTCATGTGCAAAATAAATAGTATTTATTTTACTTAATATTTTTGTTTACCTCTTTGTATAATTCTTTACTTGTGATTAGTATCGCACACACTCACGTAGATTTCTAACACTTTATATGTTTGTATATTACATATATCACAGGATGATTGAGAGCATATAGCATGCATGTAAATTTATTTTTTACTTACATTTGATTTTTTTTTACTTTTGGAGGGTGTTTGTGATTTTTCAAATGGACAAGTTTTAATTAAAACAATAATTTTTTGATGGTTAGCCTGTGACCTCGCGGGTGTCTCGTTGGTGGTTCGCTGATGTGGTCAACGAGAGGTCAGTGAGGGTGCACAAGGTGGATCTGTGGCTTGTTGGACCTTGTTGATACTTCACAAAGGGCTCAATATGGTGGTTAGTAAGGCCTAGTTGAGGTGCATAGTGAGGTACCTTCGAGGGTCGACGAGGATACCGAAAGTTAAAAAAATCAGCTATAAATACCCAATTTTTCTATTTCATACACCTTTTATCATACTTTTTTGTACACATTTTTATGAGCTGATTTTTATGTCATGTAAAATATTTTGATTGTGTGAAAAATATTTTCGATGTCTTGAAAAATCTTTTATTTTTTTTTGTATTACTAATACATTGAGTGTTGTTTCTGTATTAGTGATTCATTTGTGATAATTTCACTTAGATATTTTTGTGAATTATTTGAAAAAAGAGAATTTGAATCCTCAATACATTGAGTGTTGTTTTTATATTGAAATACGAGATGGTGGTAGAGTTTGTTAAATTATTTTATCAAATAGAGTTGCCATAATAAGAATACATCGAGTGTACGTGTTTTTGTATTGTTACTACGAGATAGAGTTTCTGTGTTAACAATAATCGAGTGTATTTTCGTATTGTTGATACGATGTGTTTATTTTAAAATAATATTTTGGGTAAAATTGCATATATATTGTACACATATATTGATTATAGGTACACAATTAGGACATGTGGTCCCTAACTGATAGAGGTATTTGGCATTTACCTTATTGAGTGTATATTAATTGTTTGTTGCTTTTAGTGAATTTGGTTGCTTAGTGATTTCTTTAAGCAACCCGTGGATGTTAACACTTAGAATTTGAGTATAAGTATGTTTACCACGTTATGTTGTCGTGTTTGATTGCTCTATTATATGAGCTAACACAATCATCGTATCCTTATGCCAACATATTGAGACTATAAGGTAATTAGAAAGTATTTATTGCTTTATTCTATTTTCTAATTTTTGTCTTACTTTTATCTATTTTTATCTCCTATTTGTTATTTATTTTTTGTGGGTTCTGTTGCCCGTAGGAGAAGAGCGAGTCTTTAAGTATTTGTATAACTTAAATTTGGTTATTTACCAAGTTAGAACTATCTTAATTACTCATAATCTAAGAAAAAATAGAATTTCTAAAGTTGCTAATACTAGCAAGGCAATTTACAATTAATGTCTCAATGTAAACTTGAACCCACAATCACAAGGTTGCAAGGCACCACCTTATCCTTAGCCGAGTAGGTGATAGACTACTAATACTAACTACTTTTATTTGAAATTGTTACGGTGAATATTTGACTAGAATGAGTTGTTGGGATTAAATAGGTTAGGTCGTAATGCCCCACTTTAATACATTGTATAATGTTGCTCACTTTTGACCGAGGCTGGCATGATTTTGTTCTTGCACTTTTTTCAAAAAAACCTCGTACTATTTAGTGTGTAACTCATATTTATTAATCATTACATTCATTTTTTAAGCAATTACATGTCAAGTGGGTTATATGTCGTTAAGTCATAGCTTAACAAAGTTAGGATGATGTGCCATAAAATTCCCTTATGTTAGGATTAGGTGATTGGTTTGAAAATAGAGAGTAAATTAAGAACATTTTATATTATTTTCAATGATTTTTTATTAAATTATTTATAAAATTTTCTTACATTAGGTGATTGGTTTGAAAAAAAGAGTAAATTAATAACATTTTATATTATTTCAATAATCTTTTATTAAATTATTTATTTTTCTGTTAAGTAATAAAAATGCCATTAATACACAAATACTTAATATAATTTAAAGTAAAATTTAAGATAAAATTGTTTAAAAAAATTCACAATAATTTACATAAAGTTATTCAAATATATATATTTATTTTTAAAAAATAAATAGTGATAATTAACAAATATTAAAAATAATTTTTTTAAATTTTTATATTAATTTTCATTTTAATAAAATTTATGTTTTAATTGCATTTAATTACTTGGCATAAAAATATTTTAATAATTTTTTTATTAATTAATTATTTTTTATGACTAAGAAAATAAATAATATCATTTATAATTTAAAAAGATGAAATAACATAAATGATTAAATTTAAAAAACTTAGGGAAAACAACAATATTAGCACCCCTTAAACTTGTAATAACAAAACTAGCACCTCTTATATTCAAACTTATATTTTTACAATTTAAAAAAATGATTAATATGTCATTTTTTTTGAATACTCATTTAATTAGAATTAAACGATAACAATTTAGATCCCTTAATATCAAACGTTCAATATTTTACGTTTAAATTAAACGTTCAATATTATTAAGAGTGCTAATTTTATTACTATAAATTCTAAGAATTTTATTTTTGGTAAATTTCTAAAAATTTATTTACGCTTTTCTCACAAAAGGAACATTAAGCGTTAAATTATGAGTATTTAGAATTTCTTAAACATTTTAATATTGGATAATAGAAAGTATCAAACAAGTCAAAGTTATCTTTATGCTGGTAACTGCTTTGTCCCAATAAAAGGCAAAAGAGGGAGAAAAGATTCTTGGTTAGACAGTTTTTGTATTACCTTGTGTCTTGTTCCTCCTTTGTTTGTCTGTTTTCTTCTTCGAACCATATATTTTGTATTGGCATATAAAGCTCATTAAATTCCCTTTTGACTCAAACCCTAAGTTCTCTTTGGCTATGGTGTTAATGAACAGATACAGAGTGCAACCTACTGCTATTTTGTTTAATGCTAGTGATTGGTCCCATTCTATGCTATTGACTTGTCATTCTTTCCAACTAAGTTACCTTGCCTTGTTTATTGGTTAATTAAAGTAATATCTATATTGGTTTGGTTTGGTTTTTTTTTCAAAGGGCAATTAATTGTGAATGGTATATTTCCAAATTTACTTAAATATCAGTCATATCCTAAATATGAAAATGATATCGAAACTTGAATAATATTGGATGCCATATGCTAGGCTATTATTCGAATATATATATATATATAAGATAATTGAATTCAATAAAATATATATTATTAGGGTTCAACGTTTATTTTTCTAAATATGTTATGTAAAATTTTAAATTTACTATTTTTTTTTTAAATTAATTACTTTTATTATTTAAATATCTTTCAATGAATTACTTTGACAAAAATTCATGTTTTTAAAAACTTGCCTTTAAATCCAACATTCTTGTTGCATTTTTGTCCCTACCATCATCAATATTACAACATACTTTTAACAAATAAGTTCATATAATTTGCGAAGCGGATATATTTTAAAGAAAACACCATTAAACTTGCATGCATCCACACTATTTGTAGTTTCTACCGTATACCTATTGTCTTGTATAATAATGACATAGCTATGACATGGACAATTTTTTTTTGGGTTCAAAAAGTGTACAACAAAGTTGATAGATGAAAAGTAATAGTTATCCGAATATATATATATATATTTTGTTGGCATATCTGAAATTCTGAATGGTCCTCAAGAAGGGAAGATTATTGTTGGGACCCCATTGAAGTGTTGTCTAGATCAAACATTGCAGGAAATTTGCAGCCTTTCCTGCTATAAGCTTATAAACAACATGGGAAAGTTGAAAACTATGGACAATTAATAATTAATGCTCGGATCATCTGTTGGCTGAATCTGGCCTAACTTTTTGCATACAATATCAACCAAGTGTTCTTTGCTTCCACATTCTAAACGGGACTCGTTTTTGCATTGCTGTCACATTTCTGACGATGATATTACATCACTTTGTGTCTTAACTTTGATTGTTAAAACTGAACACCAAGTCAACACAACCAAATTAATAACGCGGAAGTATTTGGGCTGGGTTAGGTCCATGTTTAGTGGCAACTTTTTAGGAAGCTTATTTAGGATGACATTATATACATAGTTAAAAAATAGTATTAAGTATTTTTTAACTATTATTTCTTTTTATTTGAAAAATATATTATATGTATTTTATTTTGGTAATAATATGAGTATATTATTAAGTTATAATGAGTTATTGAGCGTTAAAAAATTAAAATTTAAAATTCAAATAAACACAACTATATATATGCATGTAATTTGTCTATAATTTTATAAATATCACATCTAAAATTTTACTTGTTGAAAGTTGAATTAGAGCACGTGTCACTCCTCAATCTTATACACATCCACCCTTGACTATGTTGGAGTTAGCTTGATAACACAAAAAATAAAAAGAATCATATTTATATTGCATTGTGTTACTTTTTTTCTAATATATGTTAAGTTTACTAATTCGTGTAATGGAGAGTTTGTTGCATTTGTTTTACTATTTTGTTACAATTTTTTTTTGTTTTAGATAGTAATATTTATTTTAGATTAAAGGACACGGTATTGATTTTATTTAAATAATAGTAAACAGCATGAAAACAAGGCCAACCAAGGATCACACAATAAAAATATATCAATAAAAAGAAATCTCAAAATTATTAAAAAGCTACCAAATGTCCCACTGCCAAGGAAGCCGCTGCTTTAGCTAAAAGCTATACAAATTAAGACCCAATCATATTGAGTACCACCAATGGTAGCAGGTAGATCAAACACTTCATGGTAAAAAATGAAAGCATTTCTTCTTTTTCAAATCCTCCAAAACCGATCTGTTATCCTCATCAAATCGAGCTTGAAGCCAATGAAGAAAGTCTTAAAATTTCAAAAACAAGCCATGATCATAAAGATGAAAAGAAGACCCCGGACAAAGTGTAGACTATATAGGATGAACATTAGAACAACAGACCAATAAATGAGCCATAGTCTTAAAAGGTAACCCACATAGCAGGCAAGAAGTAACCTCAATAGGATAATGACACTGCAAAAGAGATTGACCATTATGAAGGCACCTCCAAATAAAGTGCTGACCTTTGAGAGTTCCTTAATTTTCCAAACAAACTTTCACACGAGCTTATCCAGTGGACTATATTAGTTCCATGCAAGGGCCTACCAATAATATCACATGGAAGCTGATAGGCAGCCTTAACATAAAAGACTACACTGACGTAGGATGCCAAACCATCTGATCAAACTCAATTGCTACGTGAATGGGTATAAAAAAAATATATGATGCCTCGTTATCTAAAAACACACTTCTCACTTTGTGGACATCCCCTGAGCCGTGGTCAACAAGTAATATATCATGGACCCAAGTGACCTGAGGCATCTATGAGAATTGAATTCGAAATGGCCAGGAAGCCTATAGGAACCCACATATCATTTCAAATATGAATAGACCGACCATTGCTAATTTCCCATCTCAACCCAATTGTGACAAACGAATTTGTTCGAAATGTAAGCGACTTTTATAAATTTCTGCAAGCAAGGAATTGGGGTGCTTCATAATACGAGAACTTTGTTTGGCGACCATTGCAAGATTAAAAGCCCTTAAATCTTTAAAGCGTAAGCCACCAGATCCATGAACTTCACAAAGTTTATGCCAAGTGTAACGGTCCGCGAGTTCGCGTAGCGGAATTTTGACCGTTCGGCGCCAAGACTTCCCAAGTCGAGGCCAGCCTGTCACCTATCGAGTCCAAAGCATGACCCTTTGTCCAAAGACTTCGGTGCTCCTTAAGAAAGTACCAACGAGAACTACTCTCAACGAGTCTCGCACGCATGCGACTTACCGATTGCTTCCCGGCATCAAGGTTACCTTCGCCAAGACGCTCGCCCCATCGTAAGGTTCCACATCATCAAGGCATAATGCCGCACAACTGCTCACCCAACTGTGCATGTCACACACATTAGTAGCAAGTAGTACAACAAAGTACCCAGACTAGTCGGCTTTCCATACCTCTTGTCGGGTCTCTTCATACGCACCCTCGAATAGGCAATCCTGACACTAAGGGCCATCTTCATGCCCAAAGGTCTACTTCCTCTTGCACCTCATGTGCACATATGTATGATGCCCCAACCATACATAACTCAAGCAAGCACTCATGACAACTTATCCACAAGTCATCCAAACAAGTGTGCCTTCCATGCAAGTAAGTTCCATTCACCCAAACTTACATGTTGCCTGAGTGAGCAACACTCTGATCCGAAGTCCCACAATGATGCCTTCATCTTAGCACGTTGTCGCCCACTACCGTGCCATCAAGCCTACGGATCCTTGGTGCTTGGCCGAACCATGACCAACGCACCTTCCTCCTCGACATCACCAACATGAGTGTTGTCACCTTTGTAAGGTGCCTTACTTAGAGCAATGCTGCCTCAAATGCATGCCACTACTCTTTTGATGCACCATCACTTGGGCAACGCCTCCCACAAGGCATGCCGCGTTCCCACGAAGCTACTTTCCCATGCCAATATCGAATATACCGCGGGGCATACCTTCCGTCACATGTAGCCTCCCATGTGGGAACCGTGCGCAGTATCGACCCTTCCGCATCATCGATACTGTCCCTAAGACTCCCAGTCCTAAGGAGACACTGATATGCCCACTAGCACATCAATGCCCGCCCCGTGGGCATTCTCTAGCCCACAGGAAGCTCACTTAGCACACCGTGCCCACGGGTGCCGGGGGTGGTGGAGAGCCTGACACCATGCCTCCCCCTATAGAGCTCTTAGAGCCATTTCACTAGTTTCAGGAACAAACATCAGTTTGTGCGAGGAGACATAAGCCCAAATATGTCCAAAATGACTGTTTTGTCAAGAACCGAATTGACGCTCATACAAATTAGGTCATTTTGAGACTAAACCGTGTTTGGCGCTCACGCAAATAAGGTCATCTTGAGACCAAACCGTGACATCCTCCCCCACTTCATTCATTCGACGTCCTCGTCGAAGTGCTCTTAAGAGTCTATAGGCTCTGCATTTCTGATTTGGCTTCTAGCATGCAACTGTCCCTCTACTCCATGTAGAATCACCCCTGGTGATGACCTTCGCGCGCCCCTCCGGACTTGGTCTGAGACTGTCTGCATCTATTCACCCAAACTTAGCTCCGCATGAGCAAGTGTCATTCCCAATGACACAACTAATCTCCACCTACCATTGGCCACCCAAACTGACTAGTTCCACCCAAAGAACCTAGTCAAGTCCACCCAATGGACTGGCTCTCTTCGAGGCATCTCGCAAGATGTGGCTCACAAGCCAACCGCTACTCCGTTGCGGCACCTCCACGGCAAAGTCTTACCCAAAGACTTGCCTTAGTCCCACTGGACAGAAAAATCTGCAATCGACGCTCCTTGGCCCTTCCGAGTTGCTTGATTTCCAACGTTCAATACGTACACCGACCCACCTAGGTCCTTCCAAAAGTGTAACGTATTGATAAACTTTGTTTGCACTTTATGCTCCTTGGCCCTTTAAAGTGCAACACTTAACCAAATGCATCTAGCCTGCCCAGGCTCTTCCATGATGCAACTCTTAATCATACTTGTCACTCATGCACTCGGCGCTCCCAGGCCCTTCCAATGTGCATTCGCTCCAAAATGATGTGCGTGCACTCGGCGCGCCCAGGCCCTTCCGACGTGCACTCTCTGCACAATGGTGCGCCCCTTCCTTGAGCGTGGCACTCGTTGCCAACCGTATCCCCTATACGGCACCATGCGCTTTTCCTAAGCGCAAGACGAATCCAACTTTTACAATTTTGATGTACCCCGCTAGGTAGAGTTCACAAACTCACTGTTACCCAATAACAGCACCTCCATTATAAGATTCTGATGTGCTACCCTTGTACTCCAGTCCCCCATAAGACCTTCATCTAAGGTGAGCAACTTCAGACGATGTCTTCGTCTCTTGCCTTTCTAATGCCACATTGCCATAGTGGCGTGAGGTCCTCCCCCACTTCATTCTTCGACGCCCCTGTCGAAGCAATCTCAAACTCGGCAAACAACGATGAAGCTTAAAACCATGTAGGCGCTCCATAGCTCCTTCCTACAATGGAACAATATCTCTTCACATCATGAGCATCCCATGCTCTTCCAACATACGGCTTCTCTGTGGCTTGAGCGCTCCACGGCCCTTCTCAAAACCAACTGACACACATAGGACCCTCTTGACCCTTGTTATGCTGAACACCGTCTGCTGACATAGACATACTCTGACCCTCATCATTGCCGCTTCACAACAACTAGTCACTTTGGCACTCCATGGTCACTCCAAACGTGACACTAACCAATCGGTGATCCCACAAGTAATATCCTCAGTTTTGTAGAATTTTGCTTCACTTCGACGACATGGGCGCTCCACGGCCCTTCCCAATGTCTAACCCACTAGCATTGGCGCTTCCAATGCAAATTTACTTGACCTTCATGGTCACCAAACCTTTCATGGTTGAAACTGAAGCTGACTCTACTACGACGATGACCCTTCTTGGTCCCTCACTAGCAACCCGTGCCAAATCGGCAAACCAACGGTCTTTGTCTCTCCTCGGATACACTGATAGATCCCACTTGGTCTTCAAAGGCACTCTTGCCTTGGCCCTCTTGGCCTTCACATCTCAAAGTCGGAGCTTGCTGCCATAGCCCCTTTTGGTTAGTCCTCTTGACCGCCCACTTCACAATGTGCTGCTCGTGCCCTCCTTGACACTTCATGAGCAAGCCCTCTGTGAATGTCTTGAATACTCTTCAACCCCCAACAAGGTTTCCTTCTCAAGGCAAACTTGACACACAGTCACCCAGACGCATCCGGCTTGTTCTTCCTGGTGCTTACCCAAAGCACAAGGGTTGTCAAGACTTCTTGCAGCTGATCATAACCATTAAGCACAACATCATGTTGGCAACCACATATCAAACCCACGGCTTACAAGTCCTTAAATCTTAAGAGAAATGCGCCTTCACAACTGACAACCTGACGAAGGATGCGCAACCTTGCGGCTTATAACTTCCCAGAGATGCAACTGTTACAACGGCTTATAGTCTCTTGCAACTTCGACGAACAAAGCGCAAGCAAACCATACGGCCACCAACCTTACCCTGTCACAGCTCTCACTTCAAGAACTGTGCCACAGGAACTTCCCACAAACAACGCCTCCACGACCATTGCCTGTAGGTTTCCTTACCTACACACCCAAGTCTATACCGACTCAAACATGCAGGGTTTTGCTACCTCGAGTATTCTGGATGACGCAACCTTTTGCCACCAATACCCGCTCGCTAGACATCAAGCTTCCCACAAACTGTCGAACTCCTCGAGCCAACCAATTAAACCAAGCCTGTGCCTTAAACCAGTAGTACCGGGTTCACGAAAACTCATCATCCAACACTGAGCACCAATCCGCACCAACACACCTCTATCATGAGCGTGAGTCAGCTCTGATACCAACTGTAACGGTCCGCGAGTTCGCGTAGCGGAATTTTGACCGTTCGGCGCCAAGACTTCCCAAGTCGAGGCCAGCCTGTCACCTATCGAGTCCAAAGCATGACCCTTTGTCCAAAGACTTCGGTGCTCCTTAAGAAAGTACCAACGAGAACTACTCTCAACGAGTCTCGCACGCATGCGACTTACCGATTGCTTCCCGGCATCAAGGTTACCTTTACCAAGACGCTCGCCCCATCGTAAGGTTCCACATCATCAAGGCATAATGCCGCACAACTGCTCACCCAACTGTGCATGTCACACACATTAGTAGCAAGTAGTACAACAAAGTACCCAGACTAGTCGGCTTTCCATACCTCTTGTCGGGTCTCTTCATACGCACCCTCGAATAGGCAATCCTGACACTAAGGGCCATCTTCATGCCCAAAGGTCTACTTCCTCTTGCACCTCATGTGCACATATGTATGATGCCCCAACCATACATAACTCAAGCAAGCACTCATGACAACTTATCCACAAGTCATCCAAACAAGTGTGCCTTCCATGCAAGTAAGTTCCATTCACCCAAACTTACATGTTGCCTGAGTGAGCAACACTCTGATCCGAAGTCCCACAATGATGCCTTCATCTTAGCACGTTGTCGCCCACTACCGTGCCATCAAGCCTACGGATCCTTGGTGCTTGGCCGAACCATGACCAACGCACCTTCCTCCTCGACATCACCAACATGAGTGTTGTCACCTTTGTAAGGTGCCTTACTTAGAGCAATGCTGCCTCAAATGCATGCCACTACTCTTTTGATGCACCATCACTTGGGCAACGCCTCCCACAAGGCATGCCGCGTTCCCACGAAGCTACTTTCCCATGCCAACATCGAATATACCGCGGGGCATACCTTCCGTCACATGTAGCCTCCCATGTGGGAACCGTGCGCAGTATCGACCCTTCCGCATCATCGATACTGTCCCTAAGACTCCCAGTCTTAAGGAGACACTGACATGCCCACTAGCACATCAATGCCCGCCCCGTGGGCATTCTCTAGCCCACAGGAAGCTCACTTAGCACACCGTGCCCACGGGTGCCGGGGGTGGTGGAGAGCCTGACACCATGCCTCCCCCTATAGAGCTCTTAGAGCCATTTCACTAGTTTCAGGAACAAACATCAGTTTGTGCGAGGAGACATAAGCCCAAATATGTCCAAAATGACTGTTTTGTCAAGAACCGAATTGACGCTCATACAAATTAGGTCATTTTGAGACTAGACCGTGTTTGGCGCTCACGCAAATAAGGTCATCTTGAGACCAAACCGTGACACCAAGCTAACCAATGAATTTTTTGATCTTGAAATGTGGAACCCCACTAGAAGTTTTGCATATGCCACTGATTTTAACAAAATTTATTTGCCTGAGAGGGAAAGAAACCGACAAGTGTCCAACTTTGAATTCGCTGATGCACCCTGTCCAAAATATAATTAACTTGTGCTCTCTTTGTTTGGCCAAATAAAGCTGGAAGCCTCATATACTTGTCAAAACTAGTAGTAGAATCAATACCCAAGTACTCCTGATTCAGCTTCTTATTATGAGGAGTAGCATTTGAACTAAAAAATCTATACTTGATTTTTGAAAATTTACTATTTGATCGCAAGCAATTTCATTACTCTTGAAGCACTAAACGCAATCGTTGTACCTTTCTAATAACACATTTATAAAAAATAAGGGAATCATCAGCAAATAAGAGATGAGAAACCGGAGGACTGGTTCAATTCACATTAAATCCATTAATACTCCCAGCTTGCTCTTGTATCTGCAACAACCAACATGTATAAAAAATAAAAATGGCTATAGCACATCACCCTACCTTATTGACAAGAATTATAATGCATTTTAACACCAATGGGTGTGACTAGCATATTAACATTTCTAAACTACGTTTATAGTTTCTTTTGATTTCGTAGATTATTCATACAAACTACTTTTTTCGAGTTTCACAAATTAGGTTATTATGCACTAATCACAATTACAAAAAATTCAAGTCTAAATTAATGTAGATGCTGCGATATTAGCCTCAAGAGGATGGGTTGGTACAAACAAATGAAGAAGAAGAAGTAGGAAGTAACAGAAAGCTGTTTCTGTTATACTTCAAGAGAAAAGAGTATTATTGAATCAATCAACTCTAGTGCATGAATACATGTACTTATAGAAGTTGTTACCAAAACTAACTAACTAACAGACTGAGATACACGTGTACATATACATAACAACAGCCCTTATACGCATACATTAACAGCCCCCCTACAAACTGATGGTTTTGGAAGAACCAACAGTTTGGGCTTGAAAAAATGAAACTGATCAATGGACAAAGGTTTGGTAAGTAAGTCAGCAAGCTGATGAGACGAAGGAACATACTGAAGGCAAAGCTGATTGGCCAGAACATGATCACGTACAAAGTGCTGATCAATTTCAATATGTTTAGTACGATAATGGAGAATCGGATTACGAGCAAGACTCTGAGCACTTTGATTATCACACAAAAGAGTTGGTGGAACTGAAACAGGCAAGTGCAACTCAGCAAACAGAGACATAAGCCATTTTAACTCAGTAGTGACATTAACCATAGCGCGGTATTCGGATTCAGTACTAGAGCGAAACACTACCTTCTGCTTAGAGGTGCTCCAGGAGACCAAATTACCACCAAGGAAAATACAATATGCACTAGTGGAACGGTGATCATCACAACATGAAGCCCAATGAGCATCACAATAGGCTGTCACTAAGAGAGAGGAAGGCTTGAAGAAGGTGAGACCATGAGACGAGGTGCCATGAAGATACCTAAGCAGCCGTTTAACAGCAAGCCAATGAGCATCAGTAGGCTGAGCCATAAATTGACATAATTTGTTAACACTAAAGGCAATATCAGGACGGGTAATGGTACAGTACTGAAGACCCCCAACAACACTCCTATACTCAGAAGCATCCTCAAGAGGTTTACCATCATATTTGCTAAGACCTTTGCTAGTAGTCATAGGAGTATCACAGGACTTAGAATCTAATAAACTACACCTGTCCAACAACTCATTCACATACTTCTGTTGATTGAGGTGAATGAGATCTTGCTGAATAGTCACCTCAATGTCCAAAAAAATGTTCAAGACACTCAAGTCTTTTAAGGCAAAAGTATGATGAAGCTGAGTGATAAGATTCTGAATGGCAAGAAAGGAACTTCCAGTAATAAGGATATCATCCACATATACCAATACAACCAAATAAGAGAGGGTGAATCCATGACAAATAAGGAAGTGTCGGATTTGGCAGCTTGGAAACCCATGTCAAGCAAGCAGCCACTGAGTTTAAAGAACCAT
Source organism: Elaeagnus macrophylla (assembly GCA_029378325.1). NCBI lineage: Eukaryota > Viridiplantae > Streptophyta > Magnoliopsida > Rosales > Elaeagnaceae > Elaeagnus > Elaeagnus macrophylla. Next base: position 32,415,082 of record CM055640.1, on the reverse strand, counting down.
GCACGTGGAGCTTGCTTAAGCCCATACAAGGCTTTCTTAAGACGACAGACCAAGCCATCACCTTGTTCAAAACCTGGAGGCTGAACCATATAAACATCTTCACCAAGCTCGCCATTGAGAAAGACATTATTAATATCAATTTGACGAATCTGCCAACCCTTAAATAAGGCAATGGTAAGGATGACCCTAACTGTAGTTTGTTTAACCACAGGAGAGAAGGTTTCAAAGAAATCAACCCCTTCAACCTGCAAGAATCCTTTGGCAACAAGCCTAGCCTTATATTTGTCCAAAGTACGATCAGCATGAAGCTTTACTCTAAAAACCCGTTTGCACCCTATAGCAAGTTTACCTTCAGGTAACTTCATTAAATCCCAAGTTTCATTAAGAGACAAGGCATCAAGCTCACATTGCATAGCATTTTTCCATTCAAGAACTTTTAAAGCAGCTTTGTAAGACTAAGGCTCAGGAAGAACAGGCACACCATGAACTGTATAGGCAAACACACGAGGCTTACTCACACCAACCTTGGATCGTGTAACCATTGAATGAGTATTGGAGGGAGCAGGTGAAGATAACAGAGGAAACTCAAAGGGAATGGATGGTAAATCAACTACCAATGAAAGATCATTCGAAGGAAAAGGTAAAATATGAATGGGTGAAATAGCATTTAATGAAGCAAAAGAACGTTGGGAAGATGGATCAGAAGAGAACTAGGCACAGAACTAGCTGGAACAAGTGCAGAAGCAATAGAAGTAGGAGATGCAAAAGAAGGACAAGATGGTGACAAGTCAATTGGTAAACGACTAGGGACAATAGAACCAGAAGTAGTACTAGGTTGCTCAGAATGGGTAGACATAATAGGAGAAACCAAGGCAGTCGTACTCGAGGGGATAGAAGTGGGTGAAATAGAGGAGGAAACCAAGTGAGATGGTGACAAGACAGATTGTGGAGAACCAGAAAAAGAGAGCCAAGATGGGACATTGAGAGTCACGAGTGGAGTATTATTGACAACACAAGAGGAATCACTAGAAGACAAAGCACAAGGAAACACGAGCTCATGAAATACAACATGCCTGTTGATATAAAATTTTGAAATGGCCACATCAAAACAAAGAAAACCTCATTGTTTAGGAGCATAACCCAAAAAAAGACACGTAGTAGATCATGGCTCAAGTTTGTTCTTATTATAATCCCTTAAACAAGGAAAGCATTGACAGCCAAAAGCCTTCAAAAAGGACATGTGAAATGGCTTGGAGTATAACACTTCATAGGGTGACTTATCATGCAATACTTTAGATGGCAACCTATTCATGAGACAAACAGAAGTTCGAAAGGCATAAACCCAAAATGACAAAGGAACCTTAGACTGATGCAGCAATGCCAATCCTTTTTCAACTATCCTCCTATGCCTACACTCAACAACACCATTTTGAGCAGACGTGTGAGGACAAGTACTTCTGTGAACAACACCATCCAACTCAAGAACACGAGCTAATGGTTTAAACTCAGCACCCCCATCAATTTGAACACTCTTGATAGAAATAGAAAATTGTTTTTCAATCATGCGTTTAAAACATAAAATACATCAGTAGTTTTATCCTTAGTTGCTAATGGAAAGAACCACACAAACCTACTATGATCATCAACAATAGAAAGAAAATATTTGTCATTTTTGAATGATAGCACAGGAGATGTCCATAGATCTAGATACAACAAGTTAAAAGGTTTAGCACTTCTAACATGTTTAGACACAAAAGGTAACCGATGGGACTTGGCAATTTGATAAGTGCTACAAAATACACTATCTTTAGTAAGAGAGAAAACAGACAGACCATATTGCCTCATAACCTTGATAGTAGTAAGAAAAGATGGATGTCCAAGTTTTTTGATGCCAGTGTGCATATGCTCGAGAACACTTGGTCATTTGTGAAGAAGATACAGCTGAAAAGGCTTGAAAAGAAGAGGTTGTGGACGCTAATGATTGTGGGGGCATAGCCCCTAAAACCTTGTAAAGACCATTTTCACTCTTGCCCTGCAAAATAGTCTTCTTGGTAATAGCATCCTTGACATAAAATATATCAGAATGAAATTTAATAATAGCATTGTTATCAACACAAAGTTTGTGTACAGAAAGTAGATTGGAAACAACAAGAGGAGTATGACTGTAAAATACCAAAACCAATAGAGGTAATAGGAAGTTGAGACCCATTGCCAACAGTACTACTACCTTCAGGGCCACTATAAGGCATTTTGTTTGGTACTTGAGTCACAACAGATGTTAAATGATGATTAGCACCAGAGTCTAACAACCAAGTCTCAGATGGTGTTGAATCAGAAACACTACCACTCGCAACAACATTCATAGCAAAAGGAGAGAATCTTGAATTACTCTTACCTTGAAGAGCATCACGAAATACAAAGCAAGAAGCAGCAACATGTCCTACCTTATCACAAATTTGACATACTGGTCTATCAGTGAATCCTTTCTTGAAGTTCTTGTTACTACTAGAGTTCTTGTTGGATCCAAACTGATTTTGTTGTTTCAAGAACGTATGAAAATTCCATGGTTGTGGCTTATTACCTCCTGAGAAAGTAGGACTAGAAACATGCTTATTTCCATTAAATCGAGAACCATTAGACTTTTGAAAATGAGCAGCATTGGCTTGCATAACCAAATCATGATCAAGACCATCAGAAACTGTTAACATTCTTTCATAAATTTCAAGCTGATTGTGCAAGACTCCCACTGATGGTCTCAATTGAGTCATATTAAACATAGTAATAAAAGAAAGATACCTTGGCCCAAGTCCATTGAGAATGTAAAGCACAAGTTTTTTCTCTGGAACAATTTCTCCTGCTGCAGTAGGGTGATTTGAAATGGTTTTGGCGCGTAACAAATACTCAGCAACTGAAAGATTTTCTTTCTTCAAGGTCTGAAGCTTCCCACACAACTCCATAACTCTTGATTGAGTTGTGTTTGTAAAACGTTCTTCTAATGCCAACCATTGACTTCTTGCTGAGATATGCCCCAAAAGAATGGCGTTCATACCTTGAGTGACTGATCCATAAATCCAACTTTTAACAAGAGAATCATACTGTATACAAACAGAAAAGAGAGGATTTGAACCTGCTTTTCTTGATCAAGAAAAGGAGTTGGTGGAGAAAGACTTCCATTAATGAAACCTTCCAATCTATGAGTCATGATTACTGTCATCAACTGCTCATGCCAAATTAGGTAATTATTATCATCAAGACGAACTGATAGCGTAATGTTATTTGGTGGAATTGCAGTAAAACCTTGAGGAAGCATTTCAAGAACTACAATCCAGTGACTGTACTCGTTACGCGTGGTTCACGCACCTCTAGTGAACTTCTAAATGTTTGAGAATCAACAGATGCACTGGGAACTCTTACTGGTGCAGTTTGAGGAGAGAATAACACATCCTTGAAAGAAGCCCTAGCTTCCATAGCCACAAGCCCTCAATCGAGAGGCTCTGATACCATACAAACAAATGAAGAAGAAGAAGTAGGAAGTAACAGAAAGCTGTTTCTGTTATACTTCAAGAGAAAAGAGTATTATTGAATCAATCAACTCTAGTGCATGAATACATGTACTTATAGAAGTTGTTACCAAAACTAACTAGCTAACAGACTGAGATACACGTGTACATATACATAACAACAGCCCTTATACGCATATACTAACAGTTGGATTGGGTTGTATTATCCGTAACCATGTTGGACAGGAAAGCTTCGTCTATGTCGCCACAAGTAGTTGAGCTTTGAGCTATGTGGCATGGCTTAATGTCTAGCCTTGATATTGGTTCAAATTGTTTACAGGTGGTGCAATTGGTGGATAATAATTCATGCTTCCTTTCAATTGACGTATATATAGTTTATGATATCAAGAATTTAATTTCACAGACTACTTTTAAATGTTGCTTTTCTCCTAGGAGGACTAAAGGCGCTGCAGCCTGCACATGCTTTACCCAAATTGGGGTTTAGTTGTGATGACTTTGTAACTTGGATTGAGGATGAGTTGGATCGGCTTTGTTCGATCCTTATGAATGATGTAGTATACATTAATTAATTTAATAAATGTCCTCCTTTTCTATAAAAAAAAGTCTAACATTTCCTTTTAATTTTTGGTAGTTGCTCGATGAATGATATACAAGTAGGGGTAAAATTTTTTAATTTTTGGTTTGAGTTCTTTTGTAATATATTTATTTCTTTGAATATTTATTTCTTTGAACATTTTTTTCTTAAGATATTGGTTTTTTTATGAATAATATTACACAATTTAGTAATTCAGGGATTGAACCCTTGCATGATTTTACATTTACATGCATCATATGAAGCTTTGGTGTCACTAAACTATAATCATTTGGACATTTTTTTTTTTATTTCTATATTTTCGTTTTTGTGTTGATGGTTAAAGTAATAGATGGTCACTTGGTGTGTAGTATATTGTACACTAATTTAAATGAGTATAAAGTGTAATAACTAATTAATATTTGAAAACACAACTCATTTATAGGCTTTAGTCTTTTGTTTATGAATTCTCTCAGCTTTTTTTAGTGTCACTTACGCAAGCCAAGAGTCGAAGAAACAAAAGGTGTAAAACTCAAAGTACGTGCTTTGTTTGTTTAGGGTATCAATAATGAGTTATAAAAATTACAGTTTTGACACAAATATATCGCAAAATCATCTCTCATAAAAAAAGCAATCTAAAAACTAAGTTTAGTCAATAATTATTAATAATATAAAGTTCACACAAAAAAATTGACATAAATGATATTCTTTTAATAGTGTGTTATTATAGTGATGGATCTAGCTCTAAAATCTAGAAGAAAAACTAATCAATAGTTAATAATGTAAGGTTCACACAAGAAAATTGACAATTAAAAAAAATAAAAATTTGAGTAAAAATTTGGCTATGAAATTTTTTTCGAACAAATATATTTCAATATGTGAAGTTTGTCAAAATTTTATTGGGTTTTAATTAATTAAAAAATAACAAGTTTACATATAAAATTTGAACAAATATATTTCAACATGTGAGGTTTGTCAAAATTTTATTGGGTTTTAATTAATTAAAAAATAATAAATTTACGTATAAAATTTGAGCTTAAAAAGATTTTATATGTAACATACGAGCTTAAAGTTTAGGTTGGAAAGGGTATTGTATGTTAAATATTACCTTATTTTCATAAAAATTATAAAATTTAACGTATAAAATTACATTTTGTTAAGTGAATAGGGACACTTGCCCTTAAACGTCTATATGCACCCTCTGTTATCATCCACATGTTTACTTATCGATAAATCTCTGGACCCTATGTAATATTTATGTTATGTAAGTAATTAAATTGTGTTAAAAATAATATATTAATTATATACATAATATATATAATTTATAAATTAATATAAATTAAATATATATTATATGTATAAATTAACATATTATTTTAAAATTAATTTAATTATATATTAATTAACACATTATTATAAAACTCTAAACGTAATGATAACAAAGATGTATTGGTATATGTCCCCATTTTTAATCCACGGTGTTAAGTCGTAATAAACCAAGTCATAATAGTATAAGACATATCTTTTCTCATTTAGTTGTGAATTCTAAATGTGTTTTCTATTTTTATTTTTATATTTGGTTTAATTTATTTTTAATTAAACATGAGGATGCAAATTCAAGCCCACATTGGGTGACAATTTGGGTTTTATTTTTGTTATGTGAGTATGGACACTTGCCGATTTAATGACCTCTTATAGAGGCAAATTATTTATTTACGCAGATTTGACATAAAACGTTTTACGTCGCCGTTCTCAATTGAATATTTTACATTTCTATCCTTTTTTGTTGATGCTCGCTAACATGAACACCCTCAGACTTTCTAATCCACTTATTCTATATTCATCCAAGGAAAAAATCAGATTAGCACGAACTTTCTAAAAATTAGAGTAATTAGAAAGCATGGCAAAAGCAAGCCAGGTTCTGAGACTTTCTCAGCTTCCAATTCCTACTCTGTTTTTTATGGTGTTGTGATTCTCTCTTTCAAAGGTTCAATTCCTTCCTAGATTCTAAGGACCCCTTCCTTTTGAACTTGAAACTGGGTAAGACCCATTTAACTTATAATATATTTGTTCATTAATTTTTTTTTACTTAGTAACAAATTTATGATGATTTGCAATAAAAGTAAATGAAAAAGTATGTAAATGATAATATATCCAATGTTTTTAAATGTATAGATATGTGGGTATGGGTGAATCTGATGAAGTTCAACTTTTCTATTTCTTCGTGAAATCTGAGAAAAACCTTCAAAAGGATCCTCTCTTGTTATGGTTAACGGGTGGCCTTAGTTGCTCTGTTTTGTGTGGAACGTTGCCGCCTCTTCTGTGTAAACTTATTTGGTATGTAAAATTATTAGCATGTAAAATTATTTACATACCGTAATATTATCAGTATGTAAATTATTTACATATTATGTAAATAGGTATGTAAATGAGTTTACATAATATGTAAACTATTTACATACTGTCATATTTATATGTAAATTTATTTACATACTGTCATATTAATATGTAAACTCATTTAGATACTGTCATATTAATATGTAATATAGTTTATATAGTATGTAATCTTGTCTACTCAAAATATATTATTAGCGTGTCTATGGTAGAATTTACTATTAGTGACCTATTATGTAGTCAAATTATTTCTATAATTTGGTTATTTTGTAAGATGTACAAAATTATAAATAATTATGTACTCAAATTATTCTGTAAGTTGTACATAAATTATAAATAATTATGTACTCAAGTCATTTTATAAGTTATACAGAAATTGTAAATAATTATGTATGCGGGTCATTTTGTAAGTTGTACAAAAAAAATGTAAATAATTATGTATACTAGTCATTATGTAAATTGTAAATAATTTTGTGCTTGAATTATTCTGTAAGTTATACATAAATTATAAATAATTATGTATCTAGATCATTTTGTAAATTGTACTTGTACATAAATTATAAATCATTTTGTAAGTTGTACAGAAATTATAAATAATTATGTATGCGGGTCATTCTGTAAGTTGTACAAAAAAATATAAATAATTATATACACTAGTCAAACCACCATTAAAGTATTATCTTTTACATATTTAAAGAAAAATATTACATGCTATATGCATCTTCAGAACTTAATTAGTCCAAGCAAGACACTATTGTCTCAGAGATCGAGATGTTATTGGCATTTGGAAACATAGAAATCAAATTTGCAAATGAATGGTTGATGACTATGTAGTAAAATTAAATTATAGAAAGAAAAAGAAATGAAGCAAATTAAAATATGATAGGAAAGATTATTGTTGAAGTATCAGCAATGTTCCGTACATCTTCCAAAAAGTCAAAAAAATTCCAGTATAGCTTACAGAAATAATGATTAACTCTAAAAAATCTTCAAAGTACACAACAAAATTGGGGTAATAAAACATTAAGTCAAGCCACCATTAAAGTATTATATTTTATATATTTAAAGAAAAATATTACATGCCATATGCATCATGACAAATTAATTAGTTCAAGCAAGGCACCACTATCTTAGAGATCGAGAGGTCATTGGCGTTTAGAAACATAAAAATCAAATTTGCAAATGAATGGTTGACGACTATGTAGTAAAATTAAATTATAGAAAGAAAAAGAAATGAAGCAAATTGAAATATGATAGGAAAGATTATTGTTGAAGTATCAGCAATGTTCCGTACATCTTCCAAAAAGTCAAAAAAATTTCAGTATAGCTTACAGAAATAATGATTAACTCTAAAAAATCTTCAAAGTACACAACAAAATTGGGGTAATAAAACATTAAGTCAAGCCACCATTAAAGTATTATATTTTATATATTTAAAGAAAAATATTACATGCCATATGCATCATGACAAATTAATTAGTCCAAGCAAGGCACCACTATCTTAGAGATCGAGAGGTCATTGGCGTTTGGAAACACATAAATCAAATTTGCAAATGAATGGTTGACGATTATGTAGTAAAATTAAATTGTATAAAGAAAAAGAAATGATGCAAATTGAAATATGATAGGGAAGATTATTGTTGAAGTATCAGCAATGTTCCGTACTTATTCCAAAAAGTCAAAAAAAATTTCGTATAGTTTACAGAAATAATGATTAACTCTAAAAAACCATCAAAGTACACAACAAAATTGGGATAATAAAACATTAAGTCAAACCACCATTAAAGTGTTATCTTTTATATATTTAAAGAAAAATATTACATGCTATATGCATCTTGACAAATTACTTAGTCTAAGCAAGGAACCATTGTCCCAGAGATCGAGAAGTCATTGGCGTTTGGAAACACAAAATCAAATTTGCAAATGAATGGTTGACGATTATGTAGTAAAATTAAATTATAGATAGAAAAAGAAATAAAGCAAATTGAAATATGATAGGAAAGATTATTGTTGAAGTATCAGCAATGTTCCGTACATCTTCCAAAAAGTCAAAAAAATTTCAGTATAGCTTACAGAAATAATGATTAACTTTAAAAAACCATCAATGTACACAACAAAATTGGGGTAATAAAACATTAAGTCAAGCCACAGTTAAAGTATTATCTTTTATATATTTAAAGAAAAACATTACATGCCATATGTATCATGACAAATTAATACATCCAAGCAAGGCACCACTGTCCTAGAGATCGAGAGGTCATTGGCGTTTGGAAACACAAAAATCAAATTTGCAAATAAATGGTTGACAACTATGTAGTAAAATTAAATTATAGAAAGAAAAAGAAATGAAGCAAATTGAAATATGATAGGGAAGATTATTGTTTAAGTATCAGTAATGTTCCGTACAGCTTCCAAAAAGTCAGAACATTTTCCGTATAGTTTACAGAAATAATGATTAACTCTAAAGAAAAATGTAATTTTGGAAAACATTACATTTAATTCTCCTTTAATATGTGAAACTCAAAAAATATCTCATTTTAAGAAATACCTACAATAATAAATTAACTATGAAATTCAAATAAAGTAATATCTATTATTTTAAAATTTAGATGTTCAAAATAGTCAAATTTTTGAATTTCTATTACTCACAGCAAAAAAATAAAATAAAATAAATCGCTAATCAACAGAGGTAGCACTCATCAAAAGCCAAGCATGCTCCAGCTCGTGTGGCCAACAACTCCACAGTCAAAACTAAGCGTACATGAGTGACTAATAACTCGCGACTTAACAGAGTTCGCTAATTTTAACAATAAGAAAGAAAAGAAAAAATCAGAACTTCTAGTATTCCTGAAAAAAACAATAAAGGAAATCAAGATTTCAAATCGAGAAATTGTTGAAAAAATCGTAGCGACAAACAAGTGTAATCCATTAATTAATCAACTAGCTACGTATGAATCTATTATTCATTAAGCAACAAACAGTAATAGTCAGATGTTATCATTATTACTCTTCTCAAATAATCTAAAAAAGACTAGACAATTACAAACAATCAATCTTCGTAAATTCGGCACTCATCAGTTTCAGGATTGTCCTGGCTCACTTCCTCTATTTCGTCCCACGCCACTTTGCACTCCTCTGACCTCGTCTCCTTCGCAAACCTCCTTAGCTTCTATCACTTTCCTCTCGATCATCTCCGTCAGTTGTTTCTCTCTTATCTGCGTCCCTTTGTATTTGGGCACACCACCACTGCCCACCATCGCTTTCGCCTTCATCGTTCCTTCCCTGATCTTTGTCGGTAAGCTTACTTTCTTGGCTCGGTGTGGCTCCGAACTCCAAGATAGCGACCACGAAGATGATATAGAAGAAGAGACTGGAATGCTCATTTTTTGTTTTGGTCTTTAGCTTTGTTTCTCCGACGATGAATAATTGAAAATGAATGTGCTTTGTTTCTATACTGGACTCTGATATTTAGAATACATATTGTGGGCTTAACTGAAATCCAATTAATAGAGGGCAATTTTGTAAATGCAATATTTAGTTGTAATCTAAAACGGTTCGTATCAATATCAATTCATGCTATTTCTGTCCAATTTGCAGCTACTCTCCTTATATAATCTATATCAGTCCCGATCTCACACTTGCCCTTAAACAACATATACATCCACCCTCTGTTATCATCCACATGTTGACCTATTGATAAAGCTCTAGACCTATATAATATGTATGTTATGTAAGTAATTGAATTGGTTTCAAGATAATATATTAGTTATATATAAAATATATACACGATGTATATAATTTATATAGTGATATAAATTAAATATGTATACTACATGTATAAATTAACATATTATTTTAAAACTAATTTAATTATATACAAGATTATTATAAAACTCTAAACGTAAATGATAATATATCCTCAATGATGTATTGGTACATGTCCCCATTTTTAATCCACGGTGTTAAGTCATAATAAATGAAGTAGTAATAGCATAAGACATATATTTTCTCATTTAGTTGTGAATTCTAAATGTGTTCTTTTATTTTTATTTTTTATATTTTATTTAATTTATTTTCAATTAATCATGAAGATGCAAATTCAAGCGCTGCATTAGGTGATGGTTTGGATTTATCATACCTTTGTGTGTAAATATGATGAGTGAATCATATTAAATGTCCTAAAATTCTTTCAATTTATTGATGAAGTAGAATAGAGTAGTTGCATCTTTTCTACCAAAGTTTTATTTGATGATAAAAAAAATTAATCGTTAATTTACACAATATGAACCTATAAATACTATTAAAAAAAATAAAGCTATAACTTAAAGTTGGAAATAAAACACATCCTAAAACCAAAAAGAATCATATTTAATTTTATAATAAAAATGTCCCTTTCATGGTCAACATAAAACAAACAATACAAATTGATACATTAACAATAAACTACATATCTCTCAGGATTTAAAGTTTCTCACTCTTTGTTTATTTATTTACCTTATTCATCTTGTTAGGACCTCGATCTAATTGAATTTGATTCTTAACAAATACAATATCATAACAAGACATTCTTACATTTTTTTTTTATCAATCATTGCAAGAAAAAATATAAAAATTAACACAAATCAATACTCCTAATCGATACCTACTAAACAACACATTTGTTGTTATTTCCACTAGACTAATTTAAATATTTCATCACTCCTCATAACACACTCCCATTTGTCACATTAGCCCAAAAAGCCACAAGAAAAACAAATTTCATTAAAAACCCCATCTCCCTTACTCTTCCATGAGCTCCCTCCCATCTCCGCCACATCCAGAGACTCCTCCCCCATCAAATCAAAACAGTTCTCCATCTAATTTTTGAGATTTTGCAGCATTCTTATCAAAACAACCATCACCAACCATAAACGACATGTCGTCTAATTGTTGTATCCAATGTTACAATCCATGTAACAACTCATGGACACATGTTGGTTCAATTCCAGGCCTAAATGAAAACCAAGTCTTAAAGGGCTTTGCGTCTCAATAGGTAACTTTATTTACATAATTGGAGGATGTTTGTCTCAAATAGAGAAGCCCAATACTACTTCTTTAGATAAAAAGTCCAATAAGTATGTGGAAGTTGATACTAAGGTCCTGTCAAAAGTAGTAAGTTACAATGTACAAACAGAGCAATGGTCTCAATGTTTTTCACTATAGGTTTATAAGTGTTGGCAATTTTTGTGAATAAAACAATTGATTGTAATTTAGTATATATGCTCACTTCTCAATCAAAAGTTAAATGCTGATGAAGTCGCCAAGTCTGCACTACGTATATGACAGGTAAAATGTTTACTCATGCTTACATCCTCACACAACTGAGCACGTACACTTAGTATGGACTAAACTATGCACGTGTCGATCGATCGAGATGCTAGTTTGATCGATCGAGACATAGATCGATTGAGTATCGATCGAATTTAATTTGAATGTTCTCGGGTTGAGTTTTGTGATAACTAGATTGATCTAACATTTGATTGATCGATTGATCGATCGAGTGAGTGAGGCTCTCGATCGATCTAGACTTGTTCGATCAATCGAACATTGATCTAATGCTCTTGGGTTATTTTTTGAATTGCTGAGCGTAAGTAGATCGATCGAATACTTCATCTCGATCGATATGTTTTGATAATTTGTTCCACTTTTCTTGCTTACCAATTTAACCCCATTTAATGTTAAAAGTAAAATTCTTATATGAGTAGAATTGTTGTAAAAGTAGAATATTTGTATGAGAAGAATTGTTGTAAAAGTAAAATTCTTGACTGAGTAGAATTTGGTTTTTTTATTAATTCTCCTTTAGGTCAAATTGGACTCTACAAAAATAACTTTTGTTGGAGAAAAATAAACTATATTGAATATAATATTTTCTACATCTGATTGAGCTTTTAAAAGAAAAACTTTCTTCTCTTCATCTATTAATCTTAAGCACTCTCTTGATTTAATTGTTCAAACATATTGTGTGGTTATGTTTGAATAATTCATATGCCTAATTGTTCTTCATAGTATTAAGCTTTACATGATCGTTTTAGAATTTGCTAGTTGATTTGATTTTTATAGTATATGCTCTTAAATCTGCTAGTTAAAGTTTTTCATTATTGAATCTGCTCTAAGACACACTTTGTACTTGTGTTATTTGTGCTAATGTTTCAGGTAAAAAAGTTGACGTGTTCGGTATTTCGTGTAACTCAAAATTATCGAAGTTGACGGGTTTAATTAATCTTGTTGGATTCAAGTAAATTGAAACGTTGGTCCAAATCCAGACACCTAGCTTGTGGAGGCTACGAAAGGAGCGACGACTCGTATATAAATTACACAAGGGGAATTTATCTGTGAAAGGTAGTTTAAGACTTGAGCTTGTAATTGAACCTTGATTTTCATAGTGGATAGTTAGGTGAACCGATGGTTTTCCTCTTAAGTCATTGTTGTGGCGTAGGTTGTTTTTACCTAAAAATCTCGTGTGTTATTCTTTAATTTTGCATTTTATTTTTACATTTGATTGCATGTATGACCGTTATGTTTATGTTACATAATTAAAATCTGTTAAAATTGAAAATAACTTATTCACCCTCTTTATGTATATTTAGTTTGTAACTAAAAACTTTTACTCACTAGGAATTCCAAGATACGATTTTGCTTGCAGTATTTGTGAAAACAAAATCTACTTGGCAGGAGGAAAATTCAAAATGGGAAATCCAAGAGGAATTTCATCTTCAGAAATGTATGATCCTAATCTTAATGAATGGACCATTTTGCCCAATATGTTGGGGTAACATGGGAAGGGAAAATTCATGTAGTTGGTGGATTTGCTGAAAGAGAAGATTCAGATAGAACAGACCCATTTAACATGTTGAGAAGCTCAGCTGAAGTGTTTGATTTAGAAACAAAGAGATGGGAGCTTGTGGCAGGGATGTGGCAATTAGATGTACCACCAAATCAAATAGTTGCTGTTGATGGGGAGGCTTTTTAGTTTAGGGGATTGTTTAATGGCATGGAAAGGTCATTTTGAATGTTATGATGGGAAGCTTAATATATGGAATGTAGTTGATGGGTCTCAATTAAAAACCCTTAATTCAATTTCTAAAAGTGATTTTGATCAACAACTTTATCTTTCAGTGGCACCTGTTATAAGATGGACTGTCATGACGAAGAAATGTCAACAACTGTGTCTACTGTGCACATATTTGATACTTGTGTTAATTGGCAAGCTTGGAGGAGTCTTGAGCCTATGGTAGAAGAGAGTGAGAAAGTTCTTTGTAGTCAGTGTTGTGTTGTACGTTCAACTATCCTAAAATTTCTCTGGATCAATAATAAAATTAAGGATCAAGAAAGAACAAGAATTAATTGCTTGTTTTAAAATTTGTCCACTAATTGATAGAGTTAAGTCTATGAGACTACATAAGAATAGGGAGAACATAATTGTATCATCTCTTTTCTACGATATTTTATCTTATTTTTGTGATATAAAAAATGTAAAATTAAAAATAAATAACACTTATAAAACTTATAACAACGATAATATTGAATAGATTACAATTAATTAATTTTTAATATTGAATAAATTTAAATGATTATTTTTTAATTTAAATGACATTTAATTAAAATAGTAATTATTGTAAAATGATGAGCAATATTTTTTGTAATAGTAAAATAAATTAATTATGTTTTATGTACTCAAAGTTTATTATTTAAAAGTAATTTTTATTTTTTTTCTTTTCAATATTGTAGATTGTAATATTAAATTTTTATTGATATGTATTAATAATTTTTCCTTCCCAATGGCCCTCATCAACGTGGCCATCCGCTAATAACTGCTAAGTGAGTAGCTCAAAAGCTATGCAAAAAGAATATGAAAAGATCAAACGGTGGGATTGGGATGTTGCTAGTTAGAAGCAAAGAATGAAAGAAACATGACTAATTTTATTGAAAAATTATTAAAAATAATATATTTAAAATTTATAATAATAAAATTAATACCTAATAATATTAAACCTTTAATATTAAACATATAATGTTAAATGTTTAATTTTAAACAGGTCTAAATTACCACAATTTAATTTAAAATACTTTTAATTAGAAAAACATTCAAAAAAAAATTATATAAAAATTATTTTTTAATTATAAAAATATATAATTTAAAGTATCATTTTTTATTATAAATTTTAAGGATGCTATTTGTATTGTTTTTCATATTTAGTTGAATTAGTTGATTAATTAGTTTAATGGTCTTTTAATACTCCACGCATTTTGTTTTGTTTTGTTTTCGGGGATATGAAGCGGAAGCCAAAATGCTTATGTGCTCTATATGTTTTTAGAGTAATTCTATTTGTTTTGATTGGCACACAAATTTTATCCATGTATCAATTTTATATATTTTTTAAATACGAGTTTTATTATTAAATCAAGGCTCATAAATATTTATTAAATACATAATGTATTTTTGAATGAGAATATAATTAGAATGCAATTTTAGTGATGATGTGTAGTTTTCCATATTTTTATTTTGGGTTTTTTCACGAGGGATGTAAGCACCCATGATAAAAATAAAAATTTAGTTTGGTATTTTTTGTTTTTTATTTTGGGTATAAATGGAGGTTCAACTTTAAATGTAATTATTGCTCAAAAAAAAAAACTTTAAATGTAATTTCGAGTTCCTAATTTCGAGTTAATGGAATACAGGACGTTCTTTTATTCAAGATTCCATATTAGTAAAATGTTTTTGGGACTTTGGGTGTGGATAAGGTTAATTTGCCCAACCACGTTAAATTTTTAATGTTTTTGTTTTCTTATTAATTTTTTGCTTCTACATTCGCTTTTGTTGTCTTTTGATATTTTTGAGCTTTCATTGAGCCCAACATGACAACCTTAGCCGTTGATATAGGAAAAATCTTGAGGAATGGAAGTCTCTGCATATAGTAAATTAATATATTTTTATAGGATTATTTTAGTAATATCTTCATTGTAAAGTTATTTTGGTAACTTTTTTTTGTAATTTCTCTATTTTGGTAATTTCCTTTTGTCTCTTTATTTTGCCTATAAAAGGCTTGCTTGTAATATGTTAAGCGCACAATTTTGGTTCAATAAAAACCCTAGCCTCCTCTTCCTCTTCCTCTTCCTCTTTCTTTCTTCTTCTTTTGATTCTTCTTTCTTAATGTTAGTATAAATTAATTATCATAGTATCAGAGCTTGGATTATTGAAGGTACTGTAAATTCAGACATAGTTTGTTCCTCACATCAAATAGTTTCAAAAGTTTCTTGATTCGCAACCACATGCCATGTCTGTCTCTTCTACGATAGGTCAGTTCCTCTCTAGTTCCTCAGGTATGTCATCCTCAACTTGGATTTTAGACTCTGGAGCTTCCCACCATATGTCTCATGAGTCAAAATCTTTTGTTTCTTTATGTCCTACATCATCTGTGCCTGTCATGACTGCTGATGGTACTCCTATGCCATTAGCAGGTGTCAGTTCTGTTGTCAATTCTCATTTGTCTCTTCATAATGTTTACCATATTCCTAAGCTTTCACTAAACCTTGTATCTGTTAGTCAATTGTGTGATTCTGGTTGCTCAGTGTCTTTTTCTTCTACTTCTTGTCATGTGCAGGATCTACAATCCCAGAAGCTGATTGGGACAGGCCGTAGGCAGGGGGGATTATATGTTTTGGATAAGCTGAGATTACCAGTATTTGCAGCTCCTAGTGTTGATCTTTCCTCTTTTTGATTGTGTCCTTCATCTTCTAGTTTTTATTTATGGCATTCACGTCTTGGTCATGTTTCAGCTTCTCGTTTACGATTTTTAGCTTCTAATGGAACCTTAGGAAATTTGCAAGCTCATGATATTTCTGATTGTAGTGGTTGTAAACTTGCAAAATTTTCTGCATTACCTTTTAATATAAGTACTTCTTATTCTGTTGCACCTTTTGATTTAGTTCATTCTGATGTGTGGGGACCTTCTCCTGTTGTTTCCAAAGGAGGGTCTCGCTATTATGTCTCTTTTATTGATGATCACACTCGTTTTTGTTGGGTATATCTTATGAAACGTCGTTCTGATTTCTTTGATATTTATAATAACTTTAGAGCCCTAGTAAGAACTCAATATTCTGCTGTAATTAAGTGCTTTAGATGTGATCTAGGTGGTGAATATACTTCCAATAAATTTTGTGATTTGCTTGCTTTAGATGGAACTACTCACCAAACTTCTTGTACTGACACTCCTGAGCAAAATGGTGTTGCTGAAAGGAAACATAGGCACATTGTTGAAACTGTTCGTTCTCTTTTGTTGTCATCTTTTGTTCCTAGTGAGTTTTGGGGAGAAGTAGTTCTTACTGCGGTCAACTTAATCAATAAGATTCCATCATCCATCACTTCAAGTTTGTCTCCTTTTGAAAAACTATATGGACATCCTCTTGACTATTCTTCATTGAGAGTCTTTGGTTCTACTTATTTTGTCCTTCGTCCTCATGTAGAACGTACCAAATTATCGTCACGTTCTATCATTTGTGTTTTTCTTGGTTATGGTGAAGGGCAAAAGGGATATCGTTGTTTTGATCCAACTTCACAAAAACTATATGTCTCTCGTCATGTTATCTTTCTTGAGCATATATCTTTCTTTTCTATTCCTAGTTCAATTCATAACTTGACCAAGTCAGATCTTAGTCATATTGATCCTTTCTCTGACTATATTGATAGTTTTTCTCCACAAGTTCCTCCAACTACTAATTCTGACTCATCTACTGATCCTATAGTCCCTTCTCCTATTCAATATTCTCGCAGGATTCGTACTGATAGATCTGAAGATACTGGTACAACACAGCTTGACACTTTTGATACTTCCCCTCCTCCTGCAGTTGCCCAAGCTCCTCCTGGAATTGTGGATCCTCCTCGTTATCCTCAGCGCACTCGTAAGTCTACTAAACTACCAGATTTTGTTTACTCGTCTTATTCCACTTCTTTTACTTCATTTTTAGCATCTATTTATTGTCTTTCTGAGCCTTTATCCTATAAAAAGGCATCTCTTGATCCCTTATAGCAGCAATCTATGGTTGAGGAACTTACTGCTTTGTATCAAACAAATACATGGGTCTTAGTACCTTTACCGCCAGGTAAACGAGCTATTGGTTCCCGTTGGATATATAAAATTAAGCTTCATTCTGATGGGTCTATTGAAAAGTATAAATCTCAAGTAGTTGCAAAGGGATACTCTCAAATGAGTGGTATTGATTATGAAGAGACTTTTGCCCCTGTTGCAAAAATGACTACAGTTTGCACACTCATTGCAGTTGCCTCTACTCATGGATGGCGTATATCTCAAATAGATGTTAAAAATGCTTTCTTGAATGATGATTTGCATGAAAAATTTTACATGGTTCCCCCGCCTGGTGTACCACATAATCATGGAGAAGTTTGTAAGCTTCAAAAAGCCTTATATGGTCTAAAACAAGCACCTCGAGCATGGTTTGAGAAATTCTCTACTGTTATTGCTTCTTTTGGGTTTTCTTCTAGTGATCATGATTCTGCTCTCTTTGTTAAGCATACCACTACAGGTCATATTTTGCTCTCTTTATATGATTATTACTGGTGATGATGTTGATGGGATTGCAGTGCTAAAGTCAGAATTAGCTCGTCAGTTTAAAATGAAAGATTTGGGTTCTCTACTGTATTTTTTGGGTATTGAAGTTGCCTTCTCTCCAAAAGGTTATCTTCTCTCTCAATCTAAGTATGCTGCTGACATTCTTGAGCGTGCTCGCCTTACTGATACTAAAATTGTTGATACCCCTTGTGAGCACAATGTTCAATATTCTCCTTCGGATGGCACTCCTTTGCAAGATCCTACCTTATATCGAACTATTGTTGGCAGTTTGGTTTACCTTACTATTACTCGTCCGAACATTGCTTATACTGTTCATATTGTTAGTCAGTTTGTTGCTTCTCCTACTATCACTCATTGGGCAGCTGTTCTACGTATTTTGCGGTATCTTCGAGGTACAATTTTTCAAAGTCTCTTATTTCCATCCACATCTTCCTTAGAGCTGCGTGCTTACTCTGATGCTAATTATGGTCGTGATCCCACAGATCGCAAGTCTGTCACTGGTTTCTGTATCTTTTTGGGTGATTCTCTTATCTCTTGGAAGAGCAAGAAGCAAACTGTTGTTTCTCAATCTTCTACTGAAGTAGAGTATCGTGCAATGACATCTACTACCAAAGAGATTGTTTGGTTACGTTGGCTACTAGCAGATATGAGTGTTTTTCTCTCTCATCCCACTCCTATGTATTGTGACAACCAGAGTGCTATCCAGATTACTCACAACTCCGTTTTTCATGAACGCACCAAGCATATTGAGATCGATTGTCATTTTACTCGTCAACACCTCAAACAAGGCACCATCATTTTGCCTTTTGTTCCTTCTTCTTTGCAGATTGTAGACTTCTTTACTAAGTCACATCTTACTTCACACTTTCGTTTTCTAATTGGCAAACTCTTGATGCTTCTTGCAGCCGAATCGTGAGTTTGAAGGGGGATATTAGAGTAAATTAATATATTTTTATAGGGTTATTTTAGTAATATCTTCATTGTAAAGTTATTTTGGTAACTTCCTTTTGTAATTTCTCTATTTTGGTAATTTCCTTTTGTCTCTTTATTTTGCCTATAAAAGGCTTGCTTGTAATATGTTAAGCGCACAATTTTGGTTCAATAAAAATCCTAACCTCCTCTTCCTTTCTTCTTCTTTTGATTCTTCTTTCTTAATGTTAGTATAAATTAATTATTACATATAACATATCTACAAGGACAAGGTTTCTTATGATCTATAAAATTTGTACTCACTTTTATACTCATATTTTTTTTTTAATATTATATCACATATCAATATTGATTAAAAAATAAATTATTTTTTAATTTTTAAAATAATTTTAATATATATTACGATATAAAAATTCTGATTACAAAAATAAATAATAATCTATATGACATGAAGGTTCTATACAGAAGAGCCCAATCCAGTAGGCAATTGGACGATGACACTGGTGAGAATTAAAAAAAAAAATACCAAAAGCAAAAGAAAAAAAAAAAATTTAATGGCTAAAATTGGCAAAATTTAATATTGTTATTATTAAATAAAGTTATTATTAATAAAAAAATTTGTAGAATAAATATTTTAAATGATAATGTTGTCATTCTAAAATTATAATAAATAAGTAATCTTAATTTTTTATTCTAAATTTTTATGTCGTTTTGATAAACTTTTTAATCTTAGATGATCAGTGATAGTAGTAATGTATTGACACACTAAAATAAATAATAAATTTAAAATATTCTATTTATTTTGTATAGTGTTTAGTGGCTTAGTTAATGTATTGATGTTACTTATGCCTTAGGTTATTAAATTGTTTCATTTTAATATTCAATTAATTATCAATACATTTTTAGCGATTAAATTATTATTATTATTTTTGCAATTGTATTTTGTTTTCTTAAATTCTAACAAATATCCTTGTCTAATTTAACATGTAGAATATATTTGACCAACTTTAATATAAAAGAAGCAAACACCATTCAGAATAACTAAAAGGTATCAATACTTGAATTAGCAAACACCATTCAGAATAACTAAAAGAAGTATCAATACTTGAATTAATATCAGTGCCGCGTCGAGTAGTTCAGTGGTTGGATTCTTATATCTGTTGGATTCTTATATCTAAATATCGAATCTCGCTTCTTACTAGAGCGTGAATTCGAGACTTATAGAATGCGTTGTTTGTTCTTCGAAAATAGGCATGGTGTCCTCGTTCCCTAAATACGAAGCTCTGCTTAGTCGCGCTTCAATCTCCCCCAGTGTCTCTGGCAAACCTGAGGTTGGTAAAAACAACAAATAGGTGATGACCCTGGTGTGTAACGTATGTCCTATTCTCCCTACCCAGGTGAGATTTTTTTACTATAAAATAATAATAATAATAATAACAATTATGATACTAAAATAAAATATTTTAACAAGAAAAATGCTAATATTATGCACTTATTTTTGCATTTATAACTCTCATTTTGTGACATATATCAAAATTATTTTTTAAACATTAAAAAAATGATTGATTTTTTTAGATAATATTGACACGTTTTGCAAGATAAATAACATGAGTAAAAAATTATGTACAAATTTATTTGATCTTAGTATTATTCATTTTAATAATATAGGACTTAAAGAATATCAATGTATAAGTCATGTAAATTTCTTTGAGTCTTTGTTGATATTCTTGTGTGTAAAATACAGAATTTGTTTATTTTATTTAATATTTTTTTGTCTACCTCTTTGTACGGTGTTTTACTTGTGATCAGTATCGCACACATTCACGTAGATTTTAACACTTTGTATGTTACACACATCACAGGGTGGTTGAGAGCTTGTAGTGTGCATGATTAAATTATTTTTACTTGTATTTGATTTTTACAATTAGCCGATATTTATGGATTTTTAAATAGTTAAGTTTTTAATTGAAAAAATAAGTTTTTGTTAGCCAGCCGAGGACTAGCAAGAGTCACGTAGGTAGCTCATTGAGGTAGGTCGGCGAAAGTAGTTTGTTCATTTTTTTATAGTTGAACCTTGTAATAGACTCACTGGTAGCTTGCATGTCTGTCGTCGAGGTAGTTCGATGAGGGACTCGTGAAGATCAAGGTGCATGGTTTTTTCTCTATAAATATTCATTAGAAAATTTTATTTTAATTAATTACAAAAATGTGAAAAAAAATTCTTGCTTTGTGAAAACTATTTTTATAATTTTTTGATCATTAATATATTGAGTATTTTTTTGTATTAATGATTTGTAAATTTATGATTTGAAAAATTTTATTTTTAAAAAATTGTGTTTTTGTATCAGCAAAATGTCGAGAGTTATTTCGAATTGTGATACGAGGAGGTTTTGTAAAATATAATTTTTATAAATCGTATTTCTGTATCACCAATACATTGAGTGTTGTTCTGTATTGAGATAAAAGGTATTCTTGTGAAAATATATTTTGTGAAAAGTGTTTATGTATCACAAATACATTAAGTTTTATTTTGTATTGAGATAATAGGTGATTTAAAAAAAATATCTTTTAAAGTATTTCTGTATTGCCAATATATTGAGTATTTTTCTATATTGAGATATAAAGTTGTTTAAGAAAAATATCAGTTTGATATTCGAAGAAAATATTTTCAAACGGTGTTTTCGTATTTCAATACATCAAATATTTTTTTTTGCATTTGAATACAAGGAGAGTTGGAGTTTTGAAATTATATGTTTATAAATGGAGTTTTCATGAGAGGTAAATTTTACAGAAGCATTCTTGGGCGAGTGTGTTCATCTTTGTTAGGATTCACACATATTGATTGCAGGTACGAGTATCACACTACGTGGTGTGAGGCTTTGGAGGTAAGCTAAATTTTGAGTGAATCAAAGTAACTGTACAGATAGCTAGCGAGAACAATATAGGCAGTTATGACAAGTAGTCCCTACTAATAGAGGTATAGGCGTTTTACCTTATCGAGTTATACTAATTGTTTATTTTCTTAGTGAATTTGCTCTTGAATGGTTACCTTAAGTAACCCGTAGATGTTACAATTTAGGATTGTAGTCTAAATAAGTTTACCACATTATATGTTGTGTTATGTATGATCACTTGTTATAAAAGTACATCATCATTTATCTAATATGTTTTCACATATGAGGTCATGAAGTAATTAATTTTTTTTATTGATTTCACTTTACGTTGTTTACTAGATCTACATGTTGTATGTTTATTGCTTTTCTATTGTGTGTTACTAGATTAAATAAGTGCCTTTTAGGCACACTGTCATTAGTGTGTTTACTACAGATTACTCTTTCTTATTTATTTATTGTTTTACTTGGTGTATTGATTTAAACAAATTATTATTACTTATTTCAATATACTATTTGTTTATTTTACATCTTGAGATCTATTTGGTTAAGTTTGTATAGAGTATGCAAAATAATTTCATGAATTGACGTATCTATTCTCTTCTAAGTCCCAACTATCTATTTAAGTCATAAATTTAATTTATATTTGTAGAATTATTCCAATGTGTGGAACTATCACAATGCATTAACTAGCACCTATAAGATATTGAACTTGAGAACGCTTATATGTTGTTTTTGCAAGGTAACGCACTAATGCTATGTTATTAAGGATGTTAATTTGCGCGAACTGAGCTAATTCGAGCTGACCCAAATTAGCTCAGTTTAAATTAGTTTAACCCTAGCTCAATTTAAATTTAATTCGAGCTAGCAAATGTGAGCCCGAACTTAAACCAAACACAAACGAGCTGGCTCAAAGTAGCCCGAATTGTTAATTATATATATTTTTTAGTTAATATGATTTTTTTTATTAAAAAAATATATTTAATAATTAAAGCTCAAACGAAATTACATAAAACAATAAAATATATATATATATATATATAAATATAAGAAAAAATTAATTATTAAAACAAAATGTCAATTATTAAATTAATTAGGCAATGAGTAAATGCATTAAACTCTACTCATACAAAAGTTAGAAGTTGTCATGCCCTCATAAAAACTCACATTTAGAATAAAGAGTTTTCAAGTCCAAATAAAATTTCTTATAGCTATTAAACAAAATAAATAGAGATGAATAGATTGAATAAATATACTTACTAAAAATTGAACAGTTAAAGTAAATTAAAATATTACAAAAGAACATACTTTTTTTATATACACAAAAATAAAACTTTGACTATTACATAATATATAAGTCTCAATACAATGAACAAGTGAAAAAAATAATAGCATAACAAAAGTATCAATTTAAAAATAGAAACTTTATAATACTAATTTAAATTAAATATAAATATTAATTTTTTTGTTTAAAGAGTTAGGTATATTTAAACGCTAAATGTATTAATATAAAAGAATGTAGCATAATATTGTGACAAAATGAATAAATTATAACTATTTATTTATTATCAGCTTATTTTTCAAAAGAAAAAGGAAGAAAATAACTAATATATCATAAAAGAGAAGTACTGAAAGAAATTAAAAGATTATTTTAATTTTAATATAGTCTTTTTTATTTAAAATTTAATTTATTTTTATTTTATTTCTGGCTAATGGGCTGGCTGTAATCTAGCTCTAACTTAGCTCAAATTTTTTCGTGTTATTCGAGCTGGGCAGAAACAAGCCTAAATTTAATTTGATTCGTATTTTTCTGTTTAGGTTCGATTCAGTTAATCAAGCTATAGCACAAATTATGGCCCTACATATTACACTACTTTTTTTTAAACGTCATTTTATTAATACACAATACTATTTTTTATAGGAAGTGAGAGATATTTTATTAACATTTAGATATGAAAATTATAACGAAAACATCATTTATTTAGATGAAACTCACTAATACATGTTCAAAAACTAAATAACAAAACAGGTATACGGAGAACGATAGTTCTCTATTAAGAGTACCACCAATTTATGAGTTTTTTCGTTTTGTTCATCTATAGATATCTCCTCTATCAACCATAACTGCTTGAAAAAATATATCAATAAAATTTTAAACCGAACAAAATAACTTAAACTTGCTAAATCTATATAGATTATTTATGAAATAAAAACTTTTTAAAGAAAGAATTCCAATGGTGAAAGAAAAAAAAGGAGAAAAAACTAGTACAACCTATCCACTCGCTAGATAGAGCTCTCCTTTAAGGAAGTTTCCTTCCCAAACTTAGTGAAGAACGTTGATAGAGTGATGAAGAGAATAAGGTAGAGAGCAAAATGCAATATTTGACCCTAATATACAATACTAAAGAGTATAATTTTTAAGATTTGATTATCAAAATAAACTGTTTGCACTATTAACTTAACTAATTAAAAATATATATTTTATATGTAAATTATTTTATTTATTTTAATTGTTTTCTTTGTTCAATTTTTAAAATATTTCAAAATAAATATAAAATTAATTTTTTTATGTTTTTAAATTAATTGTAAAAGTAAAATAATAATTAAAATTCTTATTAGATGTGGTAATCGTAATCATCGTATGATTAGAGTTCAATTTTTATTTTATTATCATGTTTAAAATTCTTATTTAATGTAATAATATATCCTAAAATGATAATTAATGTCAATAATTTAAAGTATATAGATAATTTTTTCTAAAAATATATTAGTCTTAATTCAGACTTTTATATATAATATAGATATGTTCAAATTTTTATTTTAAAAATTATGTAATTAACTTTTTTATTTGTATTGATGTCAAATTATAAATAATATTTTTTTTTATTTTTAAAATGAAATAAAAAATAATTTAAATAAAATTTTATAATTAAGTTAGTGTTAATACGTAAGAAAGTTAAATAACTTAGTATTTTATATATAAATTATTTATTAAATATTTATAATTAAGTTTATTTGATTATATATTCTGAGCATATATTGTGTTGGATTAGATTTTTGTTAAATTTTCACTTTTTTATTATATTGACCTGTATATTATTAGCAAATTATATTAGAAGGTACGATAATATGAGATATTGTATTTTTTTTTTTTTATATTTAAGTCAGATTTTTGAGAAAATAATGAAGATTAAATAAGAGTTTAGTGGTTCTAAAAAATAGTTACACACACTTTTTTAAGTTATGAGATTCTATTTAAAGAGTTTGAACGGATAATATTTTGGTAAATAAAATGTATTAATTAATATTTATATTATTTAATAATAATATTAATATTATAGCTATTAATGCATATTAATTAATGAATATTTATCTAATTATGTGTTGACTGTATTATTATTATTTTTTTTTTCTGAACATGAACTAATCAAATGATATTATACGTATTTGATTTATTCTATATCTAACATATTGTATAGATAAATTATATTACAATTTTATATTATTAATTTAATATAATTATATTTAATACGATAAGTTAAATAAAGACCAGATAACATTAATAGATATGGTAATACCTATATATCTATTTTAAAAATTTACTATTGACTTTACTTATATATACCTATATAGGTATTAACAAATTTACAAGTTATTATCATAAAATTGAGAAGAAAAAAAAAGTATCTAGGTTTTATATTTGAAAAAAAAATTAAAAATTATTTTGATTATATGATTTTATTTTGTTGACTTATTTGTTTTAGGGGCACGAAGAAAAATTTGATTTTTTAATTTTTGCTATATTGTAAGATTATTATTTAGTTGTTTTAGTGGGAATAAAAGAGAAGCTAATGAATTTGACATATAGCTTCTCTTTTATAAAGTGACAATTAATCTTTATATGTTTAATACGATCACGTTATACTGAATTTTGTGATATATCGATGGCTATTCGGTTGTTATAATACAACTTTATAGTACTTTTGAGTTGAAAACCCAAATCAAATATTATATTTTTTAACCACATCAATTCACATATCTCATGAACCATACTTTTATACTCAATTTCAGCACTAGTCGTATCACAATTTTTTATTTCTTACTTTTTCATGTAATTAAATTATCTCCCGTAAAGAATGAAGTAAGTTGATATTAACCATCTATCTGTAACATTAATTTTAACTCAATGTAAATATTAAATTAAGTAAGTACTTATGAATCATGTGAATTATCATTAGAAATTTGATAAAAATATTAGTTTTACCGAATAAAGCCCTCTTTTTTTCAAAAGCAATAGTGCACTTAGGTCAAGTATTACACAATTTAAACGATTTCAGTATCACACTTCGGGCCTTAAAATTCATGAGATAACATATCATGATAATCATTAATCACCAATTCACCATTTACGTTAAAATTGTAGGATTCACATAATATCAAAATATATTAAGATAGTTCAACTTTAATCAACAAACGAAAACATTAAAAGTTGGGCGGCGGCTTGACGACCAACACTGCTAGTAGTCTCAGTAATAGCTATAGGAATGTCAAGCAGCATATAATTATCACTTAAGTATTAATTAAGGACACTTAAGTATTAATTAAGGACACTTAAGTATTGCAACATTATCTCAATATCAGTATTTATATATCTCATTCGACACAATAAATGTCCTCTTCCCCTTTATTTTTAATCACTTATTAATTTATTTATTTTGCAAAAGAAAATTTTGTACCACAGTACTTCACAATGTAAATTTTGAAATTGGGCATTAGATCCAAATACCCATCAAAATTAAACGATAATTATTAATCTATCAATTCTCATGGATGATGAACATTGGCACATAGTTTTTTTTTACGAACATATATATCTCAAGTAAAATCAAGTTTCTCAAGGCACAAAACATTATGTTAGGAAATTTAGGGATTGAAGCTAACACACAATCAAAGTAAAGTTGAGAGAATGAAGATAAAAACGAACACAAGTATTTACGTGGTTCACCCAAAATGATTACGGGCTACTCCACAGGCAAAGGCCAGAAAGAATTCACTATACTAATAGATTTACAACCTCTCTCTAAATACAAGGAGAGAACAAGATATCTCTCTCTTATACTAGGAGAATACAATTAACCTCTCTCTCACAATGAGGAAAGAACTTTTCTAAGTGGAGAAGCTTGGAATGCTTAGGATGTTTGAGATTTTGGGATGATGGAAATGAGCAAATGAGCTCTCTATTTATAGAGAGAAAAATGTTACTATTTGGAGAGATGACACATGCGCTTAGCTCATCATTTTGATGATGCAAGCGCTTAGCTCATCACTTTGATGATGTAAGCGCTTAGCTCATTACTTTGATGATGCAAGCGCTTAGGTCATCCTTTTGAAATTGCAATAATATTCCATCAATTAAGCCATCCCTCTTGACATTATTTAAGAAGTTGAAAATGGCTTCACACTTGTCTTTCAATCTCCCACTTGAAGTCATCTTTCACGAATATCTCTTCCAACTAGCCTTTGCTCAAACCCTGCTGCTTACGTCTCTGCTAGACCATATGAGGATCGACACCATACAAACTTGTCAGGGTTGATTGGTTTTGTCATTACATCTGCTAGGTTCTCATCTGTGTGAATCTTTTGCATATCCACACTTCCTTCCTCTACTACTTCTCGAACGAAGTGGTATTGAACCCTTATGTGCTTTGTGCGGGAATGAAAGGCTGGATTTCTTGCAATGTGCAAGGCACTCTGACTGTCACAAAACAAAACAATCTTCTCCTGCTTGTGCTCGAGTTCCTCCAATAACCTTTGAATTCAGATTGCTTCCTTGCAAGCTTGTGTAGCTGCCATGTATTCTGCTTCCGTTGTAGATAAAGCCACAACAGTTTGTAATTTAGAAACCCAGCTTACAGCTCCTCCTGCAAGTGTAAACACATAGCCCGTAGCGGATTTACTTTTGTCGAGATCTCCTGCAAAATCTGAATCCACATAACCTCTGACAGTTAATTCTGATCCTCCAAAACATAATGCAGCACTTGAGGTTCCTTTGATGTATCTAAGGATCCTCTTTACAGTGTTCCAATGCTCTCCACCAGGATTTGCCATAAATCGACTAACCGCTCCCACTGCTTGTGCAATGTCTGGTCTTGTACATATCATAGCGAACATCAAACTTCCCACTGCTGATGCATACGGTACTCGAGACATATCCCTCCTCTCTGCTTCATTGCTAGGAGACATACTTGAGGATAACTTAAAATTAACAGGAAGTGGGGTAGATATTGGCTTACAATCTTGCATGTTGAAGCGTCGCAAGATCTTGTTGAAGTAGTTCTTCTGAGAAAGCCAAATCTTCCTGTTATTTCTGTCTCGGTGAATCTGCATCCCTAGAATCTTGTTTGCTGGCCCCAAGTCCTTCATATCAAACTCCCTAGCCAATTGAGCCTTTAATTCTTGGATTTGATCTTTGTTGGGTCCTGCTACCAACATGTCGTCCACATACAACAACAAGATAATAAAGTCATTATCACCATCAAACCTTTTGTAGTATGTACAATGGTCTGAACTAAGTCTGTTGTATCCAAGGCTAATAATGAAAGAATCAAATCTCTTATACCAACACCTCGGCGCCTGTTTGAGACCGTACAGAGATTTGTTCAACCTGCAAACCAAGTCCTCTTTGCCAGTTTCAGCAAAACCTTCTGGTTGAAGCATATAAATTTCTTCTTCAAGTTCTCCATGAAGAAATGCAGTTTTTACATCCAACTGCTCTAGATGTAAGTCAAACGTTGCACACATTGCCAAGACTACTCTGACTGTTGTAAGTCGTACTACTGGGGAAAATATTTCATTGAAATCAATACCTTCTTTCTGAGCATATCCTTTTACCACCAATCTTGCACGATATCGTTCCACTTGATCATTGCTATCTCGCTTGATCTTATAGACCCATTTGTTACCAATGGCTTTTCTTCCATGTGGTAATGGTACTAGTTTCCAAGTCGTGTTCTTATGTAAAGCTTCAATTTCTTCTTGCATTGCTGTCATCCACAGAGATGCATCTGAACTACTTGTAGCTTCATGGAAAGTTGATGGCTCTCCATCCTCCGTTAAAAGACAGTATGCAACATTACTTTCAGTAACATACTCCGAGTGCAAAGTTGGCGGCCTTCTTTCACGAGTTGACCGACGAACTTCTGGAGCCTCAGACTCAACTGGTTCTTGTATATCGTGTTGTGGTGCTGCTTCAGTAGAATCTTGAATTTCTTGTATTGAATTATTTTCCACCTGAACTATTGTAGTCTCTGAATTCTCATTTGATGTGCTATCGACTCCATCTTTTCTTTGTAATTGATCTTCTGCAAAGATCACATCCCTGCTGATTATGAGCTTGCAGGTAGTGGGATCCCACAAGCGATACCCCTTGACACCATCAGCATATCCCAAGAAGATACACCTTCTAGATTTTGGATCCAACTTCGATCTTTCTTGGGCGTTGTACATTGCGTACACAGGACATCCAAAAGAATGTAAAGTAGAGTAATCTGCTGGCTTACCAGTCCACATCTCCATCGGTGTCTTTAATTCAATTGCCGTTGATGGCGACCGATTTACCACATAACATGCAGTTTTGGCTGCTTCTGCCCAAAAGGAGTTGGATTGACCTACAGACCTCAACATAGCTCTTATCTTTTCTGCAAGAGTTCTGTTCATCCGCTCTGCCACTCCATTTTGTTGAGGCGTGTATGTGACTGTGAACTGTCTTTTAATACCTTCTTGCTTACAAAGTGCAAGAAACTCGCCGTCTATATACTCTCTTCCATTATCTGTCCTTAAACACTTAATCTGCTTCCCAGATTCAAGTTCCACCTGCGCTTTAAAGTCTTTGAATACTTGAAAGACATCTGACTTCTTCTTGATTGGATATACCCAACACCTTCTAGAGTAATCATCAATGAATGACACTAGGTACTTTGCACCTCCTAGTGACATTTCTGGTGATTCCCATACATCAGAATGAATCAAGTCTAAAATGCCTTTACTCCTTGCATCAGATCTGCTAAACTTCAATCTATGCTGCTTACTTGTAACACAATGCTCACAGAAAGGTAGATTTACCAATTTGAGCCCTGGAAGCAACTTTCTGTCGGAGAGAATCTTCAAACCTCGTTCTGACATGTGGCCCAATTTGAGATGCCACATCATTGTTGATTCTTCTCCTTTACTGGTTGACGCGACACACGCATCAGCTTCCTGTAGTGTTTCCCCTTTAAGCATAAATAGATTTGCAGCAATCTTTTCTGCCTTCAAAACCACAAGCGCACCTTTGATAATTTTCATAATCCCATTCTCGACATGGGTCCTGCATCCAAGACTATCTATTTGCCCCAAAGATAGTAGATTCTTCCTTAAGCCCTTCACATGTCGTACCTCCTGAATAGTGCGAACTGTACCATCAAACATTTTTATTTTGATAGTACCAATACCAGCAATTTCCAAAGCATGATCATCTCCCATGTGTACATAACCTCCTGAGATTGGTTCATATTTGTGGAACCATTCTTTTCGAGATGTCATGTGCCATGTTGCTCCTGAGTCTATTAACCAGACGTCAGAAAACTGCTTTCTACCTTCAACTGCTGCTGTAGCCTCGCTGTATAAGACTTCACCATCATCAGGGATACTTGCTACATTCCCTTGAGCATTTGATGGCTCAGGGTCTTCATTCTTTCTTCTACTCCAACAATCCTTTTTGACATGCCCTTTCTTGCCACAATTGTAGCACTTGAGATTCTTCTTACTTCTTGATTTTGATCTACCATGATTTTGACTCCCACTAGAGCCACGTTCTGTTGATCTTCCTCTCATCACCGTCAAAGCTTCCGCTTGCTGCGAACTTACTTGTCTATCTTCTTTGTTTTTACGCCGAGTTTCTTCTTCCAAAACTGCAGCTGTAATTTCGTCAAAGACTAGATAATTCGAAAGGATGTTGTTCGTTAGGTTGATGATGAGCTGATCATACGAGTCAGGTAGACTTTGAAGTAGAAGCTCTGCACGTTCAGCTGTCTCTATTTTGTAACCCATTGATGTAAGTTGCGAAAATAAAGTATTCAAGGTGTTGATATGGCCGGTCACCGATGTGGATTCCGCCATTCGAAGAGTGTAAAGTCTCCTTTTTAAGAAGATCTTGTTGTGAAGTGATTTGGCCTCGTATAGTCTTGTTAGAGTATCCCAAATCTCCTTTGCTGTCTTCTTTTCTGCCACACTGGATAAAACTCCATCAGCTAATGCTAAGTGTAGATCAGCAATTGCATTGCCATCCTTTTCATTCCATTTTTTATCATCAATAATCTCAGCTGGCCTTTCTCCAATTGCTTCTAAGCAATTATCCTTCCTCAAAATTGCTTTAATCTTCATTTTCTACAACGAAAAATTACTTCCGTTGAACTTCTCAACATCGAACTTTGTTGTTGTCGTCATTTTTGATATGCTTCTTACTTGAACCGGCTCCCACTATTACACGTGAACAATAATTGTATTTGTGAACAGTAACCGTATACGTGAACAGTAATTGTATACTTTAATAGTAACTATATACGTGAACCGTGAACAGTACCCACAACCAAAGCTCTGATACCACTGTTAGGAAATTTAGGGATTGAAGCTAACACACAATCAAAGTAAAGTTGAGAGAATGAAGATAAAAACGAACACAAGTATTTACGTGGTTCACCCAAAATGATTACGGGCTACTCCACAGGCAAAGGCCAGAAGGAATTCACTATACTGAAAGATTTACAACCTCTCTCTAAATACAAGGAGAGAACAAGATATCTCTCTCTTATACTAGGAGAATACAATTAACCTCTCTCTCACAATGAGGAAAGAACTTTTCTAAGTGGAGAAGCTTGGAATGCTTAGGATGTTTGAGATTTTGGGATGATGGAAATGAGCAAATGAGCTCTCTATTTATAGAGAGAAAAATGTTACTATTTGGAGAGATGACACATGCGCTTAGCTCATCATTTTGATGATGCAAGCGCTTAGCTCATCACTTTGATGATGTAAGCGCTTAGCTCATTACTTTGATGATGCAAGCGCTTAGGTCATCCTTTTGAAATTGCAATAATATTCCATCAATTAAGTCATCCCTCTTGACATTGTTTAAGAAGTTGAAAATGGCTTCACACTTGTCTTTCACATTACTATTAAAAAATTACTTTTTTCTAAGAATAAAAGTATATTCGTAAAACTAAAAAGTTAACTACATTAAAGACCGAAAATTAGATCTCATAAAAATCTAAAAATCGATTCCAAAATATAAAATTCACAAGAGTATTCATAAATGACACCAAAAATAATATAATATTACTTGTTATCAATAGGAATAAAATATGTAATTATGCATACCGACATATACATGGTTGGTGACAATACATACTATCAGATCTTATACAAATGTTCAAACAAATTAAAGTCAATATTGCATGTATCAGATTCCAAAAAAAAGTTTTTTAAACAAAACAAATTCATTAAAAAAATATTGTCCATATAATATATCAAAAGTTTTAAGTGATTATAAGCATCAATGAATTGCTTTGATACCACATGTAAGATTTGTATTAATCTCATTGATAAATTAGAATACAAATCAAGATTAAAAGACATACATGATGCAGCCATGATTTCTCATTCCAATTTAAAATCTTTTTCTTACCGACTCTTACAAGAAATTACTATAATGGGTGAACCTTACGATCATTTCTATTTATATGAGTGGAGGGAGACCTATTCATATATATAAAGAGCATTAGGTTTAAATATCACAAAACTCTAAACTTATTAGACTACACATACTCATCACACTAGTAATTAGCCCAAGCTTACAATTCAACAAATTTTATAAATCAATAACAGCCCCTATCAATGTTAGCCCACATAATAAAATTCTGAACACTTTTGACCTCTTAACAAAATTTGGAATTGAACAATTATTTTATGAAGAGAGAGCATTATGTACTTTGCAACAAGAATATAGTTTTGATGAATCACCTTCTTTCTATTGTGCCAGATGTATTTCATCATAATGAGTGCTGTTAAAGTGACTTGGTCTCTGGTGTAATTTGTAGGCAGAATTCTCAGAGTAAGACTTAGGATTATATTGATGTAAGAATCAATGTCAAGCTTCTCTGTGAATTTCCACAATAAACAACATTTTCAAGTAACCACCATGATCTCAATATCTCACAACGGATAAAAAGATGTTCAACATCTTCCCCTTCTTTGTGACATAAAACAAATTGACAACATACACAAATTTTATGGACATAAACATTTCATAGATAATGCGAAACAAATACCTTATAAGAAACTAATAACACATTACCAATTAGTTATATAATGTTTGCATGTCAAGAAGCTATTCAAATTCCAAAGCTCTTTTTTTTAACCTGGGGTCACCCTAACTTATAAGCATAGCCCACAGGG
Source organism: Elaeagnus macrophylla (assembly GCA_029378325.1). Classification (NCBI taxonomy): domain Eukaryota; kingdom Viridiplantae; phylum Streptophyta; class Magnoliopsida; order Rosales; family Elaeagnaceae; genus Elaeagnus; species Elaeagnus macrophylla. The sequence goes on along the minus strand of CM055640.1, from coordinate 32,381,658 downwards.
CTACATGGTCTCTCTCTCTGTCTGCTTGATTATTATTTCAAGTACAAACTTTGATGTGGGTTGGGATAAAAAAAAAAACTTTGATGTGGTTGTGAAAGCTTAAACTAGTGCTATAGCTTTCAAAATAGTCACAACCTCTCTCTTTCTCACGAAAAGTTACGTACAAATGGCGTGGAGCTGGGCCAAAGTTTAGGTTAGAGGGTAAAAATGTTGGAAGAACCCAGCTTTGGTTCGCCACCTAATGGAGCTCATTTAAACACCATGTCTTCGTTCTTTTAAAAAAAAAAAAAATTGGGTATTTTTCTAATTGCATGCTTGTTGTTGCTTGCATATCATGTTTGGTCTCTGTTTGATTCTCGGGATCGAAATGTTAAAGTTATTGTCTCACATTGTCTAAACATGATACTAAGTGCATGTTTGGTTGGAAGGAATGGGAGAGGGAATGTAATGGATTCAGTCCATTACAATGTGTTATGTTAAAGAGTGGTAATGTAATGTAATTGATTACATTAAATTAAGGAATGGGGATTACATGTATCAGGTTAAGGAATGGGGATTACAACTCATTTTCGGAATGAACAGTGCCATCCCGTGCGTGTGAACAGTGAAGGGGAATCAGCCCATCGCGTCCAGCCAGCCCGCGTCCTCCGTGTGCGTCGCCGGCCAGCGTCCCAGCCCATCCCGTGCGTCGTCCGCCATCGAGCCATCGTCACCGACCAGCCATCGCAACGCCCTGCCCTCGCGTTCAGCCCAGCCCTCGCGTCCAGCCCAGCCCTCGCGAAGCGCGTCGCCTCCTCCAGCAGCTCGCGTCGTCCGGCCAGCCCTCGCGTCGCCCAGCCCAGCCCTCGCGCCGCCCAGCCCAGCCCTCGCGACGCCAGCCCAGCCCGAACCAGCGCCCAGCCCCCTCGCGACAGCCCTCGCGACGCCACCCTCCTCGCGATTTTTTTTTTTTTTAATTATATTTTTTATTCCGAATTATATTTAAAAAATTGTATTTTTTCTGAATAATTTTTTTTAAATGTAATTTTTTTTAAATTGTATTTTTTTAAATGTAATTTTTTTTAAATATAATTGTTTTTAAATTTTATTTTTTATTAATTATTGTTATAAAATTGTATTTTTTCTGAATGTAATTTTTTTAAATGTAATTTTTTTTAAATTGTATTTTTTTATTAATTGTATTTTTTGTATTAATTGTTGTTATGAAATTATATTATTTCTGAAATTTTATTTTTTAATATTGTATTTTTAAAATAATTATATAATTTTTTTTTCTATTCCATTACATTACAGTTGTCAAACCAAACACTGTAATACTGATTCCTTTTTTGATTACAGTGACTAAACCAAACACTGTAATTGTAATACTGATTCCTTTACATTACATTCCATTACGATTACGATTACGATTACGATTACATTCCAGCGAACCAAACGCCCCCTAATGTAAGGTTTATAAGTAATGAAAAGACTTAATTATCTTTGATGTTAACCTTTTCAGAAGTTCATGTCTCGTGGTGCTTATATACTATATAAAATTTACACAAAAATGTTACTTCCAAGAATCACCAAAAGGGGAAATTGTGGTTTTTCTAGGATAATGAAGTTGGTTACTTTTAGCTCAACTTTCTGCCGGGTATATTGCTTTTTATAAAACATTTTAAGTGCTAACTTTGAATATAGACACAGTAATTGTTTCCTCTTCTATTTTGCTCTAAGTTCTGCATTATGATCTCTTAATTGGATTTTGCTTGCTTTGAGCTATGACGTTTTTTTTTTTTTTGGGAAAATAACAAAACTAACACCCCCTAAAAATTATAATAACAAAATTAGCACCCCTGTGTTCAATTAAAATTGAACGACGATAATTTAGACTCGTTCAATATTGAACGTTCAATATTATCCGTTCAATTAGAATTGAATGACGACAATTAGACCTATTTAATATTGAACGTTCAATATTTTACGTTCAAATTGAATATTGAACGTTCAATATTAAACGTTCAATTTTAATTGAACACAGGGGTGCTAGTTTTGTTATTATAATTTTTAGGGGGTGCTATTTTTGGTAATTTCCCTTTTTTTTTTTTACTTCATTAATTTTAATAGCCTTTTGAGTCACCAGAACTTTATTTACTTAATTAATCAGTTAAGTACGAGAAGACATCAACTTATGGCCTATCACGCCTGCACTTTTTCGCTTTCATTTTTGTAGCAATTTCTCCTCAAACACATCTTAACTTCATAGAAATATAGGTGCCTCCTGAGTAAGGCTTAAAATATGGATGTGAAATTTAAATTTTATGAAAATATTAAAAATGTTGTCGTATTCTGCAATTTTTTAAGAAATGTACAAAAATTGGAAACTCTATCAATATCATAGAATTTGAATATAAACTTTATAAAATATGTTAACAATCAATTCTTTGTATGTTTAAACTAATCAATTCATCGTAATTTTAAACTAATTTATTATTTAATACATATATTTATAAAAGTCATGTTATTTAATTTAATCAATAAATTAATTAATTAATCTAACTAGTTAAAATATAAAATAATTATTTAGAATAAAATTTTAATATTATTATAAATAGATAAATATCAATGGTACATAATATAATTTAAATTATGAAAAAACAAAAATTATTGGTAAATAACTAAGGCTGAGTAGAGGATTAAAATAACATATTTTTCACTAATTTGAATTTGATTCGAAGATAATTTGAAGATATTTAATTCGAATTTGATCTGATTATGTACTCAATTCAAATCAATCCAAATTCGAACATATTGAATTTTTTAGATTGAATAAGGTCGAATTGATACTATAATTTATTTTTAAATTATTGTTATATATATAACATAATATATATTAACATTTAAATTTTAAATTGGAACATCATTAAATAAATTTATTTATTAATAGTTACAAATAAGATAATCAAAATAATAAAAAAGTATGTTCTTGATTATTATTAAATTATTATAGATAAATTAACATTTATTTTTAATTTTAATTTTAATCTAAAATAGTAATTTAATGTAACCGATGTATGTATAATATTTAAATATAATATATTAAAAATAAAATATACATTTATTTATAATTTTAATAGTAATTCGATCCAGATTGTATTGCAGTAGATTATAAAATCTGTCAACCCTGAATCCAAACAAATTGTATACTTTATAATCCGAATCCGATCTGACTATAAAATATGTCAATCTGATCCAAATCCGACGGATCAGATCAAATTTCTTAATAAGTAGATTAATCGAATTATTTGCTCACCTCCTAGTAAAACTATTAAAATAAATGTAAAAATGATGTAAAAATAAAAAATACATATGAAAAGAATGATACAATGTTATCCGGAACTCAAATAAATAATCTATTGAAAACAAAAAATTATAAATAGCTAAATTAATGATAAATTATTTAAAAAATAAAAAAAATTAATATGAAATGATATTTTATTGATATTTGTTTATATTTTATCGACAATATTTATAATATTTAGGATATTTCGATAAAAATGATATATTTTTAATAATAATATTTTTTTGGCAATATTACAACATTATCGACATTTTTTTCCTCCAATATTTTAGCTAAAAATATGGATATCACGTTTCAGGATTTTGATGTATATAAAACCGATGATATCGCGATGTCCTTGATATCTTAGATTTTTTCATCCTTGCTTCTGAGTAGATTTTCCTTCTTATTAACTATTTCAGAAAATACCAAAATAAAATTCTCACCTACCCAGAGCCTAAAAGTGTAATCCCAGAGCCTAATGCTTAATAGTTAATGGGTAAAAGTAGAACACTGGTTGTCTTTTGCAATATTATTCTCAATTACACAAAGGTACACTTGCTGAATCATGTCATTTCCTGTTTATATGACATTTTCTTTTCAATTATTTGTAATTTTATTTGTTACTATTGTGCTTGTGATCTCAGAGAATCTTGATGTCTAGTAATTATGAGAGTGTTGGGCAAGGTCCCATCTAAGTAATTGTCTGTCGACTTGTTGGTATGCTTTGTCTCAAGTAAATGCTTGTTTTGGGACTATACGTACTAAGGTCTGATCTTTGCACTCACCATCTGTATGTTGGTCATAACTCTTAAGGGCCCCCTTGGTTGGTCAAATGGGACAGTTGGTCAACCTTTCATTCCAAGCACGTCTTGATTTCTCGTCTTCTTTTTTACAGCTCTATTTTTATGTCTCATGGGCTTCATCTGTAGCTAAGGTTATGTTACCCGTCCTCTTTTTGGACACAGTGTCAAACATGCCAATTTTTCTCAATTTCATGTAAATTTATTCCAAATTGGTGTGTCCATGTGCAAAAAATTATGTTATGTCATGTCTCTTGGATAAATATACTTTACTAAAAATAAATAGTTCAACTTAGATAGTATTTAAAATTGAGAGTTTTGTGTTGGAATCACATGCTTATGGATCTATAATCGAAATTTAAAGATGGAGTTTCATACAATATCTAATTGTTCTGATCACTGGCATATTATTCCGTTTTGTAGAAATCCAATTTACAGATGTACTGTGATTTTCAATCTGAGTGTCATGTTATATAAGGGAATAATGTTAATATAAGGTTTTTTTTTTTTTTGGCATAATGCTAAGTGCTATCTTCAGATGCAAACTATGGCTGTCTTCCATTAAGTAATTAATAAAACATGAAGTATGATGGTTATCAGAATATTGTTGCTAACTTATAATTACAAATCAACTCAAAGAAAAAGAAAGAAAGGAGAAGACAGGCATAATCATTATCAATGCCGTTGTATGGTTCAACAAATGTTGTTTGTTCATCGCTTTCTATATATATATATATATTTTTTCAGTTGCTAGTCAGAGGAACTGCATTTTTCCGGGAATCAGGCATGCAAATTACATATTTTTCATTGACTTATCTTATGTTATGTTACATAGACTGTTTTAAAACACATTGTCTCTTAAATTTATGGATATGTTTTTGGGTGTCAATCATGAACATTAATCTTATTCTTTTTTGTAAATTCTCACCAAATTAAAATGCCGAGTACCCACACCATATTCATTTCATATCGCTTGAACACGGTACTTTACGAAAATTCTTGAAGAATCCGTGCAACATAGGGTTTATCTTGTTATTTACTGCATGTACATGTAACATGTGTGATTTTAAACAAAATATCAAACTAAATTTTCATTTGAAATAGCTTCAAATGAAATCAGATGTTGCTGACAGCCACCTGAACCATGCCTTTTCTGCTAAACGAAAAGATTAAGAATATACAAAACACCTTAGGAAGATGACATCAATAGTAGAAATCTGCGTAACTGTTTTTCCTTCCTGGTAAAGCTTCAAGCTTTCTTAAAGCTATAATCTTTATATATTTATTTCTTTTGAATATTCTGTTGACATTTCCACCACCCTTTAGTCCTTATGCGGGTTAAGAAGATCATCATCATTGCATGTTGATCATATATTGTTTCACTCAACAAGACAAGAATTTAGTATTTTGATTTTAGGAGGAACTTAGACAGGTACTTTGCTGAGTGATCTTGTTGTAATGTTGTATTGGCTTCCTAACCTGTAGTTTACCACTTTCCTCTTACGATCGTTATTCTGATATGCTGATTTGAATATTGGAAAACCACAATTTCTTTTATGGATCTAGAAGCATATAGTTGAAATTAAGTGTTGCATAGCACTATTGTTTTGTAGTTTGTTTTTTGGATCTAAAAACTTTGCTCTCTAGTAAAAAATGGCTTTTGTTAGCTACTTAATATTATGGGCAGAGTGTGTATGCAGCATTCTTCTTTCAGATTACCA